>ML806340.1:93409-118762 GCA_009831015.1 Picea engelmannii | reverse complement strand
TAATGTTGTCATGTGGCTGCCATATGCATGGTGACTTTTCGATGCTAACATTATTGCTTACAACATGCTCAGCTTCAATGAAAAATACATGATATTTATCCCTCCCAAATCTAGGTCATTTCATAAAGCTAAGGCACAATGTTTAAATCATGGCTTCCTTATCTAATTTTCTACTTAAATTTATGAAGTCCATGGATCTAAAGATTTTGATTATTTATTAGAGTTTTCATTTATAATTTTATTTGATATTTGTAATTCTTTTGATAATTTTTGTGAAGATATGAACTCTACTTCTATGTCGGTACAAATATTCACTTTAACATGAAAAAAGAGATTTGAAACTTACTACTCTCTCATTCAAGAGGGAATTCTCTACCAGTTTGTTATAGATAATCCTCTAAAAAGCTTACTTCTAACTTTTGGCTTTCAAACAAAAAAAAAGTGCTTCATCATATACTCGTGAGCTTATTTACTAAAGGGGATTGGGGATTGCTCCATAATATATTGGAAATGTATTATAGATGTTTTAAAAATATGCATAATTCAATTATCTCTTTCATTTTTTTTCCAGCAGAAAAAATTGCTCAATTATATTTGAAAATATAATGTGTTCTCACATCAAGTTACATCAACGGAGGGATCATTGTCAAATACATCTTTCGCTTATAAATGGTCTACTAGCCAGATAGTTGGCAAGAGATGGCGAGAGATGGCGAGAGATGAAGAGTATGAAGAGAAAAATTCAGAAGCTACTACAAGTCTTTTAGAAAGGAGAAAAAAACAGGATTTATGCGGAATATACATGAGTTTGTTGCGGCGTAGATTAATGATATTTTGTGAATATACTGAAATCTGTCAACAAGTTGAATCCTCCAATCCTAAAAAATTGATATCAAGCATGGGGCCCTCATGACCATCCAACCAATGGTTATAAAAAATGTTTTTTTTCTGTAATGCTGACTTTGATAGCAGATTCGCTTCCTTGTTGAATTCTCGAAAGAAATGAGAGAAATTCATAACTCATATTAAAGTAGGTTTGTATCACATTAATGTGATACAACCATTTCATTTTCAATAAGAATAATTAAAATATAATAAACCAAAATTCTATAATCTCAATTATTATATTTCATAAATTATATTTTTGATATTATAAATTAATTTGAAAATTAAAAAAAAAACCTTCAAATTATATTTTGAAAAAAATAAATCTCAATTTAATTAACTTTATTTTGTAAAATATAAAGTTACTTATACTTTAACTGAAATTTTCTATCTTTAATATTTTTTTGTTAAAATACAACAAATCAAAATTTTATAATTTTAATTGTTTCGTTATATGAATTAAATTTTCAATTATATATATATATATATAAGTGAAAATCCAAAATATCTCTTTAATCATATTCTTAAATGATGGATACTAATTATGATGAAATAGTGAAATTGCAAGTATTAAATTCAAACCAAAAACATATAATAAACCATTTAAAAAGAATAATGTTGTAAATAACTTTTACCCACGTCATAAAAACTGATGCAGCTTTCTAACTTTTTCTTACCACCCGTGCAAAAGTCGAAAGTAGAGAAAAACCTAACGCTTTTAGGATTTCCTTTTGGCTACTTTATTTGTATTATTTATTTATTAATAATAAAGAATGAAAAAGATCTAGTCAATATACACACTTTACCAAACATTGATGGATGGATATGGAAGTGGTTAGGGGCCATCATATACAACAAATCACCCACCACCGCCCATGATCATGGTAGGGAGGGAATTTTTCTGTCCTAGTTTTATTATTTTATTTTCAATTTGTTTTAATGTTATTAAATAATAAATGTACATTAATATAAAGGATTATAGTGCCAAGTAAAAAATTATAATTGGCATTCTAAGCATATTTTTCTCTTAACTTTATTGTTTTTATATACTTAAAACTGTTTTATCGTAAAGTCGTGACCTATCAAATTCACACATGGATATACATATGCATGTGCGCTTACATGTTCGGCAATCAATTATTTTAATTTATATTATCGAAAATTTATTTTAGAGTTTTAGGTCATATTGGATTTTCTCAAGTTTTTAAATGGAAATTTTTAGGTAATATTGGATTTTATCAAATTTTTAAATGGAAAATATAGTTTACTATAAGATTAGAGAACTTTTTTTTATTGAGGATTGGCGCCATATTGATTGCTCAACAATAGGAGAAACATACTTAACAACAAGAGTATCTTATAAACCCTTTATTATAAGATTAGAGAACTTTTTTATTGAGGATTGGCGTGATATTGATTGCTCAACAATAGGAGCAACATACTTAACAACACGAGTATCTTATAAACCCATTAAGAGCATCACATGCCACTTACAACCATTACTCCCAACCACCCAAACTATATCTAATTAACTTTTTATAATTTATTTTGTTTGTTAATGATTGGATTATATATGATCAACAAATTTTTTTATGTTGACTTGTATGGCTTTAGATCCCTTTAGTATATTGGAGCTTTATTACCTTGCCCTTAATGACAAGAAAAAGGATCCACAACTCTTATGATGTTCATAGCTTTGGACATATCCATAGACAATGAACCTTGAGACTTTATGATGACGATGATGTCTTTTAATGTCCTTTAAATCAACTTGGTCTATTGAATGATATGTCCTTTAAACCATCTTGGTCTATTGAACCTGATAAGAGAAAGTAAATATAAAAAATTAAATCCTAAAAACTTATTTAAACATTATTTAATTTGTTAAACACATATTAAGTTTGAGTATGTAAGTTTCTATAGTTAGTCATACCGTTAGATAATTTTCTGGATAAAAACTCTCTATGAGGTTTTGAAACGTTCTATAGTTTTATAATTTACTTTGTTTGTTAATGATTGGATTATATATGATCAACAATTTTTTTATGTTGACTTGTATGGCTTTAGATCCCTTTAGTATATTGGAAACATCTCGCTTCTCAAGTGAAATCATTTGCTCAAGATGATAATCAATGTTGCACAACTTTGGTAGAATATTCTTAATTGTTGCCTATAATTGTGCTAGTTCACATCTCCTTGTATTTGCTTATATTAGTGCTTCCAATGCCTTGACCTAGTTGGTTCAAGACACTATTAACATTTAGAAGGTGTTCTCTCTACCTTCCCTCAATAAATGTGATTTTATGCTTAGATGTCTATGCATCATTTAATTAAAAAAACAGATTACACACAAAACTTCACACTATTTTTTATTACACAATGCTCAATATAAATACATTAACAAGATAGTTCTCAGATCTAACTTCTTCTAATTTTAAGGATTGTTGTTGAGAGAATATCTCAACAACCTTCAACAAACCAAACCAACTCTACTATTGTAAGCAATATCTCTAACACCCTCCTGTATTGCTTACATTGCAAATATCAGATCATAATTACATTACTCAAATTTCAACATAGATATTTGTCTTGATATGGTATTCATTAGCACTCCTATCCACTCTGAAATCTTTCGGTATACGCTCTTTCTTCTCTGCAACTTCGAGCTTCTCTTTCAACTCATTTAAGATAACAAAGCTTCTGACCACCATTGACGAATTTGTAATGATTAACAATGTTGACATACTTTATTCTGACAAAGTACATAGCTTGCTGAGTTTGCGAGACTAGCAGCCAAGTAACTAGACCATTCTATGGAGATACTTCCATATGTCGAACAAATAGCTTGTTGAATCCGACATTTATCTAGGAGAGTACTCTAGATACCAAGCATATCGAGAAGTTAATCATACAAGTGACTTTTTTACACAAACAAAACTATACAAACTCAAACACAATTTACATACATACAAACATACAAACATACAAACAAACATCCACCCATCTCACATATCTCCTTCTCCCGTCTTTGTGCAAATACTCGATCTCCTAGGTTGCTTCTATTAAGATTCTCAAATACCAGTTGATAACAATATCGCCTTCGTGGAGATGGTATTGAAAAATTTTCATGGGCATGAATTCCATCACCAATATTCTTTTAGCAAGGACCTTGCAGAAGCAGAGAACTGGAACGATATTTCAGTGTTGTGCGTGGGATAAAAATCAGATTGCCACTAGCGAGGGATTGATTCTCCTGATTGCCATGAGAAAAGGCAAAACGAATAGTTCAGCGAATGCCCGCTCTTTAACCGAGATAACAATTGGAATGGTGGTTTCATTGTCTCCAAGCATATTGCATAGGTGGTTTTGGAAAACCAAGAGGTTAAATGGAAATGACCCAGCTTAGAAGATAACGACAACGATGACAAATGAACCGACACTTCGTTCATGATGATGATGGGTAAGGCGAGTTCCTCACACAACCGACAAACAATAACACACAACAAATTCTTCATAGGTGACTATAACTCAGGCACCGCTATCAAGTCTAGATCATCACAACAATATCATGGCTTAGAATCCCACAATGGAACGACTAAACATAATAAATGCAACACAACATACAGAAAATTAATACTCTCATATAAAAAAAATACAAGCACTCTACTGTCATTTTCCTGGCCCCTCCCGTAAGGGAGATAAGCCTAGAGCACTCGGCTCTGATACCAAGTTAAAAAAACAGATTGCACACAAAACTTCACACTATTTTTCATGACGTAATGCTCAATATAAATACATTAACAAGATAGTTCTCAGATCCAACTTCTTCTATTTTTAAGGATTGTTGTTGAGAGAATATCTCAACAACCTTCAACAAGCCAAACCGACTCTACTATTGTAAGCAATATCTCTAACACATTTTTTTCTAGCTTTTCTAGAATCTCCATTTTCAATTTCGCATTCCCGAGAACCAAAAATCCCTATAGCACCACTTCTCATGATTAAGTTTTAACCTATTATCCACCTCATCTTAGACATTCCCCACAACTTTCTCCGAGGCATCCAACCCCAGAGCCACTTCACTCTAGATCATTTGATTTTTCTCCTAACAATTTCTCCATGGTGACTATTGGAGCTTTATTACTTTGCCCTTAATGAGAAGAGAAAGGATCCACAACTCTTATGATGTTCATAGCTTTGGACATATTCATAGACAATGAACCTTGAGACTTTATGATGATGATGATGTCTTTTAATGTCCTTTAAACCAACTTGGTCTATTGAACCTGATAAGAGAGAGTAAATATAAAAAATTAAATCCTAAAAACTTATTTAAACATTATTTAATTTGTTAAACACATATTAAGTTTGAGTATGTAGGTTTCTATAGTTAGTCATATTGTTAGATAATTTTTTGGATAAAAAATATCTATGAGGTTTTGAAATGTCCAACATTTTGAGTGGATACTCCACCCAACATCAATGGCAATTGAAGCTTCAAGTGTCACTGATGATGGGTGGAGTGTCCACTCGAAACATTGGACACATTATTTAATTTGTTAAACACATATTAAGTTTGAGTATGTAGGTTTCTATAGTTAGTCATAATGTTAGATAATTTTCGGGATAAAAACTGTTTATGAGGTTTTGAAACGTCCAACGTTTTGAGTGGACACTACACTCATCATTAGTGACACTTGAAGCTTTTTGAATCGTCCAATGTTTCGAGTGGATACTCCATCTATCATCACTGTTGATGTGTGGAGCGTCCAATCGAAACGTTGGATGTTTCAAAACCTCATACACAATTTTTATCGAGAAAATTAGCTTCAAGTGTCCATAATGATGGCTGGAGTGTCCACTTGAAATGTTCGACGTTTCAAAGCCTCATACACAATTTTTATCCATAAAATTATCTAACATATTAAGTTATTTGGAATATGAAAATAAATCAATTTTGAAGAAGCGTTCTAAGTTTTAAACTTTTTCGTTGGAATTTTGTGATATAAATCTAGGCAAAATCCCAATTTTCTGTTGTTTAAATTGCATTTTTAAATGCATAAATGGATTCGACTTTGAAAAACCCTCGGGACACTCATATTATATAGACTTAATCACTCAAATATACAACAATTTCTTGCTGGATTTGGGGCAAAAATTAAATGGATTATATTCCCAAAAAATACCAAAACTTAGACCACAAATACCTTTTCTCACACATAAAAACTTTAAATAGATTAAGATTTGAAATTAAATTATTTAATGTTTATCTACCTAAAATTGATTTTTATTTTTATAAAAAAACTTAATACATATTTGAAAATTCAAATTATCTAAATAAAAGTTATTTAAATAAACTTTAATAAAATACTTTTATCTTTTTATTAATTCTTAAATTAAAAGCCAAAACAGAATTAGTGGACCAAAAAGGTCATTAACAACAATAATGTGGAAAACTAATAATAAATATAAATGTAATTTGTTCCGTAGGTCACTCGTTACTAGCAAAATGCATGCCGCGTTATTTTCTATTTTCTAACAAAACATATTTGCCGACTTTATAGGTATACGAAATTATATTAAAAAATAAAAAATAATCTTAGAAATTGAAGCCGGTGCACGACAATACATGCATGATGATGATGGATGGATGTATCATGGTCATGTTATGTATGAATGTGATGCCATAGCCATAACGTGTGGATGTTTCTTTCCGCGGTGCTGATTTTTAATACCTCTCCTCTTCAAATGTGGCTTCAAACCCTTGTTCGGTCTGCACCATTCGCCTTCAAATTTTCCATCTGCTATCGTCTTCTGCATTGCATCGCTCGCTGTTGAGCCTCTGCGTGCTTCGGCCAGGCCGTATTGATTTTTTTCGAGATCTGCGCATCCACTTTGGCGGTATCGGGCGATTTTTCGCAGAGGTTGCTTCTGAGAATCTGCGGAAATGGTAAGTCTCTTTGTTATCCGTGAGATCTTAAATTCCTGTCTTTTCTAAGCGGAGTATGTATCGATTTTGCTGTGTAAGTGCTTTCGCCGGAGGATTTAGGTCATCTGGGGCTTTCAGGGTTTAGATCGGTAAAGTGAGAGTCACATCTGGTCCGTTGGGCCCGTGGACCGGTAGATCTTCGGGAGTGAAATTTTAGTCCGTTACATTTTGTTGATTCAGTTTGTAGCATATCAGATCCTAGCGAATGAATATTTGAACTTCTGGATCTTATTGATTGAGTGATCGGGATATTTTATCTATTTTATTGAGCATCAGAAGGCCTGCTACGGCATGGACAATGCGCAAGTTGTGCGTTTCCCGTGTTTTTTGCGATCTGTTTTGTTGTCTTGAGTCGGTTGCAGTATTGGCCGTTGATTTGATCTGCTCTTTCGAGCCTTTTGACAACTATTGTTGTCGCCGCCGGCGTCTTCGTGTGTTTATTTAATTTAAGTTGCAGTTGAATTCGATTAAATATCTTGATCTTTGTAGGGTTTGATTACAAAGATTGGGACATCACTGATTGTACATTTACATTTAGGTTCTTGATAATTGGTTTGGATGTTTGTTTTCCTGATCCTAGAACACATCATGATGGTTTGATTTGATTATGGGAGCCTGAAGTTGGATCTGTTTATCAAATGCAAATTTTCATTTCTCTATTTTGCTCAAATAGCCGCAAATACTTAACTTCTAGAGCATTTGAATTTTGTATTGCACCCTGATTCTGGATTTAGATTGGGTATAGACATTGTATTTCCTTTTCCCTTGGCCAGCTTATTTGATTTCTTATATTTTTTTACCTCTAGATGAATATAATTTTGGCACTGGTGGATAATATTTTCCGCAAAAATTTAAAAAATTATATTTGATTAGAGCGTTGGAGGGTTTTGATTTGGCTTTTGTAGGTGGGTAATATATTTGGTATGTTTTTTTTTGCGTTCTTATTAGTTTGAGTAAATGTTATGGTTGTTCATTATACTTTTGTTTGGTGCAAATTTGCTCTTGATCGTACTTTGAACATGGATTTTCTGTTATCTTTTGCAATTTTCGTTTGCTTGAACAATTTTGTTTTAATCCCTTCAAAATTGGTCTTTCGAGTGTTTGTTCTACTGTGGACAGGTGAAGATTTGCTGTGTCTTTGTCTGTTAGTTAAATGTTTCATGTTCTTGCGCCTATTTGTTTAGATTTGTTAGATTTCTACTGATGTGACTTATTTTCTTCTTTCATTGATTTTCAGTTGGGTTGTAACACTTTTTTTTGATTGCGGTTGAGGTTTTAAATTTTAATTGCTACCAATAAGAGGAAAAGAGATTTAGTGTTCGCAGTTTTATACCAGTGTCTATATGGCTTTTGATTTTGTCTTGGTTTCACTGCACTCTGTTCAGCTATCATTATTTGTTTTTCTGTTTGTTGCACGGGACTGTGTACCTGGGGTGCCAAACCAGTTATCCCCCTTCATAAATGTGTAGGAGTATCCACACAGCCTTGGATATACAAAGCTCTATCCTGCGTATTGGGCAATGCCCCCAGTCTGAGAGTGGTAGCTCCCCCCCCCCACCAAAGCTAACTTTAAAGGGTTCTTTTTAAGATAAAATTTATTCCAAATATATTCATAGATAGTGTTGAAATGCCTTTCTTGTCTTAATATTCTACAACATACAAGTGAAATTGTTACAAGATGGAATGAAAACCCTGCACGAATCTCAAGGCAGTTAATATACAGTACAATGCAGAGAGGCATTTTGTTAGGGCAACATTGTTACGATCCAGTAACTCTTGATATTTAGAATTATCACATGAGAAAGATTTCTATTTCTCGAGACTGGGTACAAATATGGCAAGGATGACCTGAAGCTATGGGAGAGGTCCTGAGAGGTTTTGCTGGAGGTATGGTTATTGTGATTTTCTAGTAATGGTTGGTACAAAAGGTCTTATTAGCTCAGGTAAAGTCGACTCAGCAAAACTGCAAACCATTCTAATTGGAAAGGTCCTGAAAGGTTTTATTGGAGGTAAGGTCCAAGTCTTTTCTAGTAAGGGTTGGTATAAAAGGTGTTATCTCAGCTCAGGTAAGGTCCTGACTAAAAGGTCAACCCAACTTAATTGCAAACTATTCTCCTATATTTTGATTGTCATGGTTGATGAATACATATGCTTATAAAATTCAAGTTAGTTACTGAGTGATTCGTTGTATATATGAGGATAATTGTATTAAGCACTCCTGTCCCCTTGTACCTATGGTGCCTTGATTTTTCTGTTTAAATATCAGATTTTAAATAAATAATCTCTTATTTGTTTATATTATGTTGTGTTATTTACCTTAATTCTTTACTTGGATTTGTTTCATAAACTTGCATGACTATCCATTTATCTTTTGAAATTGTTGTATCTCATTGCACTGTGAATATAACATATGTTCTCAGTGCAGTGTCTCTAGGGGGACCATGGACAGAGAATTAAAGATATCCTTGAATATATCTTTTTAATGTATTGTCTATTGGAACATTCTTTATGATCACAGGCCAACGCAGCATCAGGAATGGCTGTTGATAATGAATGCAAGATCAAATTCTTGGAGCTGAAGAGCAAGAGAACCCATCGTTTTATAACATTCAAGATTGACGAGAAGCTTCAGCAGATTACCGTGGACAAGATTGGCAATCCTGGCCAAACTTATGATGATTTCACTGCTTCTCTTCCTGAGAAGGAGTGCAGATATGCTGTTTATGACTTTGACTTTGTAACTGAAGAAAACTGTCAGAAGAGCAAAATATTTTTCATCGCATGGTAAAGCACTGTGTTGACTGTGACATGGATGCATATGATTTTTTATGATTTATCTCTTCTTTGTTCTGTATAATCAAGTGACATTGATGGCCTTTTTCACTGTGTAAATGTATTTGTGTTTATTTTCTTTACAGGTCCCCTGACACTTCCAGAGTCCGAAACAAGATGCTGTATGCAAGCTCCAAGGACAGGTTCAGGAGAGAGCTTGATGGAATCCAGTGTGAAGTTCAAGCAACAGATGCCTCTGAGATAGGCATTGATAACATCAGAGAGAAAGCACGCTAGACTGCATATGCTTTGTTGTTTGCATTATAGGTTGTGTGGATCTGAATTATGATTTTCTGCTTGGTTATCTGATCAATTCTTGATAGCTTCATTGTACTGTGACCGTTGGTTATAAGTGTTCATGATTTATGTTTGAGATCAGCAGCATGTAGCATCTCTTCCTATGGTATGCAGCTAGCTAGTAGTAATGGGTTGCCAGTAAGGCAGTGACATAATATTTATGCGACTATTTGTAATGTTGATTATCCCTTATATTAACTTTTGGGATGGGGGATGACTTGGGTTGCTTTTTGGTAGTATTTGCATGCGGCTGGGAAGCTGCTCAGTTGCTGCCTTGCTTCACTGAAAGGTTTTAAGGACAACACCTATCTTGTTAATATTAATGGAAATTAAGTATCCAATGCTATATCAGAACATGTAATCAGAGGTTTGGGTTGAGAGAGTAGTCATAGTGACCTTTTTCTATATGGAATGCTTCGTGCTTTTTACTGTGAAGTGAGATAGAAGAATGAAGTGGTACGGAAAAGGCTTGGATTCTCTCTATTTGTCGGTAATTTGCTCAGTCAAAGATATTAAAGGTTTTTTGGATTGGTATAAACCTCGGTGCTAGGGAAAGTGTGTTACTCTAATTCGTTGTGATTGTTTAATTTTTTAATTGTGATGGTAAATGTATATTTTTCTTTTCACGTCTATTATTATTGCAACCTTTCCTGAATTTCTTCTTGCTTTCATCACATTTTTTCATATGCTTTTCTGCACATACTGTTTCATCAATTGATTATGAGAAGCATATTTTATTTCAACAAAATTAAAATCACAATTCTTTTTACTCGTTCATTTGTTGTTCTGTAGTAATGTGTCTGCCAGCTCGGGTGGTGAAGGGTTGTAAATGATTGGATGATTGGTTATATCGTCATTTAAGTTTCAGCACTCAATTAATGTTGTTCATTGATATGTGTGAACCTATTGGGGAATTGCAAATCCGTATTTATGAAGTTATCAACAGAAATCTATGTTGTAACCATAGTTACATCTTTGCAGAAGCAGTTTGAACTCCAGAGTGTTAGACATTGTCTGTGGAAGTTGATTGCTTTTCAGCATGAACTTAGTGTTAATAATTACTGTTTCTGAGATATATTCTGTTTCCAAACTAGTGTTTTGTTTGAGAATAGGGAGTTTAGAATCTTCCGAGGTCCAGAGAAGAACTTACTTAACAAGTCACATCTTAGGAGGAAATTTAGAGTTGGCTAAGTCACTGCATAGCTGCAGCAATTAGTTTTCCTCCCAAAGCAGCCTTACAAACACCCGTTACGGATTGCTAAATCCAGCAATATTTTTGAATTGTTTCCTAAGCACTCTTTCACAGAAGCAAAGATGATGCACCGTAGATCTACTTCAATTTATTTATCATCTTTGACAATAAAAGAGTATCTAAATTCAAAGGTGATGGACATGATTAGAGAATATTTTAGGCCAATCTTACTTATGGATGGTTGCAAAGGCGAAGACAAGCGTCAGGACTTTCCTTTTAGCATCTAATTAATTTCACATAAATATATACACAGATCAATTTTACAATAAAACTGCCTTATTCCCACATTTTGGCGTTCAGCCTCATCAGCTCCATTTGTGGTTACCTCCATATGTGATAGTCAAATAGATAGGTTGGCTCTTGTTTAGATCCAGTGCCCGGGTGGTTGTCAAATCCAACCACTCAACTCGTTTTTTCACTTTTTCTTGTTTCCAAACGGTATTAAAGAATTTCCATGCAAAAATCAACGCAAAGCATTTTTGAAAGCCCTAGTCCATCGATGGAGAATTGACAAGCAATGATCCCTAAAATGACAGAGTTCTCAAAATAACACTCACCGACTAGGAATTTATCCAGTCTTTTGAACGATTAGATTTAACCCCCTTATATGATTGTTCCATGTGAAAACACCTACTTCGGGAAGGTGTCCATGTTAAATTATTCAAACATATTTTGAAGTTGAATTCGAAGGTCATTTATCTTCCCGAGCTCCCCTTTCTAGTGAAGGTTCGTGTGGAAATCCCTTCCGAGGAGTCACAGGTCTTTGTTTCTGCCTATAACTATGCTTGTTCCAGCAAGCTAGCTTTTGATGATTATTTGTGGGGCCATATAACCTGGTGATCTCGATATGAACATCTTTGGAGTATTATGAAAAAGATTCAGAGATCCACTAATACCTTCCTCCTAGATTTCTCATTCTGACTTTCAGTGTCTCACAAGCTAGCCACTCTTTTGAAAAACCTTTGGAGTTATTTTTTATGCTTCCTCCATCTCTTTGGGGGAAAATTTTGAACGTCTTCCATACTGCACCTTGTTAGCTAATCTTTTCATTGTTATCTTTCTTTTCAACAGTGTCCTGTTAGCCTGCAGAGCCTGGCTTATGTGGTGTTTCGGGTTGTTTTGCAGATGAACCTGCGATATCCGCTTTTTGCCCAAGGCAATGAGGAGTTGGCCTGCTTTCAAGCGTCCCTAGTTGGGCATCTTGCCTTTACCTCGCTGAATGACCCCTTAGTTTCTCTTTTGATTTATAAAGTTTATGTTGCAGTACCTTAACTCGGTCTTCACCATGTCCCAAAAATATTATTTTCTGTTTTCCAATGGGTTTTCTCACCCTTGAATTTCTTTTTCGTCCTTGTTTCACTGGTTTGCTTGGTTTTCCTATGATTTTTCTAAAATATTTACCTCTTTTCCATTTTTTGTTTTCCAATGGGTTTTCTCACCCTTGAATTCCTTTTTTCCTTTGTTTCACTGGTTTGCTAGCTTTTCCTATGATTTTTTAAAAATATTTTCCTCTTTTCCATTGAGAACTAGTTTTCTGTTCTCGAGAGAATCTACACTATCTAGTTAATTACCTGAATCTTTTCAGAGCCTTCACTAAGATGCTTTCAACTTTTATCCTTTTGTTTACCCTCTCAATCCCTTGACTAAGCATTTATGATGCGTTCCACTTTTATTCTTTTGTTTACCCTCTGATTCTAATTTTAAAATGGGTTTCAAGTAAACTGTTGATCTGCGCATTGTCAAATTTGAAGTTCTTTCAGTGTCCTGATTCCAATCAAAAGCACTGGTTCATGTGCTCTTTTTCATAATTGCATGAATTTAATCAAATACATGTCATGGTTTGCATATTTTTAATCATGATGATTTTACAATGGATATAAATTGACTCTATATTATAAGTATATTATAAGTATCTAAGTATATGTACACTCTTTATTTCTCTTTATTTACCAGTATAGATCCATCTTAACTTTGGATTTATCAAGCGTCGAGCAACTTTATTATTATAATTATAATTATAATTATAACATAAGACTTAAACACTTTACGTCTCAACATCTCCCCATACTAAACTATAAACTATAGAGTGCCTCTGGTTGATTTTTGTTGATTTTTAGGAAATATGCATATATGTGTTACTTTGTAAGATACACCATTTGTATGCTTGTACTCCTCCATGTTTCTCCACGTGTTATGTTCTACACAGTTTTTTGTTAAAATGTGATGTATTATGTACAATCATATGTTTTGTGCAAAAACATGACACTCTTATGCTCTGTCATGATGTATTCATTGTACTCCTCCATGTTTCTCCACGTGTTATGTTCTACACAGTTTTTTGTTAAAATGTTATGTATTAGGTACAATCATATGTTTTGTGCAAAAACATGACACTCTTATGCTCTGTCATGATGTATTCATTGTTAATCATATGTTTTGTGTTTTGTGCAAAAACATGACACTCTTACGCTCTGTTATTATGTATTCATTGTTTTGTATGAGACAATTCTCATGTTCTGCAGTGTCATGTTGTTGAGTATTTAAGCAGTAGTGAATTGTTTGAGTACCATATACAATGGGGGCATATTTGTAATGGTTTTCACACATTGGGTTCATACTTACTATATATGTATCTTGATAGTCTCAATGATTTTCTGCTAGTGAATTGAATGAGTAACATATACAATGGGGGCATACTTGTAATGGTTTTCTGGGGGAATATTTGTAATGGTTTTCACACATTGAGCTCATACTTTCCACTATAATAGTCTCAATGATTTTCCACTACTTGTCAAGCAATGTTTTGAACTATAGAAAAGACGGGAACGCTTTTGGGCTCATACTTTCCACTATAATAGTCTCCATAATTTTCCACTACTTGTCAAGCAATGTTTTGAACTATAGAAAAAACGGGAACGCTTTTGACTTTTGTGGTGGAAAATAAACCTATCTTCCAATTGTAATCTTTTATGCATGTCAAGTACTAGAGTTTCCTTCCAATTGGTGACGGTTAATACAAATTAGTTCCAGTACGGTTCTATTCATGCATTTCATTTCAATAATTGTTAGTGTATTTGCTTTCTTAGAATGGAGGTTAATGAAGTTTTGAAGGTTTCTGTGTTTGTGTTTGTGTTTTAACTATTAAATAAATGTAAAACTTCGATAATTTAGATGTCCTTTCTTAACCTTTTATGGTTGGCAACTGTCACTATTACGCAGTCACCACGAATCTTTGTATCATGGCAGCGTAGGCCATTATAGTGTAAACTATGAGGAATATAACTTGAATTTCCTCGTATTTTCACTATTTTATACTTGGTTAATGAAGTTTTCATGGCTTCTCTGTTTGTGTTTGCTTATTAACTATTTTTAACTTCTAAAATAAAAATAAATGTAAAACTTTGATAATTTAGATGTCTTATTCTTATTCTCGACCTTTTATGGTTGGCAACTTTCACTATTTTGTATTCGCCATGAATCTTTGCATCAAGGCAGCATAAACCATTATAATATGAGGAAGATACCCTGAATTTCCTCGTATATTTTCACTATCTAGTTTTGTCATTCTATATGAATCATTCTATATGAAAAGGTAAACTCTTCATCATTATTAAATTACTCAGCTCCAGTGTTGTCATCTGATCCATGAAAAGGTGAAATCTTCTTCAATACAGGGACATATAACACATTAATGGTTCTATGTCATCTCTATTGCTAAGTAGAACAAGAATGTACACATTCATTGTATCTGTCATCTCCATTGCTAAGTAGAACAATAATGTATCCATTTCCTTTGATCTATAATAGTGCGATGTTATATCTGAACTTTATATTTCAATATAGATTAATATCTATCAAACCAATATTTTCAACTTGTCATATGCTTTGGCACCTTTGAATCTATATACCAAATATCTTCCAATTCTCAATTTCCTTTCCATCAGTGAGGTTTTTGAATTTCCTCTCCATTAGTGAGGTTTTTGATGTTCCTTTTCATATATATCTAATGCTTGTCAAGGTCTGCATAATGTTTGAAGTGTCAAATATCCCTAAATTCTCAATTTCCTCTCCATCAGTGAGGTTGGCTTTTTTTTATAATCCTTTTCATATGGATCTAATGCTTGTCAAGGTACTCTACATAGAGTGTTGCATCATTTCACCTCATTATTGATTCCACTTTTTTTCATATCAATTATGAACATATCACCTTTTCTTGTAATTGTAAAAAATGCTATATATCATTCGAAAATTTCTTTGGGTTTTTTGTTCTTTCTTTTCATCTTCATTCTGTTGTGTGGTCATATTTGTACTAGTTAAATCCTTTCTACAACTAATGTCAAGTATTGATCTTTACCTTTTGACTTACATTGCTGTCATATGTTGACACTATCATGCCCTAAGCACCTAACATTGTGGGGATTAAGAGACTTGAACACGTGATCTCTAACTTGGTGGAGATATCTCACCTTTTGCTCATGATTGTGAGAGTTAACCCTCAAAGTTAATTTGTTAAAAATTATATTTGCATTTTCAATCTTTTACTTCATTGTTAATGGATTTTAGTCATGTTGAAATGATTCCTCCATTTTGGCAATATTAGGATTACTCCTTCCATCACTATGACACAAATACCCATTTTAACATGAGAGAGATTCAATTTACAATTAATGAAAAACAAACATTTTACCAATTAATCAGAGGGAGGGGTAACTTCTAAACCATGTGATAATATTTAGTTTGAAAAAGCTTCCTCAATTGTTTGTCAATGCAATCATTGACAATAGGTCCATAATGAATCTTTATACTATATTTAACCATGTGAAGCTCCATTATGGAAGAATGGTCTCCCTAAAGTCTTATAGGGCAATTTGTCATTTTGTAAGGATTTTTTATTTGTAAAATATCAGTGATTATGTTAACTATATAATCATTGAAGGCTTTTGAAACTAGTGATTATGTTAGCTATATACTCATTAAGGTTTTTGAAACTATCAATTTATCGCTTACAAAACTTGTTTGTTTTTGAAAATGACACTTTTCATTTAAAATAGAAAATATATATTTGTTAAATAAATGACAGAAGTTTTCAAAATATTATAGGATTTGGATTTTTTCTAATAATCTTTATTGGAATGTAACTATATAATTGTTGATCATGTTGTAATTTTTCATTGCTGAAATTGTATTAGTGCATAAATGAATTTAATATCTTTAAAAATCTCTACTGTAAATGAAAAAATCTCCACAGTTATTTTTAACCAGATTTTGAAAAAATACGATAAAAAAAATCCAAATCATAACATGATAAATGAATTGAAGCTGCTTTAAATAAAAGAATTGTGCGACTATGCTCCGGATTTGCGTTATCAATCAGTGCATTCTACAGCTTACTTTAGTTACATATGTGGTTTCAGAATTAAGAGTATCAAAATCGAGAGTTGGGCTTTTAACATTTCTTTACCATATTTCGATGGTACACTCAGTGAAATTAGGTATCATCTCAAAACTCGAGACCTCTGAAGAGATGGCACAGTATTGTGAAATTTCGTCCGGAAAAGTGGAAACAGAAAAACATTTCATTTTAGAATGTGAGGCCCTCAAAGACAGCAGGGAAAATTATGCAGGTATTCTGGCAGCTAATTCCTGGGATAATCTATTCAGCGAAGAGTTTGTTGAGAAGCTGGGAGCGATTATTGTAAAACTTCACAAGAAAAGGGCCGAATGCAAAAGCCAGATGGAGAAGCAATCTGTCCCATAGGCTATTTTTAGCCTCGTGGACGTTAAAAATACTTTCTTTCTTTCTTTCTATAACCGGACACTTTCAAGATCCAGACTTAGTTAATTTTGAGGAACTCAAAGAAGCGAGACTTTTAATAGATCATGGACATGGAAACCTCGTGATATTTTCAGATTCTATGCTATCATACTTTGAAAAATTCAGTGTATAAAGAAAAACTGGGTGTCCTTTGTTTTACCTGATTTCTCGGGGTTTGGATAATCTAACACTCGAAATTCTTTAAGCACTGGGGCTTGAGATTTTTTCATAATTCCGGTGGATTCATTTTAATCTCTAGCGTCGATACCACATTCAAAGTCTTGCAATCATCTGACAAGATTCTGCATCTCGATATCCCAAACGACCGTAGTCATGGAATTACTGATTCTTTAGATCTCATTCATCAAAGCTTATGAGCCTAGAAACTATTTTGCATATCTGATAAATCAGACCTTTGAAAGTGATGATTCGGTTCTATTTCTTAAAATTCCATATTTTAATAAAAATCTAAAAATTCTTAAAAAATGTGTTTGAAACTTTAAACTTTAAATTTATGCTTTGTGTTTTTTTGTTTGTTAGAAATGTGTTTGTAATCTTGGCTAAGAAACCACAATTTAGAGGTATCTAAGTCATCAAAATCACTCGGATAGTAGGCCGTATCAACCCTTAACATGGTTGGATTTAACTCACCTTAAAGGATTGAACTTGGTTCAAACCCAGCCATCAAAATCACTCGGATAGTAGGCCGTATCAACCCTTAACATGGCTGGATTTAACTCACCTTAAAGGATTGAACTTGGTTCAAACCCATCCACACCATAGAGATTAGCTAATGAAAATTGACGAAACTTAAACCTTGTTACTGCATATTCTTTATTTCTAAATTTTTAAAAAGCCATTCTACTACAAACCATAATAATAATAATTCATTACTTAAAAAATACCAAATTTAAACCTAATCGAGAATAAATGCTCCAATCCATTAAAATAACACTTAAAACTCAAAGCTTCCCATATTTTTACGCAGAAAGGCGTATACCTATTGAAGATGGGCACAATTAATCACCTTTTAATATTCTTAGTTGTCTTCCCAAATCAATGAATGTGATTTACTTTTCATAACTTCCTTGTATTTTTTAATGCATCAGTTAACCTGTTTACTTTTTAACATTTACCTAATCATATTAAGAAATTACTGTACCACCATATGATTGCCACGTTTAACTGATTAACCTTTGGAATTACCACATTTGAAATTAACTTTTAGATTTCTTTAGCTCTATGTGCGTTTCAGCTGTCCATACGTTTCAACTATCCGAAAATTTTAGCATCACCTTTCGACATTCACCAACCACTTTGCCACTATGCTAGTTATAAAATAATTACATATATACTCCTTTTATATATTATTACACACATTAACTGATTTAGTTAATTTGATTGTTGTATTTCTTGTTTTATAAAAATCATAAATTTAGTCACAAACTTTACATATTTTAATAAAATAGCTGCATATATATTCCCTTTAGATATTATTACACATTAACTGATTTAATTGTTATAATATATATTCCCTTAATATATTATTATACATTAACTAATTTAGTTGTTATATTTCTTGATTTTATAAAATGCACAAATTTAGTTTCTCAATATTTCCTCTTTGTTATATTTTTTTATTAACTTTTAACTAGTCTAATTTGATTTGTTCCTAAAAGTAATAGTTATAATTGTATTAAAGAAAACAAAGAGAGTGTGACCATACTCCAACTAGTTAGAAGGGGATGGCTTTAACCTTTTTTCCTACTATCATTATTTTTAGGAGATATCTAGAGGATGGTACTCAAGGTCAAGGCTAGGTCAATAGTCAACAATTAACTCATGAAGAGAACAAGCATGTCACAAAGTGGGATTTGAAGAGCGAGGATAATGACTTTTCTCTTAATCGCTCGAGCGACACCCAATTCAATGACTTTTTCTCTATAATAAAGCATGAGAAACCCTTGGAGACTTCACCATTGTCCATTGGTAATAACTAGGGTAAACTATTGATGCCTATGTTCTACGCACCTCAAGGAGGGGACATGCTTATTTCTTAGTATGCTTGCATATGATGGGGTCCTTACTATGACCATTTTCCCTTTATCAACTATGCATTTTTTTCATGCTTTTCATTCCTTGTGCTTCCTTTGTTGGGAGGATGTCTTCTCCATTGGGCTCCTTCTAGTCATCTTGTTCTCATTTGTCTTCACGTGGCATGTTCTTTTTTTGGCTAAGTTGATGTAGGCTATGACCCATTTTTGCAATTTTTAGCAAAGTGGCCATATTCATGGCACTAGTAACAATTAAATGAGGATTCATAATCCAACTCTTGTAGGTGGCACTGACCATCTAGATATAATTATATTGCTTCAGGGAGGCCCTTCTCGAGGTCCACTTTTGCGCATATCTGTGTACAAACACACTGACTTGATTTTGGCGTGGTTTTGTCTATGAACTCGTTGGTAATGTTTCCAATCATTTGGAAAATTGGGTCACCCAAAATTAACATAGGTGTGGGAGATGAACCCACATCTGAATCACTTTAGGGATATGCTCTTTAGGGTTGAAGTTTAATGTTCGATGGTTCATATATAGTCATCATGGACCCATAAAAATATGGTCCACCCTAAAGATTAGGTTAGGATCTTCCTTTCACTAGAATAAGAAGACAATATAGCCTTGACCACAAAGTTAAAAGTTTTAGTGAGCCTAGTATTAGAGAATTCCATTATCTTGCAAATGAGAATTTGATCACCTTATTATTTGGCTATTCCTTATGAACTCTCTAATGAAAACCTTTTCAATCAAGAGAAGGGTCTTTCTCCAGAGAAATGGGGTTGTTATTTTGGCTTTTTTAACTTTTGCAAGTTTAATCCATGTAAAACATTCATTTTCTATTCGAGTGTGTTTTCCCTACTTTAAGACCTCTATGATTAGGGTTTAGAAGTGGACCTCTAAACTTTATATACTGAGAAAGAAGTGGACTTCTAAACTTTATATAACTGCTGGAATTTTTTTTTATAAAATCTACTGAAAAACATACAACATAAAAGCTTTTTTATAACTCATCTTCATTCCATTTCCTTAGAAACACATTAAGGTAATGTAAAAGCTTTTTTATAACTCATCTTATTCCATTTTCTTAGAAACACATTAATGTCTTAATTTTTTTTTTCCATTTATATAATATCTTCCCGACCAAACTTCTCCACTTGCTTTCTATTCTCCTTGCTTTACCAATCTTATATTTCATCCTAACATTCCAAGGTTTCGTTCTTTTAAGTCCCTTTATTATCCATTATGTTCCAAATGCTTTCCCCTTAGTTAAAGAAATCCTTTTTATAAGGCCTCCTCATTCTTTGTAAGTATGGACTAGTATAGTTAACATGCACCATACCTTCATTACTTGTTATCCTCCTTCAACTTGTAAATATATCTTAAAACAAGTTTCATATACTTCTCATAACCATTTTTAAGTAACACCAACGTGCATAAAAGTAATAATTTTGGATTTCACTCAACACAGATCTTCCTCTTTGTGAAAAGAGTTTTTTTTTTTTCTTCTTTTGGTTAAGGTTTGTTTCAATCATATGAAATATTTGAATGTGGTTTTTCAGGTTAGAAGATCATCATAATTTTTTTTAAAATTGTGGGATCTTTTTATTTTCTCCAAAACATTTGGCTAGAAGTTGGTTCAATTGTCAATTACAAGAAGGATTTATGTGTTGATGTTTTTGTAGCATCGAGGATGTATTCTTACATTGGCCTTGGTGTCGGGCACGTGGGAATCTTTGTTGGCACTTACATTGCATTTTTACTTTGTAAAAACCCCTTTTATATAGAGTTGGGGCTTGGAATTGTTGTTGTTAGGGCTTTGCACCCACTTGGAGGAATACACAATTCTAATTTAATATTGAGTTTAGTGGAGGGATTCTAAAGTAAGATGGGGGCTTGTAAACTCACGTTTAGACTCCTATAAAAAGAGAGGCAATATGAGGAGGCACAAAACATCTTAGTTCGTCATCATGTGTTTGACATGAGTGAGTGAACACTCTTGCCAAAGGGGATTGAGGAGGGAAGTTTCAATAAGGAGGATCTTCACTTTGCAAAATATGGTCTAGGGTTTTTGTTTTTTCTTTTCTCATTTTTCATCCAAGGAGGAGTTGCACATGTGTGAGAGAGAGGCGAGGCTACTCATGATAAGAAGGGGAAATGAAAAGGTTCCATAGGGGGAGAGACATCTCCAGAGCAGTGGAAGAAGGACCTTGGCAAGGTCAAGTGCTTTGCTTGCAATAAACAAGGCCACTATGCTTCACAATGTTCACAGGGGAAGAAAGGGAAAGGGGAGCAACATACATCATCATCAGAGGTGGATGAGGTTGCAAATAGGCTTCAGAGGGAGTTCTAATTGGTCTTTTCCCTTTTTGGTACAATTTTCGATAGTGGGTCTTGGTTGGTGGATAGTGGAGCTTCTTGTCATATGACAAGATCATGGGAGTCACTCACCAATTTGTCAAAGAAGGACTTAATATTGCAGGTGGAGCTTGGTGATAATTCCAAGTATGCAGTCAAGGGAGTCGTGGTGGCTTTATTTTCGTTGGAGTCTTGGAAGCCTCTCAAGATGAGTGATGTGTTGTATGTGTCGGGATTGAAGAAGAACCTACTTCCTATCTCAACTATGGAGGACAGAGGGTATGTAATGACATTCTTAGGCGGATAGGTTCTCACATGTTTGAGAGGATCGAGCATTGACTCAACATGGGTTATTGGTGTTCGTGATGGTGGTCTGTACATGTTGATAGGATAACCAACCCAAGCCTTGATAAACGACAATGATAGTCTATGCAAGCTTTGACATAGGAGATTGGGATGCTTGCATTACAAGACTTTTACAGTGTTGAGGAGGATGGTTACATGTCTTCCATAGTTTGGAGTAGAGCACCAGGGTGTATGCATGGGTTGTGCACTTGGAAATAATGCCAAGGCTTCTTTTCCGAGCAGTGAGAGTAGGTCCAAGGGGATATTGGATCTAGTACATTCAGATGTATGTGGACCAATGTCAGTTCCATATTCAAGTGGTTACTTTTACTATGTAACCTTCATTGATGATTATTCCCGGAGGACATGGATCTTCTTCATGAATACCAAGGATGAGGTTTTCAGTCGATTTAGGGATTTTAGGGCTCAGGTGGAGAATCAAACAGGGAAGAATATCAAGGTCACGAAGTCAGATAACAGGGGTGAGTTGACAATGCTTTCAACCCACAATAGAATGGGGTTGGAGAGAGGAAGAATTGGACCATAGTTGAGGTTGCCAGGGCGATGTTGCATGACTATGATCTACCTATGTTTCTTTGGGTAGAGGCATGTAACATGAAAATCTATGTCCAGAACAAGAGTCCTCATAGGATCTTGGAGGACAAGATTCCTGAGGAGGCATTAATAGGAGTGAGACAAGAGATAGGGTGTCACACACCCGATCCCTAAGCACCTTTTTAAGGGATGGGGTATACATTTTTTTCTTTTCTTTTCTCAATCATCTCGAATCCCTGTAACTAGGATTACATCGCCTTTGATTCGACGAGGGTTTTTCAATGACTATAAATTTTCCCAGATTCGAGTTTTGGATCGCAAGTTATGGTCCTTCAAAGTTCTTTAAACCTTCATCGACTAGAGTATCTCACCATCATGTGGCATTCACGTGGCTCCCTTCCACCTGACATGCCATATCATCATAACATGCAAAGAATCACCCAACCAGAGGTTGATGCTTGTCTAACTCTTTGATGCTTGTCTAACTCTTATAGGCCTATTAATTTAATTAATCATTATCATGATAAAATCCCACTCTTTACTAATCATTTATTTAATCCCTATTAGGGATAGTTAATCTCCATTAAAATTAACCAACCCTGTAAGTTCTGTTTTTACTTGGCTTAAATTACCAGTCTAATTAAACCAAGGATTACTTCCTCTTCACCTTGGTAATCCCACATTTCGGGGTAAATTTAGTGTTAATTATTATATCAATACCATGTCACATAAACTTATAATCCAATCATATTACAAATTTATTCTTTTATTAATTATATTATAATATAATTCTAATTAATTATATTATAATATGATTAAATATATCAAAGGGCACTTAGGATCATTAATATCAATTAATGCCTAAGTCTTCATACTTCAGCGTAATTCCTCTCCATGCTTTTAGGAACATACCCAAAACTCTGGAATGCCGAAGCTACAGAGAGGGTCCCACTTATATTATGCCTTTATGAAAATATAAATAATTACAATACCATACCATACAATATAATTAATTACGTTTAATGTTTATTATAACATTGGAGTACAGTGATCTAAAAATTGAAGAAGACTTGAAAAACTTGAATAATTATTGCAAGTGAAATGTTATGTGTTTAAAGAAACAAGATCAATTTGCAACACATAAATTAAGGATTACTTATGCAAAATACACATAGACAGTAGCATAAACATTGAACATAAACACATGTGCACAACAATTGATAAAGGAGTTCACCCCTCTTATGGGCTACATCTCTTGGTCCAGCTTCTAATGGATCATTATTATTAATTGCTCAAAAAGTGCTCAAAAACATGTCTTACAATGCTCAAACTGACAAACCGACTGCTCCAATGGCTTCCCAGCGTCCCAAAACCCCTGTCCGGGCTCTTTCGGCACCTCAATCGGTCGAAAAATGAGAAAGATAGGCCTCCTAGAAGTCTCCTTCTCCAAGCTTGCTGTCTCTGGTTCTACAATTCGCACCCTCCTTGAGTGAACCTGGCTCACACGCATTTTAAAGCGTGAAAACCCAGCACCGGGCGCAACCGCACCAACGGTGCAAACCGTAGGATGGTTAAGGGCGCGCCAGCCCCTAACCGCCTCGACACCTGGGCGTATGGCGCATGCGAATGTATGTTAAGGTAAAAGGTGCCAACGGTTATAACCGCACCAACCTCCCGCTCCGGGCATGGTCACATGGTATATTATATAGAACCACGGGCTACATGTTTGAAACCCGCACGCAAATGTACAACCGTGCGTGCCACATAATATATGTTAACAAAAAAACTTTGGTTTATGTATATGAATCCGCGTCATATATAATACAATGGTTATATGTGTAATAAAACTATGGGTCGGGGCTAAGCCCTGACCTGACCCCCCTCCGCTTTAAACATCAAACAATGTTAAATATATTTAACACCACATAACTAACAAGACTCATGTGGCGGCATAATGGTCAGCGGAGGTTTGTCAAGGCTTATATAGTGGGGGAGCTCCGGGGGTCGAACCCCGCGGACTCCCATTACATTTTACACAACAATAATAACCCAACCAACGAGGGACACATGGCGCCCATGGATTGGGCCACGTGCCCTCATACCATTTGCTGTCAACAAGACACATGTCGCTCCATGATTCACCAACATCAACCAACCATTGCTTGCCATGTCACCACCGTACGACCTGTACGGTCCTGCCACGTCACCGTACGGACTGTACGGACATGTACAGTTAGCATCCAAAAATTTTGCCTATTTGGCTTGGCGGATAGATCGCGATATCTTCTCCATACGGACTCTATTTGAGAAAGTAAATATACCACCGGAATAAGGAAGACGAGACGGATGCAATGACACTGTTTTCGTCGCATTCCGAGCACTTTGAAAATTGAGCAAAATTTGATCCCCTGATCACACCTCCCCATTGGAAAGCTTTTGGACCTCCAAAAGACTATCTCAGTCTATGTGAAGATGAGGGTATAGTTCCCTCACCCTTCCAACCTCAATCCACTTGGCCTTGCTTGGATTCATCCCTTTAAGACCAACTCGCAAATACTCCACATTTCCTCGCTTCGAAGTTCGCATTCTCCTGTCTAGTATGGTGTCTTCCTGCAATTCTGTTAGATACTCTGGAGAAAAATCATCAACAGAAGGAATCTGAACATGCTCTCCTTGATCATCAATCAATGGAGGCTCATACAACTTCAAATTCTCAACATTCTCAACTGCATACATCTGCATATATGGAGGCAAATCTAAACGAAAAGCATTGTTACCAATCTTGTCGACAATTTTGAAGGGACCATATCTATTTGGTTTCAACTTTTTACCTTCTCCTTTAAGCCTCTCTTTGCTAATGTAAAGCCACACTTCATCACCAACTTCGAAACTGTGATCAACACGATGCTTGTCATGTCTCGCTTTGTACTTGGCCTGACTCTTTTCCAACTGCTCTTGCACCACCTG
>ML806340.1:9604-89294 GCA_009831015.1 Picea engelmannii | reverse complement strand
CAAAAACATGTCTTACAATGCTCAAACTGACAAACCGACTGCTCCAATGGCTTCCCAGCGTCCCAAAACCCCTGTCTGGGCTCTTTCGGCACCTCAATCGGTCGAAAAATGAGAAAGATAGGCCTCCTGGAAGTCTCCTTCTCTAAGCTTGCTGTCTCTGGTTCTACAATTCGCACCCTCCTTGAGTGAACTGGCTCACACGCATTTTAAAGCATGAAAACCCAGCACCGGGCGCAACCGCACCAACGGTGCAAACTGTAGGATGGTTAAGGGTGCGCCAACCCCTAACCGCCTCGACACCTGGGCGTATGGCGCATGCGACCGTATGTTAAGGTAAAAGGTGCCAACGGTTATAACCGCACCAACCTCCCGCTCCGGGCATGGTCACATGGTATATTATATAGAACCACGGGCTACATGTTTGAAACCCACGCGCAAATGTACAACCGTGCGTGCCACATAATATATGTTAACACAAAAACTTTGGTTTATGTATATGAATCCGCGTCATATATACTACAATGGTTATATGTGTAATAAAACTATGGGTCGGGGCTAAGCCCTGACCCGACCCCCCTCCGCTTTAAACATTAAACAATGTTAAATATATTTAACACCACATAAATAACAAGACTCATGTGGCGGCATAATGGTCAGCGGAGGTTTTTCAAGGCTTATATAGTGGGGGAGGTCTGGGGGTCGAACCCCGCGGACTCCCATTACATTTTACACAACAATAATAACCCAACCAACGAGGGACATGTGGCGCCCATGGATTGGGCCACGTGCCCTCATACCATTTGCCGTCAACAAGACATGTGTCGCTCCATGATTCGCCAACATCAACCAACCATTGCTTGCCACTTCACCACCGTATGGCCTGTACGTTCCTGCCACGTCACTGTACGGACTGTACGGACTGTACGGACTGTACAGACAGGTACAGTCAGCATCCAAAAATTTTGCCTGTTTGGCTTGGCGGACATATCGTTATATCTTCTTCATACGGACTCCATTTGAGAAAGTAAATATACCACCGGAATCAGGAAGACGAGACGGACGCAATGGCACTGTTTTTGTCACATTCCGAGCACTTTGAAAATTGAGCAAAATTTGATCCCCTGATCATACAGAAAGGTAGGTTCGGGCCTTCGACCCTTTTAGCTTGTTCATTCTATTACCCCAAACATCCGAGAGTCTTGAAGTCTCGAACTCCAGGAGATTTGGAGTCCCGAACTCCCTGAAGGGTCCTCAACATTCTAGAACGTTCCTATTCCTCCCGAAGCCCCTCTAGAACTGACTGCTTTTCCTTCTCTTTTTTTTCCAATTTTTTTGAATATCTTTGAGGGTTTTTAGATCCCTCGTTTTCGTCTCCTAGAGCATGAGAATTGAGGGCTTTTCTATTTTTAGAAATTTTCTAACTTCTTCTTTTTTGACCCTGCTTCCTAATCCTCTGCAATTCCAGGAGACGACTTTCATCATTTATCAGTGTATTTTGGTGCCCCCCCTTTTGGGGGCTGTGAAGCTATTCCCTTATGATGGTCTGTCTTATTTTTCCCAGGTTTTACATATTTCTTTAGTGTCTCCTCTATTGTTTTTTGGATGCCCAGTTCTTTTTCTCTGTCTGCATTCGATTCTCTTTTGTTCCTTTGGGATTTTCTTCTAGGTTTCCTTGCGACGGACGGTTGAGTTAGTTCCAAGTCAGAATCACTATCAGAAGTGTCCTGTCTTTCCTCTTCTGACATTTCTGGAATCTCCGGGGTTTGGCTAGGTATTGAATTTGCTGTTGAGTCCCCACTCAGGTTCAAGACTTCTTTTTCTTTGCCTTTACTGTTCCCTTCTCTTATCTCTTATTGTCTCTTTCTATCATTTTCTTCCTGGGATTCCCTGATTTCCTCTGTGTTTCCTTTTAAGTTAAGACAACCCTACATGGTTTTATTACCTGGAGAATTTAAATGAAATTATTTTCTCTTAAATGAAAAATAATAAAAAGGAAAATATAGTTTTCCAGTCTTTATAAAGTGATTTAATAAAATTTCTACTCCAATGAAATTTCTCCATTCTGGAAATTAAAATATAGTTATAATTTCTCTCTTCTTGTGGGTAAATGAGTAAATTTGTTTCCTTATTACTGTGCTTTACTACTCTTACTAAATTTAAGGAAATTGGTCCTAAGACAAAGATTTACCATCACAGTAAATTTTTCATTTCTACAAACATTTATAACCTACCACACTTAAGGGGATTCTTCCCAAATTTGTAAGGGATTTAACCCAAATTTATCATAATTGTTTATTAATGCCTAAATATAATTTTGAGAGCTCTTGTATTTTAATTCAATTAGGAAAGATTGTTTATTTCCTAATTAGTTTTCCTTAATACCCATTTATAATGACTTTTAATGTTTTTTCATATTTGAGATTATTTCCTAAAGTCCACACATATCTGATATCCTCTAATTTTTCTGGCATAAGATTTGAGGAAAGACTAAAATAAAACAATTGTATGCATAAATCACTCCCTCTCTCTCTCTCTCTTGATGCTTAATAAAGACTTCAACTATTCACTCATCATTTCCTATGCATGAATTAAACTGTGAAACTCAGTCAACCACAACATTCAATCCCAAAATTTGGCAAAGGCAGTCACAAGGTGAATCTGTTCCCAACATAAAACTTAGCTGTAACATTTTCACATTCACACCTAAATTCACAAGGCACTTTTAACAGAGAATTGAACTCATATTGCTCTAAAACACAATCTATAATTATTTATGAACTTAACATTGTAGAGATTTAGCAAAATATACTTATCTAGAAACTAGATAGTGTTGCAACTGCTGAAAGGGGTTCCCTTTTCCACCCAAGTGTAAGCACATCAACTTGTGAAAGGATTTACCACTGGCCACCCCCTAGCTAGACCATGATGCTTTGAGAGAGATTCTTCCTTCTGTTTAGCAACAACCAGGGACGAAGATCACTCTCCTCTTTCCACAGGAACTTGGAAGATCAATTTTCTCTCCACCAAGCAATGGGGTCTACAATGAGTGCATCCTCAATCACTCATCTTCTCTGCAACCCCATTTATTAGCTTGGTTAGAAAATGCTGCCCAAAAATTACTGTACCCCCCAAAAAATTCGTTTTTCAGTTCTCTTCAGAACCAACGAGCCGCAAATTAATTTTTCAGTTCTCTTCAGAAATGGACACCAGACCCATTCTTCCTGCCTCCTCTCCTCTGCCCATGATTTTCCTACCTTTTCTTTCCTTCCTCAACAATATTTGGTGGGTCCAATTCCCAATTTAGTGGGTCAGATCAAGGAGTTTTCCATATGGGTACTCTGCCCATCTCCTCATTGACTCCTGAGGAAGACTTTCCAACTACCAACTTGTCTGGTAAATTAATTCTTTGGGTCATAGGACTGTTTTGGGTATGAACAATTTAAATATAGCAGAGTACTGATCCGATAGGGGTAATCTCAACCATTACTGGTTCCCCTCACCATCTCTCTCATGCATCATGATCTACCTTGGCAACCCCTTCAACATTTATGCAACATATTCCATTTTATTTAGTAACATAAATATATACATTACCTTATATAACAAAAGGTTCATCAATTCCAACATCCACACATAATCAATCTGTCCATAGTCTCTTAGAAAACTATAGTTATATTTATAAGCTGGGGGAAACAGGGGTATTACAATCCCCCCCCTTAAAGGAACAACGTCCTCGAAGTTCTACCTGTCACTGTGCTCTTTATGTACAATAGTGAACAAAAATGGGTCTGCATGTTTCATGGCATCCTCCATTTCCCATGTAGCTTCATCTGGACCAAAGTGTTTCCACTGCACCTTGACCCGTGCAATGGTTTTGTTCCTAAGTTGGATTTCTTTCCTGTCTATTATGCATTGTGGATCTGGTAGGAATTCTCCCTCTGGTTCCACCTAAATCACAGACCAATCAATTATATGATTAGAATTATGTATATATTTCTTCAGTAACGAAACATGGAAAAAATTATGTGCCTTCACCGTGGGAGGAAGTGCTATTCTATATGCTACATGTCCCACTCTGTCCAAAATTTCAAAGGGTCCACAATACTGAGGTGCTAGCTTGGCACAAGTTCCCATTCTCAAGGAACTTTTTCTGGGCCTAACTCAGAGATACACATGATCCCCTGCCTTGAACTCTCTAGGAGTCATTTTTCTATTTGCATAGCTTTTCTGCCTATCCCGAGCTATCTTCAGATTCTGTTTTATTTGAACTACTTGTTGTTCCATTTCTTTTAGCATTTTTGGCCCGAGTGTAATTCTGTCTACTAGGTTATTCCAGTTGATTGGAGTATTGCATTATCTACCATAAAGAGCCTCAAAAGGACTCATCTTCAATGACTCTTGATAGCCATTGTTATAAGAAAGCTCTACCAGTGGTAGGTAGTATTCCTACTTCTTGGGATGATGCATCACATGCATCCTTAACATGTCCTCTAACACTTGGTTTACCCTCTCTGTCTTCCCATTAGTTTGAGGGTGATAGGACGTACTAAATAACAATTTAGTTTCAAAACTAACAAATAAAGATTTCCAAAAATTTGAAGTAAATTTTGTATCTCTGTCTGATATGATTTCCTTAGGCATGCCATGCAATATAAATATTTCTTTCATGAAAATATTGACAATATCTATTTCCTTGCAAGTTGACTTTACGGGGATAAAGTGAGAATCCTTGTCAGTTTGTCCACAAATACCATAATGATGTCATTCCGCTTGGCTGATTTGGGCAATCCTGTGATGAAATCCATGGAGATGGTTTCCCATTTCCATTAGAGAATTGGTAAGGGTTGCAACAATCATGTTGGATGCCAATGCTCTACCTTAACCTGCTGACATTGTATACATTTAGCTAAGTCTGGGCCAATAAAACAATTTCTTAGTGGCTGTGATAATTTTCTGATAACTAGGATGACCAACATATGATATTTTATGTAGTTCATCCATTATGAATCTCTTCAAGTCGTCACAAGTTGGAATATACAACCTACCTTTGTAAGTTAGCAAGCCATCATTCAACAATTGATAGCCCTCATACTTCATCCCCGTGGGCTCTTTCTCTAAGTATGATTTCACATTCTTGAAAAACACATCTGTTTTTTGTGCACTTTTGACTCTCTCCTTGATATCTGATTCACATGTACTTATAACTACCAAGTGAATCAATTTCATACTTCTACTAAGGGCATCACCAATGCTATTTTCTTTTCCTTTAATATGCTTGATTTCAAAATCAAACTTACTAAGGAGATCCATCCACCTAGCTTGTCTTGCATTGAGTTTGGGTTGGTTGAACAAAAATCTCAACCACTATGGTATGTCATAAGTACAAATTTTCTTCCTAGGATGTATTTCCTCCACATTTTTAAAGCAAGTACTATGACAACCAATTCCAAATCGTGGGTCACATAATTGATTTCATGCTCATTCAATTTTTGGATTCGTAGCAAATCACATACCCTTCTTGCATAAGGACTCCTCCGAGTCCTTCCTTGTAGAAATTTGTACACACAAGGAAATCCTTGTTTGGGTCTGCAATCTTCAACATAGGTGCATTGGCCAGAAGGTATTTCAGCTGCTGGAAGCTCTCTTCACATTCTGTTGTCCAAATAAATTTAACTCCCTTTCTCTGAAGGGAGGTGATTGGACAACCAATCTTGGAAAACCCCTTTATGAACCTCCTATAGTACCCTATTAGGCCCATAAAGGATATGATATCAAAGACATATTTTTGGGTAGGCCAATCCATAATAGATTTGATCTTGTCAGGATTAACTGCCACTCCGTCTTCATAGATAACATGGCCTAAGTAATGTACTTGTTTTTGGAAAAAGTCACACTTGCTAAACTTTGCATAGAGATGGTGTTCTCTCAAAAATTCAAGTGCTAACTTGAGATGTTCTTCATGATCTTCCCTACTCTTAGAATATATTAGGATACCATCAATGAAAACCAACACAAATCTGTCCAATAACTTGCTGAGTAAATTATTCATTAAGCACATAAAGGTGGCTGGTGCATTGGTAAGTCCAAATGGCACCACCACAAATTCATAGTGCCCATACCTTGTCTTAAAGGCTATTTGTGGATGTCTTCATCCTCGATTCAAACTTGATGGTATCCATACCTCAAGTCAATCTTAGAGAAAATTGTAGCGCCCCTTAATTGATCAAACAAGTTATCAATTCTTGGCAAGGGGTACTTATTCTTAATGATCATCTTGTTGAGTTGTCTATAGTCTATGCACAACCTAAGTGTGCCATCCTTCTTCTTCACAAAAAACCTTGGTGCTCCCCAAGGAGACACACTAGGCCAAATGTAACATTTGTCCAACATCTCCTTTAGCTGTAGTTTGATCTCAACTAGCTATGATGTACTCATTCTGTAGGGTTCTCTAGACACTGGCACAAGTTCTATTGAAAATTCAATATCTCTTCTTGGAGGTAGACCTAATACCTCTTATGGAAACACATATTTATACTCTCTTAATATAGGATGGTCCTCTAGGAATGGTTTATTGTCCTCAACAAAGTTCAAGACTTGTATTGCATACAAAGGACATCCTTTTCTGCAATACTTCTTCACTTGAAGGGCTAATATTTGTCTCACTGAAACATGCTTTTGAATTTCTTGTAGGGTTCTTATTCCCCCTTCTTCATCTTCACAATCCAAAGTTTTATTATAATAGTCCAACTTGGATTTATGGGTAGCCAACCTGTCCATGCCAATCAACAGGTCATAAGATACTAAAGGGAGCATATTTAGGGTTGCTTGGGTGGAAAATCCCATTCAAAACGAATTGGCATGCTGGTATGTGTTAATATTATGGTAGCTTCAGGATGTATGAACCTCTATTGTGATGTATGACGAGATTAGAATATTCCAGAAGGAAGCAAAGAAATGAAGGAAACCCTAGACAAGTTGTCGGCTGCAGAAATATATTTAAAATGAATTTATTAGTACCCAGAAGGAGAAGTCGGTCCTAGTAAAACTACCCAGACTACTATAAATACAGGGTGCCAGTTCTCATTATTCACATCTCAACAGTTGCAGAGAGAACTGGATCTGCGCAGGTGCAGTTGCAGCTTGTGTGCAAGTTTCTGGGAAGGTGTGCGCTAGCCTCTGGGTGGGATTATCTGATCAGCTTGGGTTCTATTCTTGCTTGGTGCATTAGCCTCTCTTGGCTATTGGATTGCGACCATGATTCTCTTCTCTGTCAAGGTCAAGGTGCTCGGAGGGTGGCTTTAGCCCGTGGTTGGGTGACGAGGGTATCGTCAATGGTAAAACGAGTACAATCTTCTATATTCTAACAGGTTATGGGCCCACACCTCCTTCAGTCAGCCTAAAACCCTGGAAGGAAGCATAGCCGCTAGATATTGTGTTCGTTGAGGAACTGCCGCTAGGGTTACTAGCAGGAGCAGCTTCCAAAAACACTATAGCTAGGGTTACTAGTAGAAGCAGTTGCAGAAACCCTAAATCTCTGATCCAACACCTTGTGATGGAGTATCTCGCCCAAGAAGAAGATATTTAGATGCACCCTAACTCAACGCACCTCTTGGCTCTCTCAGAAGACAGAAATGACGAAGTTGAAGTTTTGGATAAAGGCATGACCAATTACCAGTCAACCAAAGACATGTGTGAAACAATCAGTCTTTTACACTACTCAACACTTACCGGGACGATTGAAGATGATATGTGAATAATCGACAGTGGAGCTTCCAGACACATGACGTGAGATCAATCTAGACTCTCAAATCTAAATGAGAGAAAGACATCGTACAAAGTGGAGCTTGGAGACAAAATCACTTACCCCGTAGAAGGATTTGGACAAGCCTCCGTCAAGTTAGAATTAGGTAATCATGTTCACTTAAGCATTGTTTTATATGTACCCGGTTTAGAAAAGAATCTTGTATCAATATCATGTTTAGAAGACAAAGGAAACAAAATAGCTTTCATGGATGGAAAAGTGTTATCATGGCATAAGAATTCCAGCATAGAGGATGCTAGGGTTATTGGAAGTCATGAAGGAAATCTGTATAGACTACTAGGACAAAATGAAGAAGCTCTAGTACATGACGAAGTCAACCCTAATGAACTTTGGCATAGAAGGTATGCTCATATCAATTATCAAGCATTACCTCTCCTCAAGAAAATGGTTGAAGGAATACCAGAATTGAAATCTACACATGAAGGAATTTGCAAAGGATTTGCCCTTGGGAAGAATATTAAGAAACCATTCCCAAGCAACAACAACAGATCCAAGGAAATCCTAGATCTAATACACTCAGATGTTTGCGGTCCAATGCTAGTCAGATCTATAGGAGGATCTCTTTACTACGTAATCTTCATAGATGACTATTCAAGAAAGACATGGCTGTACCTACTGAAATCAAAAGACGAAGTATTCAACAAGTTCCAAGAATTCAAGACAGAAATAGAAAACCTTACGAACAAGAAGATCAAGACATTAAGAATAGATAATGGAGGAGAATACACGTCGAAGGAGTTCGTTGCATTCTACAAATCGGCAGGGATTAGGAGGGAGATGACTGTTCCTCATAATCCTCAACAAAACGGTGTAGCAGAAAGAAAGAACAGATCTATCGAAGAAACAGTAAAAGCCTTATTGAACGATCAAGGTCTATTCATGTTTCTATGGAGAGAACCAACAATGACGATAATATATGTACAAAACATAATCCCTCATCATATATTGAAGGACATGACACCAGAAGAAGCATTCTTAGGTAAGAAACCTAACGTAGAAAACCTAAGAATATTCCCAGTTTACTCTCATATTCCCAAAGATAAAAGGAATAAACTAGAACCCTCAGAAAGAAGGGGATATTCGTGGGATATAGTGATTCATCCAAAGCCTATAGAATATATATTCCAGAACAATACAAGATAGAAGTAAGCAGAGACGTAACATTCAATGAAAGGATGGCCTTCAGGAAATCCATCAAAGAAATTATAGAAGAAGAAGAACTTGAAGAACCAAATGAAGAAAACACAGAAAATGAAAATAACGAAAAGGATCAACCTGATCATCCTATGGAGCCATGTGAGAACATTGATTCAGATATCATACCAAAAACCAAGAAATGATCATCTTGGCTTGAAGTTACTCTACAAGATGCATAAAGGATCAAGGTTCCAGAAGGAACATCTAGGAAGAGTAAAAGACCGAAAATATTCTCAAGTTATGCAACATACATGACGAAGCTTTTAGATGAAGAACCTACTACAATCAAAGAAGCAGTCCAAAAGGGACAATGGAAAGAAGCTATGGCGGAAGAACATCAATCCATTATGAAAAATGAAATATGGAAAATTGTACCCAGACCTAAAGAAAAATCAGTGGTAACCTCTAAATGGGTATACAAGATCAAACATACAGTAGACGGAAGCGTGGATAAATACAAGGCAAGATTCGTGGCCAAAGGGTTCTCCCAGAAGGAGGGAGAAGATTATGATGAAACTTTTGCTTTGGTGGCAAGGTATACCTCCATCAGAGCTATCATATCCCTTGCCGCTTCCATGGGATGGAATCTACATCAGATGGATGTAAAAACAACTTTCCTCAATGGAGCTATTGAAAAAGAAGTGTATATTGAACAACCTCAAGGATTTGAGGTACATTCCAGAGACACTCACGTTTTCAGATTGAAGAAATCTCTATATGGACTCAAGCAAGCTCCAAGGGCTTGGTACGCCAGAATGGACAACTATCTAACAAGACTTGGTTTCTCCAAGAGTCATGCAGATCCAAACCTTTATTACAAAGTCGTGGATAACGCACCTGTGATTCTACTATTATATGTTGATGATCTATTCATAACAGGTGAAGAATCTCTAATTATCCAATGCAAGAAGGAATTAGCCTTTGAATTTGATATGAAAGATCTAGGTCTCATGCATTACTACTTTGGACTAGAAGTATGGCAGAAGCGTGGTGAAGTATTCCTTGGACAAGGAAAGTACGCAATAAAGATCCTTTAGAAATTTGGAATGATGGACTGTAAGTCCATGGACACTCCTATGAATGCAGATATAAGAAAAGTGAAATCCACAGATTCCGATCCAGTAGATCCATCTCTATATCGACAGCTAATTGGATAATTGATGTATTTGGTAAATACTCGATCATATATTTGCTTTGCTGTAAATACATTAAGTCAGTTCCAGGTGGAACCTAGACAAGAGCATTGGATAGCTGCAAAGCATGTTCTAAGATATATTCGTGGGACAATAAACTATGGCTTGAGATATACCGCATCCAGTGATATCCAACTTCATGGATTCACAGAATCTGATTGGGCAGGAAGTGCAGAAGACAAAAAGAGTACTTTAGGTATGTGTTTCAGCTTGGGATCCACTATGATATCTCGAGGCAGCAGGAAACATAAGTCTGTCACACTCAGTACATCAGAAGTAGAGTATATGGCAGCTTGTGAAGCATGCATATAAGTAGTATCGCTAAGGAAGTTAATCTCCGATTTATTTGATCAGATTCCAGAATCGACCATAATATATTGGGATAATCAGAGTTGTATAAGATTATCAGAACATCGAGTGTTGCATGAAAGTTCGAAGCACATTGAGATCAAATACTACTTTCTTCGAGATAAAGTCCAGGAAGGAGAGGTACAGCTCGAGTATATCCCCACTGATGATCAGACAACATACATCTTAACAAAATCTCTATCCATAATTAAGTTTGCATATTTTCGAGAGAAGATGGGGATCGTGGAAATAAATACCTTAGCTGAAAGGGAAGATTCTCCAAGCTAGGAGAAGGTACGGAAAAACATTCTTGAAAACATTTATTTTTGTGATTTAAATGAATCTCCAGATTAGGAGGGAGCACTAAAATATTATTTATCTTTGTAATTGAAAAATAGTCCAGATTGGACAGATTCTTTCATGTTCAGAAAGTGGATTGAGATTTCTGACGGACAATGACTTCCCATTGTGGTTAACATGTGAGGTAGTCTGATTGCTGATGTATCATAGACAACAACTTCCCATTGTGGTTAACATGGGGAGTGGTCTAGGGCAGTCTCTCTTCTTGAGGGTTACTAAAGAAGACTGGCCCGCCTCGTCGGACAACGATTTCTCATTGTGGTTAACATGAGGAATGCTCTGTTTTGGAGATTGATACAGGACAATATTTTCCTCTTGTGGTTAATGGAGGAAATGGTTCGGACAGACATTCCTTAGGGTTACACATTCTCTCCAAGGCACACTTTGATTAGTGTAGGAGGAATGGCCCAGGGTGGGGAATGGTCCAGGCTCAACAATCAGGGACACACATTCCTTAGTGTTATACATTCTCTCCAGGGCGCACTTTGATTAGTGTAGGAGGAATGGCCCAAGGTGGGGAATGGTCCAGGACAATCATTCCTTAGGGTTTATACATTCTCTCCAGGGAGCACTTTGATTAGTGTAGGAGGAATGGCCCAGGGTGGGGAATGGTCCAAACATTCCTTAGGGTTTATACATTCTGTCCAGGGTGCACTTTAATTAGTGTAGGAAGAATGGCCCAGGGTGAGGAATGGTCTAGGCTCAGAAATTAGAAACAATCCTTTCTTCCTTGTTTGAGAAGAATAGGGTAGATAGCCCATTGTTGACGTTCTATGTTGAGGGCAGATATTCTTTCATATCTCACAGACGTGAGTGAAATATTGGCCCAAATGATTCAGTTTATATCATAACATTGTTTCTATGCAGGTTTCTATTAGATGTTTGTTATGAAGACTATATGATAGTAGATGTAAACTACTGTGGTGGATATGTTCCACTATTCGTGAGGCAGATATTATTTCAGAGCTCACAAATGTGAGTGAAAGATTGGCCCAGATGATTGTTATGGAGACTGCTTGTCTCCAGACAGTAGAGTTATACTATTGTGGTGGATTTGTTCCACTATTTGTGACTATGTGTCACAGTTTGAGTAGTTGCATACTACCTTGAATAGACACAAGTGTGTTCTATCAATTAATATTGTACCAATTGTCATAGGAGATATTCCAATTGGATAATAATTACGGTGCTCGTGTTGCTACCAGTTGAATGGTCTATTGTGCTCAAGACCATACCTCCCTAGCTAGGAGGGAGTGTTAATATTATGGTAGCTTCGGGAGGTATGAACCTCTATTGTGACCTATGATGAGAATATAATATTCCAGAAGGAAGCAAAGAAATGAAGGAAACCCTAGACAAGTTGTCGGCTGCAGAAATATATTTAAAATGAATTTATTAGTACCCAAAAGGAGAAGTCGGCCCAAGTAAAACTGCCCAGACTACTATAAATACAGGGCACCAGTTCTCATTATTCACATCTCGACAGTTGCAGAGAGAAATGGATTTGTGCAGGTGCAGTTGCATCTTGTGTGCAAGTTTCTGGGAAGGTGTGCGCTAGCCTCTGGGTGGGATTATCTGATTAGCTTGGGTTCTATTCTTGCTTGGTGCATTAGCTTCTCTTGGCTATTGGATTGCTACCATGATTCTCTTCTCTGTTAAGGTCAAGGTGCTTGGAGGGTGGCTTTGGCCTGTGGTTGGGTGACGAGGGTATCGTCAATGGTAAAACGAGCACAATCTTCTATATTCTAACAATATGACCTCTGTCACCTTACTTTTTGTTCCAGCAGCTAGTTGTACCAACCATGATTTAGCATGTTTTACTTGCTACAATTTACATTTCTCAAAAATTTGAGGGGAAACATAACTTAGATTAGAACTAGGGTCAATTAAAAAGGAAACTAGATGGTTGGAAATCATACCTTCCATCTCCACCATTGAAGTTTGGTGGTCAACTTGTCTATTATCCATGGCTGCATAAATTTGCATACTTATCTAGTTTACAATTTGAGGTCACTTGGAAGTAATTTTCAGATTTGAAATTGAATGCATTGAATGCTTAAAATTTGGCATCAAGATCCATGGATGATATGTTGGTAAATCATAGCCCCAAGGAGCATAAAAACCAATTGAGATAACCCTTGAATCTATTTGAACTTGTAATCTATAAACTCTCCTTTAACAATATACCTTGGATGGATGATTCAATCAATTGAACTAACCCTTGAGTCGAATTCCATCATGAATCTATCTACCTTTAATAAGTCTTATTTTATTGTTATAATACTATGATTTCAAAGCTCACTGCACATTAATATTGCTTTATAATACCATGTTAAAAGTTTAATTCCCATTGTTATTGCTTTAGTGATAGCTGTATGTTATATTCAAGATGAGGGGCCTTACTCTCCCAATTTAATCCCTTTAGGGATTGACTTGATAAAGAGTTTATTAACGATTTTTTCCATGGTGTCTTCTAATCAAGTCTATACTTATTCCTTCATTACCTCCCACGTCATTTTAAATAATTTTAATGGCATATTTTTTTTATGTTCGAGACTTTCCATTGTTCATAATAATCAAGGTTTTTTCTATTTTTATTAGTGACTAAAATAGATAATGTCATTTCATGCTTTAGCTACTCACAATATATTACTGGAAAGAGTTAGATATTGAATAAGTCCATTACTAAGGAAGTGATGTTGAACTTCATTCAAAGAGTTTAGCTAGGGAGGGGCACACAATTTTGGACATTGTAGTAGAGGTGTAAACTCATATAGAATCATATATGCAAGATGTGCATTGCATTGGTCAACTTTGGGGTGCATCAAAGTGGAAAATTAGTGTTATGCAAGATGTGCATTGCATTGGTTAGCTTTAGGGTGCATTAGAGTGGCAATTTAGTGTTATGAAAGCTGTGCATTGCATTTTTTAGGTTTAGAGTGCATCAAAGTGACAATTTATTGTTATGTTGCATATCTACTTATATCCTAGCCACACAATTATGTCATTGTTATCCAATTGCACTACACTATGGTTTGGTCATGCTTAAACTTTATCACATTGTCTTGCCATGCTCTTTTGGTCATGAACTCACATAGCTTACCTTAGTTTGAACCCACTATTTTGGATGCACAACTTAGTGAGCAATTAAACAGACAAGCCCAATGATAAAAAATGATAATTTTCTTCCTCTATCTCTTCATTTTCTAAAAAATTGTACATTTTAATATAAGATATGAACAAATGGGAAATGAATCCTTTTGCATTCCCTTAAAGTAGATTATTTAAACAAATCTTAGTTGTAAACAATTTGTAGCTGGTTGTAATGGTTCAATTGGTTGTTTTGTGTTGTTGCAAGCTTCTTCTTGTTCATATATAGAAATTGAAGTTGATTTGCTACCCAGATTTGTCGCAAACATGCTTTTTTAATTTGTCAATTCATTTTGTGTCTATTTGAGTTAGTTTCATGAACAATTATGCCATAAATTAATTACTATGTATGTAAGTTGAGATCGTTGCATTTGTTGTTGTGGTTACACTAATTCTACTAGCATGCATCCACATCAAGTTGATATCAATGCATCATTTCAAACATAATTGTTGGAGTTCATGCATAGTTTAAGACAAACAATTTCTCTTGAATGAAGAACGACATCGAGGAAGATTTACAAAATCGCAACTGACCATGGTAGAAGTTCTTAGTATTAATAGAAAGATAGGGTCTATGTATGGACAATTAACCACAAGGTATGATCAATGATTCACCCATTATGGGTGAGGTACAATTAGTGACTCACATGACAAACGAGGGTGAGCTACATTAAGTGACTCATTGATTATATGTGAGGTATGGTTGGTATCTATGAAAATTCATTTGGAAGTAATCCTAACCCAAAATTGAGTAGTATTGGAGGAGGTTAATTGTGAAACAAGGTCCCTCACTCAAATTTTAAACCAAGGTGGAAATCTCACTCTATAATGACCATTGGATGCCCTTAGACATGATAATTGGTAAGGTAAATGGATTCGTTTTATGAAGTGTGGAACTTCATAAATGAGGATAAAGTCACCTTGTAAAAGAAAAATTGCACATGTGAAGAATGTTTACTAGGGTGGGAGAATTTATACCACACAAAATGGCCCTTAGTGCCATGTACTTCTTGTCATGGGATGATTTTAAAGTTTTTATTAAGGACACATTCTATCTTGTCAACTATATGAAGGAACAACAACAAAAACAATGGAAATAAATACTATAGATGTTTGAGCAGATGGTAGATGTCTACATTTAAAATTTCAACAACTATACAATTCAATGCAGAGTGTTGCATGAAGAAGCGAAGCTGGTGGCCAATTTCATTGGAAAGATGATTATGCCTATTCAATAGGATCTTGAAGTGTTCGACATATTCACTCTTCAATATTTTTTTTAAAAGGATAAGTTATAAAATGATAATAATATTTGGAGGAATCCTAACAATGATTCTAGTGCTAATTCCAATCAAGAGAAGAATATCATTGTCAAAGGTGCAGTGACCAAGAATCCTTTCAATGTGACCGTGCAACAAAAAACTAAATCCAATTTTCCAAAAGAATTATAGAGTTCACCAAAGAAAAATAACTTTCCCTTATACAATGATTCCAAGTGCAAAGCATATTTTGAGGATGAATGTTGGAGATTTCATCCAAAAAATTGCCAAAAGTTTATCATGACAAGAGGAGAGAAGGAGATATAGTACCTCAAGTTGTGACAAAAGGAATTTATTTAAAAATAGTCACGTTGAGGGAAATAAATTATCATCCATTAATATTTAGACCAAGAAGTAGCTTGTGACCATAGCATTTAATATTGGAAGTTAGAAATATATAGTCTTAAAAGAAATAATGAATAATATAACTTACTTGTAGTCAAGCATCATGGACCCTACTCAAATTATCTAAAAAAAATGAAGGAACATTTCACGCTTATGATAATATGAAATTATTATTAGTGAAAGTAGACTTACTCTAGAAGTCTACATATGATCAAAGATGAGGATAATGAGAGACATTATGGATGAAGATCATATAGAATCATCTGAGATATTTATGGAGATATTATGGAGATGGTTGTACCAATTAGCTATATTGGAAATCTTGTTATGAGCACCCCAATGCTATACAATGAGGCCTCATGTACTATATTGATGTAAGAGAGTGATGTATATTTATTGTACATTAATACAATGTGATCATTAAGAGCGTATTTTTCTTCTTATGTGAAGTTTCTGCATGTGAATATTTGTTTATTGATACTTATAAAAACAACATTTGGTATTAGAACAACAAAGGTTTTACAAAAAGGCCATGAGTAGTCTTTCTGGAGCCATAGATGTATGAAGAGAGTTTCTATCCACTATGTGACATGTGAATTGATTATGCTTGGACATCACTGCCTACGTGAGATCACTGAGATGCATGAGAAGAGTGTGAGAGTGATGCCTATGTGTAAAAGAGAAGCCGTGTAAGGTTGAGAAGGTGAGTGGGCCTCAAGATATGTTGAAGAGAAGTAATGTTTGTACATACATGAAGAAGATAAAGTAGAGACACCTGTTATGAGGAAGACCCATGGGCTTGCACGACCTCCTAGTCTAGGATCGAATTACACAGGAGCCAAAGTGACTCTCGGGTCCTCACAAAACCCTTAGAAACATTACCACATGCATTTTCTTCTCTCACTGCATACAAATTCATGTTTGTGAGGGTATTCTTACTCCAACGGAGTCGTGCACGTGACCTTGGGATTAAAATTTGGAAAGTGGTAACTTCGACGCTCCGAAACTTTGGGGCTTCAAAATATTTACCAATAGCACACTCCAATTCTCCCGAATAGCCAAAATGGAGAACTCCCGAAGAGTTCAAGGATCAATAGTCCACACTCCTTGCCACGATCTACGACTAAAAGGAACTCTTGGGCTTCATGATTTTCTGCTTTCCAACACACAATACCTCTGAAATGATTAAGGGATGGAATCCATAGATCTGACGGTCCTTGTTTACCCATCAACAAACGGTCATGATTGACTTCGAGCTTCAAGACTTTTCCAATCTCAACTAACAATTTCTCCTGAATTTCCAAACTGCTGAACTCCTGAAGAGTTCAGAGATCAACGGTCCACACTCTGCTCTAGATCCATGGTCTATATTTACTCCGGGGTTTGGGGAATTCTCTACTCCGCACAACAACAACTTAAAAAAAATTGCTGGAGCAAGGAAGTCCGAAGGACTTGGGGTTTTAAAAACCATGCTCCTTCTCTTTCATCCAACGACTGTGAGGGATTCTGACTTCTCCCAAACATATCTTTTCCACTTGCCTATGAAAAAAAAGATTTCTCTTCTTGAGGACTTACTCTCGCTATCCCTCCTTGAGATTTTTCACTTAAAGGACTTGAACCTTGGCACACACTTTGCGCTTCCCTCCCGAGCTTGGGACTTAAAACAAGTCACCTACACACTCCTTTCACTATCTCTCCTTTGATCTTGGGACTTGAAAAGTCACCTACCCACTCCTTGTGCTATCTCTCCTCTGATCTTGGGACTTGAAAAGTCACTTGCACACTCCTTGCACTATCTCTCCTCTGAGATTTTTCAACAGTTAACGAAGTGTTGACTCTGTGCACTCTTTGCATTGGTCTTCCCTCTGAGATTTTATTCTCCTGTGAGTATAGGCACACTCCTTGCGCTCACTCTGCATAAAATTACACTATCTCTCCTGAGCTATTTGAACCTGTAGACGGTTCGAACTCCACACTGCTTGCGTGGGCACTGTGCATTCCTTGCACTGGGATTTCAAAAGAGAAACAATTGAAACTCAAATTAACATTAAGGATTCATTCAAACAACCATTTAGATGCACACACACGCAAACACATAGATAAATAACATAACATTTACCCATTTACTCAAAGATAAGCAATCTCAAAGATTGAAATAAATTCTCCTCTTCTATATTCCTTCAAAACACATTTACAAGGATTTCAACAACCTTCAACAACTTTCAACTTATTTTTCCAACAACCTCTTTTTGGGCATAGATTACATTGATTTATACATGAAGGGGCTTCTCGATCCTTCCCTCCAGACTATTCTAGTGCTTTCATATCACAATTAAAAGCATCCTACCACTAGGCTTATTACAATAAATGAATAATTACAGTCCAAATATGAGTCGACGCTCAAAATATGTACAATCCTATAAGAATGAAAGGAAATTACAATCTCCCAGAGCACATACAATGGCTCTAGCTTCAATATCTCATGGGATCTTTAATTACAAAGTTTTCAAAATTTAAAGTGACACACCCTCCTTGGAATTCAAACCAGTTAAGTGCACTGTGATGGATGTTGAGTCATCCTCCACCTTGCCTCATTAAATGACGATGGTTATGCTCTCGCATCACACAACGACGACTTCCTTGTAGCTTATACCCCTATTAATTGTAACTTATATGTCACTACAGACCGATCCCTTATTAAATACACAATACATAATGCACCTTACATCCAATTAGGGTTTGGAAAGGCTAAAAGGTTCCCCAAAATAAAATCATTAAATTCATTTTGGTGACTAAAATAGTCACTGAACTTTTAGGATCATTGCTAATTAATTTTTTCACAACCAAATTAGTGACAAGATTTCTAGGACTGTCATCAATCCCTATTTTTATGACCAAACTAGGTGATAATCCCCTAATGCCCATCACCAAAAATACCTCAAAATAATGGTGAAAATCAATGATTGTTTCCAAATATGTTCACGTAATGGAAACAATTATAGGTTGTGATTTTTTATCCTTCAATTCACTTAATGTCTATCCTTTTTATTTGTTAAAATTTAGTACTAGTTTTTTTAAAGTTGATGTTGATATTTGCCTTAACTTATGTTTTATTTTGATTTACCCATACAAACAAGGTCTTATGCCTTATAATTTATCTTTAGATATCCCAACTTACGTTGAAAAGAGTTTCAAGCCACCACATCATAGGTGTTTCATAGGAAAATTATGTCTTGTGAGTGAAAATTGGTGGTCTCGATCCAAGGTCAAACAAACAAGCCTTAAGAAATGGCAAGCAATTCGAAAATAGAGATCAAGAAATTTAATGGGAAAATTTTTGAGCTATGGAAGCTCAATATGGAAGATATGTTGATAGACAAAGATTAGTGGATCGTGGTGGATCCAGGTACTTGACCTACAAGAATGTCAACAAATGACTGGAAAAAGTTGGATCGAAAGGTAAAGAGCACAATCCGATTGTGTCTCTCAGATTTAGTATTACTGAACATGTCAGGGGAAGCTACAACCAAGGAGTTATGGGATAAGTTGGGGAATTTGTATCAGTTTAAGTCCCTGGTAAATAAAATATTCTTGTTGAAGAAGTTGTATAACCCGAGGATGAGATACGGAGACTCAGTGACATAACATCTAAACACATTCAATACTGTGGTAAGTCAATTATTATCCATTGAGATTAAAATTTCAGATGAAGATAAGTGTATCCATTTACTGCGCTCTTTACCAGAATCATGGGATAGTCTGGTTGTGTCCATAGGTATTAATACAACTACCTTGAGTTTTGATGATGTGGTCTCATCCTTGTTGTCAAAGGAGATGAGATAGACGAACATGGAAGGACAAAGCACATATGCATTGTTTGCAAGAGGATGCTCCCAATAAAGAAATATGTCCAAGTCCTCAAGTGGGAGATCTAAATCTAAGGATAGATATAAATCTACCAAAAGTTTTGTAAAGGTATACTGGAGATGTGGAAAAGAAGGGCACTTCAAGAAGAAATGTAGATCCAAAAATGCTGAGAGAGTGAAGGGATATGAAGGTTCTCCCTCTATAGACATTGTAGTAGAGGTGTAAACTCATATAGAATCATCTATGCAAGATGTGCATTGCATTGGTCAACTTTGGGGTGCATCAAAGTGGAAAATTAGTGTTATGCAAGATGTGCGTTGCATTGGTTAGCTTTAGGGTGCATTAGAGTGGCAATTTAGTGTTATGCAAGCTGTGCATTGCATTTTTTAGGTTTAGGGTGCATCAAAGTGACAATTTATTGTTATGTTGCATATCTACTTATATCCTAGCCACTCAATTATGTCATTGCTATCCAATTGCAGTACACTATGGTTTGGTCATGCTTAAACTTTATCACATTGTCTTGCCATGCTCTTTTGGTCATGAACTCACATAGCTTACCTTAGTTTGAACTCACTATTTTGGATCCACAACTTAGTGAGCAATTAAACAGACAAGCCCAATGATAAAAAATGATAATTTTCTTCCTCTATCTCTTCATTGTCTAAAAAATTGTACATTTTAATATAAGATATGAACAAATGGGAAATGAATCCTTTTGCATTCCCTTAAAGTAGGTTATTTAAACAACTCTTGGTTGTAAACAATTTGTAGCTGGTTGTAATGGTTCAATTGGTTGTTTTGTGTTGTTGCAAGCTTCTTCTTGTTCATATATAGAAATTGAAGTTGATTTGCTACCCAAATTTGTCGCAAACATGCTTTTTTAATTTGTCAATTCATTTTGTGTCTATTTGAGTTAGTTTCATGAACAATTATGCCATAAATTAATTACTATGTATGTAAGTTGAGATCGTTGCATTTGTTGTTGTGGTTACACTAATTCTACTAGCATGCATCCACATCAAGTTGATATCAATGCATCATTTCAAACATAATTGTTGGAGTTCATGCATAGTTTAAGACAAACAATTTCTCTTGAATGAAGAACGACATCGAGGAAGATTTACAAAATCGCAACCGACCATGGTGGAATTTCTTGGTATTAATAGAAAGATAGGGTCTATGTATGGACAATTAACCACAACGTATGATCAATGATTCACCCATTATGGGTGAGGTACAATTAGTGACTCGCATGACAAACAAGGGTGAGCTACATTAAGTGACTCATTGATTATAAGTGAGGTATGGTTGGTATCTATGAAAATTCATTTGGAAGTAATCCTAACCCAAAATTGAGTAGTATTGGAGGAGGTTAACTGTGAAACAAGGTCCCTCACTCAAATTTTAAACCAAGGTGGATATCTCACTCTATAATGACCATTGGATGCCCTTAGACATGATAATTGGTTAAGGTAAATGGATTCGTTTTATGAAGTGTGGAACTTCATAAATGAGGATAAAGTCACATTGTAAAAGAAAAATTGCACATGTGAAGAATGTTTACTAGGGTGGGAGAATTTATACCGCACAAAATGGCCCTTAGTGCCATGTATTTCTTGTCATGGGATGATTTTAAAGTTTTTATTAAGGACACATTGTGTTTCTCTCAGTGATCCTACTAAAGTCATTGTGTTTCTCTCAGTGATTCTACTAATGTCATTGGATCACTGAGAGAATCGACAACCAAAATCACTAATATCTTGTGATTGTTCTATCTTGTGATTGTGTTTCTCTCAGTGATCACTTGATAAGAAAAAACCTCATTGTTGTCGTACAAGAAAATTAGGGCTTTTTGTTGGAGAGGAATTTTTTCCTAAAAACCATCTAGAAAAGTGCGCCCTAGCCTAGGGAAATATTTGGCACCTTGAGCACACATTTTCAATGGTCATATACTTCGGAAATTCAAACCCTATTTTTGACTGGTACCAGAAAACCAGAAGTACCAAAAAACCAAAAAACTAGAAGTACTAGAAAACTAGGAAACCAGAACCAATACCCGAACTATCATTCCAGATTTCCGTAGTTCAAGTTTCAAGGGGAAAAAATTGAAATTTTTGAAATCTAACAGCTCCAACAAACTCACCTTATCCCAGTGCATCTAGTCCCTGGATCAAAATTTCAAAATTTGAAGTTTGAAAAATTAGGGTTTCCTCATAAAACCCTTAGTTGCAATTGCAGTTTTAGTTTCAAAATCACTTGTAGTATCAATTGCAATTGCAGTATTAGGTGAAGTATCAACTGCAGTACCGGTTGTAGTCACCCTTGAAGTTTTTAAAAGGGTTGGTAATTATTACCACTCCTACTAGATGGTGCCACTACCTACAAATATTATCAGAGGTATGTATTCATATATGTTTAAATTGTTAATCTTTAAAGGGTATTTTCAGGAGAAGGGATCTCTTGCCATAGATATAGAAGGATCTCAGATCCAACACATTTAGAGGAATAATGCAACCTAGGTTTGATTATTCCAATATGCATCTATTTGTTATGATATTATTTTGATCTAGGTTGCATGTTGAAGCTATGACCATCATACTAACCTTTGGTCAAAATTAAAGTCAAGGTATTAGATTTATTAAAGTTGAGATCACAGAGTTTATTCTCTAACCCAACCTTCTATCAAGATAGCATATTGTCTTAGTACATAAGACATGTTGAAGAAAGCACTTGTCATCTTGATTGAAGGATACTTGGAAGAAAAACAACACACTCCATGAGGACAAGACTCCAGGTTCCAGGTTTGATTAATTAAGTTGATAAGATTCAAAGTTGCACATGACAAGTTGATAACTACCCCATTACAAGTAAACACTATAGTTGAGGAAGGAGTCTTTGAAAAATATTATACTTGGTAGCATGTGATCAGATTGAGATAAATGATTAATGCAATCATTTACCATATACAACTAACATCTCCTCTAGGAGAAACTTCTTGTATTGGTTCCAGGTTACCATGAAGGAATGTTTGATCACAACACTAGAAGAGTGTTGATCTCATTTCGTATTGTATCTCTTACTTTTGATCTTTGTTTCAGGTAGGTCACAAATGATAGCCCTAAAGGAACTACTTTGAAGATTATTCGTGCTATTTTTTTATTACTATTATCAAAAGAGTATTATTCTTGCTTGTTGTTTTGTTGACCTTGTTTCAGGTCACAGGTGATAACCATGTGGAAGATATAGTGAAGGTAGAGGAAGGAAACATGTTAGATGAGACATGAAAAAGACTATGTACATGACCACATACATTCATGTACCAAAGAAGATGAAGAAGAAGCTATTTTTGAGATCCAGAGTATCTCATATGGAGATTGATTGTAAGGAGAAGAAGGCTCCAAAGATGACCGAACATTAGAACAAGAACTCACAGTAGGCTTGGTCAAATAATAATGAAGCCACCTTGATGGGAAGCATAACTCATTTGAAGTCTAAACATTAGAACAAGAACTCATAGTAGACTTGGTCAAAGAATAATGAAGCCACCTTGACGGGAAACATAACTCGTTTGAAGTCTGATTCAACCTTTCATATTTAGACTTGGTATTCAAAACCATGTATACCCCATATGAGATGATAAAGTTCTTGTAGACTCAAAATAAATCAAGAGTAAGTCCGATCTCAGAAAGGATCAGATGAAGAGACAACTTCCAGGACTGGGAGACATATTTCACGAGAAGACTTGATCGTAGCTTCATAAACTTCTAGAAGATATGAAATCTCTGGAAATATTCCCTTGTTTCAGTGACAGAGAAGTAATCTAGTCAGAAAGACTAGGATATGGATTTTTCCATGAGACTGGAAATTCCAAGATTGATCTAACAGATCAAGCATGTTGCAGATGTACAAAGACTGATGTGTGTCCAAAGGATTCTCTCAGCAAGAGGGAGAAGACTATGACGAGACAATTACTCCAGTAATTGAAGAAATTGTTCTAGTATTCATGAAGACAACTAGAACAACCATGATTCATATATAGTATGAGATGCAGGGGGAGAAATACCCATATTTAAAATTGAGTGGCAGTCGATGCAGTACATTAGTTGGGTCATGGAGACAAGACTAAAATAAAAGATAGAGTTACCTCCATGAAAGAAGAAGAGCTACCTTCAGTATCAGTTATTGAGCCACTCTCAGTTTCAGATAAAGTTGTTTCCATGATGGAGTAGAGGATTTACTCTCATATTTTAACAGTCACAATGAGAATGGAGCAACCATTCTTAGCTTCAGAGCAACTGCAGGTGCAGAGTCCCAGTTCTAGAAGGAAAAATTGCAGAAAGAGGAGAGGACATACTCTCAGACAGTGAGACAGATGGTGCTTTGCAGAAAGCACATAGAGCTAGCACATGACTGTGCATATTGAGTTGCAGTTGACCAAGTGTAATAAAAAGACTCATGTGTGCAAGATGAAGCAATCTCCTAGAGCTTGTTATGACATAATTGACAGTTTCCTGACTAGCTTGGGCTTTGCCAAAAGTAAAGTTGATTCTAACCTTTACTTCAAGGTTATGAGCCAGTTAAATTATTGTTGTATATGGATGAATTATTATTAACTAGAGAAGAAATGCTCATCACAAAATATTAAGAAGACTCTCACTACAAAATTTGAGATGAAAAACCTAGGCTTGATGCATTATTACTTAGGTCTTGAATTTTGGCAGAGCCCAGAGAAGATCTTCCTTAACCAAGGGAAGTATACAGTTGAAATACTGAAGAGGTGTGATATGTTGGAATATAAATCCACGAACACACCCATGGAAATGAAGTTGAAACTATTGGTAGATACTTCGTCAGAATTGGTTGATGCTACTCTATACAGACAAATTATTGGTTCGTTGATATATATGACGAATACTAGACCAGATATACGTTTTTCTATGAACACCTTTTGAGTCAGTATTTGGTAGAGCCCAGATGTGTTCACCTTGTAGCTACAAAACATATGATGAGATACCTTCAGGGTACATTGGATTTTGGTCTCAGTTATAATGGAGATCATGACGTCAAACTGAGTGGATATACCGATTCAGATTGGGCTGGAAGTGTCTCTGACAAAAAGAACACCTCAGGATGTTGTTTCAGTCTGGGGTCAACCATGATCTCATGGAAGAGTAGGAAGTAATCAATTATTTCTCTCAACATGACATAAACATAATACATTGTTGCATGGTCTGCCATTTGTGAAGCCATACAACTTTGGAAGTTGTTGACATGTCTATTTAATTTGGAGATGGAAGCAACCACAATTCTATGTGACAACCAGAGTTGCATAAAAATGATAGAGAACCCTATGTTCCATGACAAGTCAAAACACATTGAAATCCAATATCACTACATTCGTGATATGGTGCAGAGGAGCCATAAAGCTGCATTATGTTGGCACAGATGAGCAAGTTGTAGATGTGTTGACCAAACCTCTGTCTCATGTAAATTTTGAGCACTTTCGAGACAAGCTTGGTGTAGTCCGAAAGGACCTCCCTCGAAAGGGGGAGTAGTGTTGATGCCATCCTAGTGATGAAGATTTATAGCTTCGTGCTGATGTTGTTGTGATGCCAGCCTAGTGTTGAATATTTCCAACTTCGCGCTGATGTTATTTTGATGCCAACCTAGTGCTGAAGATTTCTAGCTTCGTGCTGATGTTGTTGTGATGCTAGCCTAGTTCCGAAGATTTCCAAATTCGTGCTAATGTTGTTGAGATGCTAGCTTCGTGATGAAGATTTCCAGCTTCGTGCTGATGTTGTTGTGATGCTATCTTTTTGATGAATATTTACAGCTTCGTGCTGATGTTATTAAGATGCCAACTTCATAATGAAGATTTCCAGCTTCGTGCTGATATTGTTGAGATGCCAGCTTCGTGCTGAAGATTTACAATCTAGTGCTGATGTTGATGATGCTCTAGTCTTCGTGCTGTGATGATGTTGTTGTTGATGTTGTATTAGCCTTGTGATGTTATTGATGATGATGATGTATTAGTGTTATACTAATCCATGTTGATGCAAATGATGATGATGCCATTCCATCTCCTTGATGTGGATGATGATATTGATGATGAGAAAAACTTCTGATGATTTATAGATATGCCAATCAATGTTCCATATGTTGTTGATGTTTCTTCCTTCTCTCTCTCTCTTGATGATGTTGTATAATACCCTTCTTGTTAAGGGGGAGTGTTGAAATATTGTAACTTCAAAGAGTATTCTATTTATTATTGAGTTATTATTCATCTGATCAATCTCGTTTTGTGGATTGATCATGTCGGACATCGTAATTGACTAAATCCCATTTTGCAGAATGGTCAAACCCTAATTGTATTATGCAAATTAAGAAGTTGGCCCCCAAGCTTAATTAAAGTGGTTTTAAACACTAAGAATACAATTTGTCTCTGCCCAGTGAAGAGACACCTTTCGAACGCCTACCAGCTTATATAAATAAAGGAAGCCAAAACCTCATTTGTTCACTCACTCATCCGCTCATCAAGTGCATAATTTTGGTAGCTGCAGTTGGGAGAAGAAGGAAGAGAGAGGCACATTACTTAGTGTTGGATATTCTCTAGTGTTTTGGTTTATTGTCTTGGCTATCTATATTAAGGAAGTTTTTGCTGGGTTTTCTCCCCCATGAGGGTTTCCAAGAATAAATGTTGTGTATCTTGTGATTGTGTTTCTCTCAGTGATCCTACCTATGCTAATTTTATCTAGTAAATTGAAAAGAAACCTAATAATAACTCAAAACTTAACATGGTATCAGAGCTAAGCCGAAGAGAGCACCTTTCACTGGATAAGCAAAAACGTCATTGTTGTCGTACAAGAAAATTATGGATTTTTGTTGGAGAGGAATTTTTGCCTAAAAGCCATCTAGAAAAGTGCACCCTAGCCTAGGGAACTCTTTGGCACTTTGAGCACACCTTTTTAGTGGTCATATACTCCGAAAAGTCAAACCCTAGTTTTGACTGGTACCAGAAAACGAGAAAACCAAGAAACTAGAACCAATACCAGAAGTACTAGTCCAGATTTCCGCAGTTCAAGTTTCAAGGGGAAAAAATTGAATTTTTTAAAATATAACAGATCCAACAAACTCACCTCAACCCAACACATCTAGTCCATGGATCATAATTTCAAAATTTGAAGTTTTAAAAATTAGGGTTTCTTCATAAAACCCTAAGTTGGAGTTGCAGTTTCAGAATCAATTGCAATATAAATTGCAGTTGCAGTATCAATTGAAGTATCTGCTGCAGTACCAGTTGCAGTCACCCTTGAAGTTTTTAAAAGGGTTGGTAATTATTACCACTACTACCAGATGGTGCCACTACCTACAAATACTATCAGAGGTATGTACTCAAATATGTTTAAACTGTTAATATTTAAAGGGTATTTTCAGGAGAAGGGTTCTCTTGCCATAGATCCAGAAGGATCTCGGATCCAACAAATTCAGAGGAATAATGCAACTTAGGTTTGATTATTCCGATATGCATCTATTTGTTATGACATTATTTTGATCTAGGTTGCATGTTGAAGCTATGACCATCATACTAACCTTTGGTCAAAATTAAAGTCAAGGTATTAGGTTGATTAAAGTTGAGATCATAGAGTTTATTCTCTAACCCAAACTTCTGTCAAGATAGCATATTGTCTTAGTACATGAGACAGGTTGAAGAAAACACTTGTCATCTTGAGTGAAGGAGACTTGGAAGAAAAGAAACACACTCATTCTTGAGGACAAGACTCCAGGTTCGAGGTTTGATTAATTAAGTTGATAAGATTCAAAGTTGCACATGACAAGTTTATAAATATCCCATTACAAGTAAACACTATAGTTGAGGAAGTAGTCTTTGAAAAGTATTATACTTGGTAGCATGTGAGAACATTGAGATAAATGATTAATGTAATCATTTACCAGATACAACTAACATCTCCTCTAGGAGAAACTTATTGTATTGGTTCTAGGTAACCATGGAGGAATGTTTGATCACAACACTATAAGAGTGTTGTTCTCATTTCGTATTGTATCTCTTACTTTTGATCTTTGTTTCAGATAGGTCGCAAATGATATCCCTAAAGGAGCTACTGTGACGATTATTCGTGCTATTGTTTTATTACTATTATCAAAAGAGTATTATTCTTTCTTGTTGTTTTGTTGACCTTTTTTCAGGTCACAGGTGATAACCATGAGGAAGCTATAGTGATGGTAGAAGAAGGAAATAGATTAGATGAGACATGAAAAAGACTATGTACATGACCATATACATTCATGTACCAAATAAGATGAAGAAGAAGCTATTTTTGGGATTCAAAGTATCTCATATGGAGATTGATTGTAAGGAGCAGAAGGCTCCAAAGATGACCGAACATTAGAACAAGAACTCACAATAGACTTGGTCAAAGAATATTGAAGCCACCTTGATGGGAAGCATAATTCATTTGAAGTCTGATTCAACCTTTCATATTTAGACTTGGTATTCAACACCAAGTATACCCCATAAGATATGATGAAGTCCTTGTAGACTCAAAAGAAATCAAGAGTAAGCCTGATCTCATAAATGATCAGATGAAGAGACAACTTCTAGGACTAGGATACAGATGCCATGAGAAGACTAGATCGTAGCTTCAAAAACTTCTAGGAGATATGAAATCTCCTGGGAATATTCCCTTATTTCAGTGATAGAGAAGGAAGCTAGTCAGAAAGACTAGGATATGGATTTTTCCATGAGACTAGAAGAGAAGTTAGTATTGACTTCCAAGATTGATCTAACAGATCAAGCATGTTGCAGATGTACAAAGCCTGATGTGTGTCCAGAGGATTCTCTCAGCAAGAGGGAGAAGAATATGACGAGACACTCACTCCAATAATTGAAGAAATAGTTCCAGTATTCATGAAGAAAACCAGAACAACCATGATTCATATATAGTATGAGATGAAGGGGGAGAAATCCCCATATTTAAAATTGAGTGGCAGTCGGTGCAGTACATTAGTTGGGTCATGGAGACATGACTACAATAAAAGATAGAGTTACCTCCATGAAAGAAGAAGAGCTACCTTCATTATCAGTTATTGAGCCACTCTCAGTTTCAGATGAAGTTATTTCCATGATGGAGTAGAGGAGTTACTCTAAGATTTTAGCAGTCATAGTGACAATGGAGCAACCATTCTCAAATTTAGAGAAACTACAAGTGCAAAGTCCCAGTTCCAGAAGGAAAAATTGTAGAAAAAGGAGAGGACATACTCTCAGGAAGTGAGACAGATGGTGCTTTGCAGAAAACACATAGAGATAGCACATGACTAAGCAGATTGAGTTGCAACTGAGCAAGTGTACTGGATTGGTACAAAGTGATGTGAAAATTTGATTTGAAGTTGAATATAGAAAGACTCATGTGTGCAAGATGAAGCAAGCTCGTAGAGTTTGGTATGGAAGAATTGACAGTTTCCTGATGAGCTTGGGATTTACCAAGAGTAAAGCTGAATCTAACCTTTACTTCAAGGTTATGATCCATCTAAATTATTGTTGTATATGGATGAATTATTCTTAACTAGAGAAGAAAATATCATCACAAAATTGTAAGAAGAAGCTTGCTGCAGAATTTGAGATGAAAAATCTAGGCTTGATGCATTATTACTTAGGTCTTGAAGTTTGGCAGAGCCCAGAGAAGATATTAATTAACCAAGGGAAGTATGCAGTTTAAATACTGAATAAGTTTGATATGTTGGAATATAAATCAACGAACACACCCATGGAAACGAAGTTGAAACTCCTGGTAGATACCTCGTTAGAATTGGTTGATGCTACTCTGTATAGAAAAATTATTTCTTCGTTGATATATATGATGAATAATAGACCATATATATGTTTTGTTGTGAACACCTTTTGAGTCAGTATCTGGTAGATCCTAGACGTGTCCAGCTTGTAGCTAAAAAACATGCGATGAGAAACCTTAAGGGTACGTTGGATTTTGGTCTCAGTTATAATGGAGATCATGACTTAAGACTGAGTGGATATATCGATTCAGATTGGGTTGGAAGTTTGTTTGATAGAAAGAGCACCTCAAGGTGTTTTTTTTTCCAGTCTAGGGTCAGCCATGATCTCATGGCAGAGTAGGAAGCAATCAAGTACTGCTCTCAGCACGACATAAGCAAAATACATTGCTGCATGTTCCACCATTTGTAAAGCCACATGGCTTCGTAAGTTATTGACATGTCTATTTTATCTGGAGATGGAAGCAACTGTGATTCTATGTGATAACCAGAGTTGCATAAAAATGACAGAGAACCCCGTGTTCCATGACAAGTCAAAACACATAGAAATACGATATCACTACATTCGTGATATGGTGCAGAGAGGAGACATAAAACTCCATTATGTTGGCACAATTGAGCAAGTTGCAGATGTGTTGACAAAACCTCTATCTCGTGTAAAGTTTGAGAACTTTCGAGACAAGCTTGGTGTAGTCCGAAAAGACCTCCATCGAAAGGGGGAGTAGTGTTTATGCCAGCCTAATGCTCAATATTTGTAGCTTCGTGCTGATGTTGTTGTGATGCCAACCTAGTGCTGAATATTTCTAGATTCGTGCTGATGTTGTTGTGATGCCATCCTAGTGCTGAAGATTTCCAGTTTCGTGCTGATGTTGTTGTGATGCCAGCCTAGTGTTGAATATTTCTAGCTTTGTGTTGATGTTGTTGATATGCTAGTTCCATGATGAATATTTCCAACTTCGTGCTAAATATTTCTAGCTTCGTGCTGATGTTGTTGAGATGCCAGCTTCATGCTGAAGATTTCCAACTTCGTGCTGATATTGTTGAGATGCCAGCTTCGTGCTGAAGATTTCTAGCTTAGTGCTAATGTTGATGATGCTCCAGCCTTTGTGTTGTGATGCTACTGTTGTTGATGTTGTATCATCCTTGTGCTGTTATTGATAATGATGATGTATTAGTGTTATACTAATCCATGTTGATGCAGATGATGATGATGCCATTCCATATCATTGCTGTGGATAATGATGTTGAGGATGAGAAAAACTTCTGATGATTTATAGATATGCTAGTAAATGTTCTAGATGCTGTTGATGTTGCTTCCCTCTCTCTCTCTCTTGATGATGTTGTAGAATACCCTTCTTGTTAAGGGGGAGTGTTGAAATATTGTAACTTCAAAGAGTATTTCTATTTATTATTGAGTTATTATTCATTTGATCAATCCCCTTTTGTGGATTGATGATGTCGGGCATTGTAATTGACCAAATCCCCTTTTGCGAATTGGTCAAACCCTAATTGTATTATGAAAATTAAGAATTTTCTCCCCAAGCCTAATCAAAGTGGTTTTAACCACTAAGAAGACAAGGCGGCCCTACCCAGTGAAGAGACACCTTTCCAGTGCCTGCTAGATTGTATAAATAAAGGAAGTCAACACCTCATTTGTTCACTCACTCATTCTCTCATCAAGTGCACAAGTTTGGTAGCTGCAGTTGGGAGAAGAAGGAAGAGAGAGGCACATTTCTTAGTGTTGGATATTCTCTAGTGTTTTGGTTTATTGTTTTGGCATTGTATTGGTTATCTATATTAATGAAGTTTTTTCTAGGTTTTGTCCCCCATGAGGGTTTCCCAGGATAAATTTTGTGTATCTTGTGATTGTGTTTCTCTCAGTGATCCTACCTATGCTATTGTTATCTAGTAAATTGAAAATAAACCTAATAATAGATCAAAACTTAACATGGTATCAGAGCTAATCTTAAGAGAGCACCTTTCACTGGATAAGCAAAAACGTCATTGTTGTCGTACAAGAAAATTAGGGATTTTTGCCTAAAAACCATCTAGAAAAGTGCACCCTATCCCAGGGAATTCTTTGGCACCTTGAGTGCACCTTTTATTGGTGAGATACTCTGGAAATTCAAACCTTATTTTTGACTAGTAACAGAAAACCGGAAAACCAGAAGTAGCAGAAAACCCGAAAATCAATAAACCAGAACCAGTATTAGAAGTACCAGTCCAGATTTCCGCAGTTCAAGTTTCAAGGGGAAAACCTTGAAATTTTTGAAATCTAACAACTCCAACAAACTCGCCTCAGCCCAACGAATCTAGTCCCTGGATCAAAATTTCAAAATTTGAAGTTTGAAAAATTAGGGTTTCCTCATAAAACTCTAAGTTACAGTTTCAAAATCAGTTGCAGTTGCAGTATCAGTTGAAGTATCAGCTGCAGTACCAGTTGTAGTCACCCTTGAAGTTTTTAAAAGGGTTGGTAATTATTACCACTGCTACCATATGGTGCCACTACCTACAAATACTATCAGAGGTATGTACTCAAATATGTTTAAACTGTTAATCTTTAAAGGGTATATTCAAGAGAAGGGATCTCTTGCCATATATCCAGAAGGATCTCAGATCCAACACATTCAGAGGAATAATGAAACTCAGGTTTGATTATTCCAATATGCATCTATTTGTTATGACATTATTTTGATCTAGGTTTCATGTTGAAGCTATGACCATCATACTAACCTTTGGTCAAAATTAAAGTCAAGGTATTAGATTGATTAAAGTTGAGATCATAGAGTTTATTCTCTAACCCAACCTTCTATCAAGATAACATATTGTCTTAGTACAAAAGACAAGTTGAAGAAAGCACTTGTCATCTTGAGTGAAGGATACTTGGAAGAAAATCAACACACTCATTCTTGAGGACAAGACTCCAGGTTCAAGGTTTGATTAATTAAGTTGATAAGATTCAAAGTTGCACATGACAAGTTGATAACTTCCCTATTACACGTAAACACTATAGTTGAGGAAGTAGTCTTTGAAAAGTATTATACTTGGTAGCATGTGAGCATATTGAGATAAATTCTTAATGTAATCATTTACCATATACAACTAACATCTCCTCTAGGAGAAAATTCTTGTATTGGTTCCAGGTTACCATGGAGGAATGTTTGATCACAACACTAGAAGAGTCTTGATCTCATTTCATATTGTATCTCTTAATTTTGATATTTGTTTTAGGTAGGTCACAAATGATAGCTCTAAAGGAGCTACTGTGACGATTATCCATGCTATTTTTTTATTACTATTAATAAAAGAGTATTATTCTTGCTTGTTGTTTTGTTGACCTTGTTTCAGGTCACATGTGATAACCATGAGGAAACTATAGTGAAGGTAGAAGAAGGAAGCATATTAGATGAGACATGAAAAATACTATGTACATGAACATATACATTAATGTACCAAAGAATATGAAGAAAAATCTATTTTTGAGATTCAGATTATCTCATATGGAGATTGATTGTAAGGAGCAGAAGGCTCCAAAGATGACCGAACATTCGAACAAGAACTCACAATAGACATTGTCAAAGAATAATGAAGCCACCTTGACGAGTAGCATAACTCGTTTGAAGTTTGATTCATCCTTTCATATTTAGACTTGGTATTCAACACCAAGTATACCCCATAAGAGATGATGAAGTCCTTGTAGACTCAAAAGAAATCAAGAGTAAGCCTGTTCTCAGAAAGGATCAGATGAAGAGACAACTTCCACGACTGGGAGACAGATTCCATGAGAAGACTAGATCGTAGCTTCAAAAAATTCTAGGAGATATGAAATCTCCTGGGAGGATTCCCTTGTTTCAGTGACAGAGAAGGAAGCCAGTCAAAAAGACTAGGATATTGTTTTTTCCATGAGACTAGAAGAGAAGTTAGTATTGACTTCCAAGATTGATCTAACAGATCAAGAATGTTTCAAATGTACAAAGCCTGATGTATGTCTAAAGGATTCTATCAGCAAGAGGGAGAAGACTATGACGATACACTTACTCCAGTAATTGAAGAAATAGTTTCAGTATCCATGAAGACAACCAGAACAACCATGATTCATATATAGTATGAGATGCAGGGGGACTAATCCCCATATTTAAAATTGAGTGGCGGTTGTTGCAGTACATTTGTTGGGTCATGGAGAAATGACTACAATAAAAGATACAGTTACCTCTATGAAAGAAGAAGAACTACCTTCAGTATCAGTTATTGATCCACTCTCAATTTCAGATGAATTTATTGCCATGATGGAGTAGAGGAGTTACTCTCAGATTTCAGCAGTCACAATGAGAATGGGGAAACCCTTCTCAGCTTTAGAGTAGCTGCAAGTGCAGAGTCCCAGTTCTAGAAGGAAAAATTGTAGAAAGAGGAGAGGACATACTCTTAGGCAGTGAGACAGATGGTGCTTTGCACAAAGCACATAGAACTGACACATGACCGTGCAGATTGAGTTGCAACTGAGCAAGTGTACCAGATTGGTACAAAGTGATGTGAAAATTTTATTTGAAGTTGAATATATAAGGACTCATGTCTGCAAGATGAAGCAAGCTCCTAGAGCTTGGTATGGAAGAATTGACAGTTTCCCAATGAGCTTGGGCTTTACCAAGAGTAAATCTGATTCTAACCTTTACTTCAAGGTTATGAGCCAGTTAAATTATTGTTGTATATGGATGACTTATTCTTAACTAGAGAAGAAAATATCATCACAAAATTGTAAGAAGAAGCTCACTGCAGAATTTGAGATGAAAAACCTAGGCCTGATGCATTATTACTTAGGTCTTGAAGTTTGGCAGAGACCAGAGAAGATCTTCCTTAACCAAGGGAACTATGAAGTTGAAATATCGAAGAGGTTTGATATGTTGGAATATAAATCCATGAACACACCCATGGAAATGAAGTTGAAACTCCTGGTAGATACCTCATCAAAATTGGTTGATGCCACTCTATAAAAACAAATTATTGGTTCGTTGATATATTTGACGAATAATAGACCGAATATATGTTTTTTTGTGAACACATTTTGAGTCAGTATCTGGTAGAGCCTAGACATGTTCACCTTGTAGCTAAAAAACATGTGATGAGATACCTTAAGGGTACGTTTGATTTTGGTCTCAGTTATAATGGAGATCATGACTCCAGACTGAGTAAATAATCGATTCAGTTGGGCTGGAAGTATCTCTGACAGAAAGAGCACCTCAAGATGTTGTTTCAGTCTGGGGTCAGCCATGATCTCATGGTAGAGTAGGAAGCAATCAAGTATTGCTATCAGAACGACATAAGTATAATACATTGCTGCTTGTTCCACCAGTTGTGAATCCATATGGATTTGGAAATTGTTGACATGTCTATTTTATCTAGAGAGGGAAGCAACCATGATTCTATGTGATAATCAGATTTGCATAAAATGACAGAGAACCCTGTGTTCCATGACAAGTCAAAACACATGGAAATCCGATATCACTACATTTGTGATATGGTGAAGAGAGGAGCCATAAAGATCCATTATGTTGGCATGAATGACCAAGTTGTAGAAGTGTTGAACAAACCTCTGTCTCATGTAAATTTTGAGCACTTTCAAGACAAACTTGGTGTAGTCTGAAAGGACCTCCCTCGAAAGGGGGAGTAATGTTGATGCCAAGCTAGTGGTGAATATTTCCAGCTTCGTGTTGATGTTGTTGTGATTCTAGCCTAGTGCTGAAGATTTCCAGCTTCGTGATGATGTTGTTGTGATGCCAACCTAATGCTGAATATTTCTAGCTTTGTGCTGATGTTGTTTCGATGCCAACCTAGTGCTGAATATTTCCAGCTTCGTGCTGAAGATTTCCAGCTTCGTGTTGATGTTGTTGTGATTCCATCTTCGTGCTGAAGATTTACAACTTCATCCTGATGTTGTTGAGATGCCAACTTCATGCTGAAGATTTCCATCTTCATGTTGATATTGTTGAGATGACATCTTTGTGCTGAAGATTTCCAGCCTAGTGCTGATGTTGATGATGCTCCATCCTTCATGCTGTGATGCCATTGTTGTTGATGTTGTATCATCGTTGTGCTCTTATTGATGATGATGATGCATTAGTGTTATACTAATCCATGTTGAGGCAGATGATGATTATGCCATTCCAACTCCTTGCCGTGGATGATGATATTGATGATGAAAAGAACTTCCAATGGTTTATAGATATGCTAGTAAGTGTTCCAAATGTTGTTGATGTTTGTTAGGATTATTAGACACTTAGAAGTTAGTTAAGATATACTTGGTCTAATGTGTCGTTACGTAAAAGTGTGTTTCTTTAGTATGCATTTGTAGTTAGGAAATCCGATGGTCACGATATGTTCCTGACATAGAGTGATCTGACAGTTCATACTCTCCTCGTTATTAACGACCATTGATCCATGGATTAACACCCGATTGGTCCATGATCTCTATTTAAAGAGCATGGAGGGTCATCTGCCGATGATCGATTGTGAGAAAATCTCTTGTAAAATCTCTCTGTAATTTTTTTCTTTTGCATTAATAAACTGCTCCAAGTGGCCGCATTGGCTGGGGCTGTGGATGTTTCCTGTAGGGGTTTTACCACGTTAAAACATCAATGTGTTGATCTTTGATCTGGTTATGTGAGTGGTTATTGAAAATTTTCGTCCTCTGTTGGAATACCCGTGTTTTTGAACATGGTATCAGAGTATGTTTAGAGATCTGCTCCTGTTGTAGATCGAGATCGTGAAGCCAAGTTGTCTCATCTCCATTTTATGTCATTTTCATACATTTTTGGGCTAAGAGGAATGTTCCATTGCGTCCGGATCACTTGTTTCATTCAAGAACACTTTTCGTTTCACTCAAAAAGGTTTCCGTTTTCCCAATATACGATCATTACAGTCAGATCCAAAGGTAGAAAGCTTGAATACACATTTTTAAAATTTTTGCAGAGTAGTATTTTGGTTTTGTATTATTTATTTCCGAGTTGCTACTCTTTTAAATCTATGTATGCTCTTTTCCCCGCACCCTGTGCAATCTTGGAAAATCAGAAACGGATAGGAAAAAGTGCATCTTCCGGGTAAGCTAACCGAGATCTAACCCTTGTTGTCATTGAGAAGCGAAATATTTTTCTTGTGTGAAAAGAGTTTTTTTTTAGCACGCTCTCCAAGGCCATCTTCAACAACAACAACAACAACAACCCCAATCCTCCTTATGAACATTACAATATGTTTTGCTAGACCATTTGGTTAAAAGTTGCCTTATTAAGTAAGAGGTCCTGAGTTCAAGTCTCTCTTTTGTTACTTTTTTTGAAAAAGTTCATGCTAAAATTGTAAAGTGTATTTCACTTCAAGTATCAAAGTGAATCACTATAAGTAGATTTAATATTTTATTTTAGAGTTATTTATTTTGCATGCATATTTTCTGTTATCAAGTAACTTCATTGTAAAAGTGATCCCCACTTCTCTTTATAAAAGTGGGTCACTTCATAAATCAATTTACACCACCACGTGGTCCTTTGGTTACTGTTTATGCCTTTTTTAGAAATGGCATAACTCTCACATCCGAAGTCCATTTTAAGTGTCATTTTTTTTTAAACTGTATAACTTTTCGAGATATTTCCATTTAGATCATCAGTTTTAGTTTTTAAATCCATATTATCTGCATACTTAATATGGATTCTATAAGTAATCTCTTACTTACCAGCACCAATTAATTCCAATGGAAATACCATATGGAGGATTTATTAAGAAGTAAAGGCTTGTACTAGATTACCTTGGGAAATGAAACAACACCCACTGATGTTGATAAGAAATCCAAATGGGATAATAGGAATGACGAAGCACGCAAATTAATCAGAATATCCATCTATCCTGATTTAAGGTTCCACCTTCAATCAATTGATAAACCCAAAGAAGCTTGGGAAAATATTGAATCCGTGTTTGGTAAACACAATATTATTCGAGCACGATAGTTAGAAAATTAAGTACCAACTTTAAGTCCAAGTGATTTTTCTTGCATTGAAGACTATCTATCTAAGTTTAAAACACTTAGAACTTTATGTGAAGAATGTAAGATAAATATAGACGAAGATCATTGCATCTATCTTATTCTTTCTAAGATAGGTAGTGCATATTTTGTTTTTGTATCTACCTTTTATTCCATGCAAGAGGCTCTAGGGGAAGCTTATCAAAAACCCAGTCTTGAGAACTTTTGTGATGCTTTGATTAGAGACAAAGATAAACTAGTACAACTTGGAGTGATCAACACTACATGTACCTCCAACAAAGCTTTAATTGTCCATCAGAAATATAAACCCAAGAATCCCAAGAAGCAACATCCTCACCACAACAACAAGCAATATAAGGGTCCCAAACCCACTCATACAACTTCCGCTCTTAATGGAGACAAATGAGAAAAATATAAAAATAAGAAGACTGCCAGACACTTTAACTTTTGTGATAAATATGGTCATGATGAGTCCAAATGTTTCAAGAAGATGGCAGCTTTAGAAGCAACGACGAAGAAGCACAAAATCAGTATTGATTCTACTTCTTCTTCTCCTTCTCATGGACATGCACTTTCAGCTTCTAGTTTCTCCTTCAATACAACTTCTACTTCTATTTCTGATGAGTGGCTTATTGATTCTGGAACATCTTATCATATGGCTAAGGATAGAGACATATTTTCTACTCTAAATGAATGTAACACCAAGAAAATAATTGTTGGTGATGATAGATCTCTTAGTGTTGAAGGATCTGGAACAGTTCAAGTAGAAAATGGTCATTTCAATGATGTATTATGTGTTCCAAGTCTTTCTTGTAACCTTCTATCAGTATATCAACTCATTCATTCAGGTGAAGGTAAAACCGTAGAGTTTTCACCTCACCAAGTTGTAATCAAGGATCTAAAATATCCTAAGCATATTCTTGCAACTGGAATTGCTGATGATATTACCAGGTTGTACAAGTTTGACAACTTTGGGTCATCATATTTTTCATTAGTTTTTGTTGCTCATAGCGATGACTTGAGCAAACTTTGTCATGAGGGGTTTGGTCATCTAAACTATCTCTCATTGCAACAACTATGTAATCAACATATGGTGACTGGTCTTCCTCTTGTTTCATGTAGAGATAGTGTTTGTGCCGGTTGCGTTCTTGAAAAACATCATCAGGATAGTTTTGAAAAACGTTCCTCTTGACACACCTCGGGTCCTTTGCATCTTGTTCACAGTGATTTGTGTGGTCCACTTTCTTCTCCTTCTTTTTCTGGGTGCAAATATTTCTTAACTTTCATTGATGACATTTCCAAACGTACTTGGGTTTGCTTCTTAAAACTTAAGAGCAAAGTTTTTGACAAGTTTTTGGCCTACAAGGCCCTTGTAGAAAAAAAATCCGGACATCAAATTCAAAGGTTAAGAACATATAATGGAGACAAATATGTGAACAATAATTTTACAAGTTATTGCACTACACATGGAATCCAAATGCAACACACTGTTCCATATACACCACAACAAAATGGTGTTGCTAAGAGAAAGAATTGCATAGTAAAATAAATGGCTAATTTTATGATCCAATCTAAAAGATTAAGTCTAAAGTATTGGGTGGAAGCCATCACCTGTGAAAATTACATAGTAAATCGCACTCCCACAAAGGCTCTTAAAAATATAACACCGCAAGAAGCTTGGACTAAAATTAAATCAGATGTAAGTCACTTCCGTGTATTTGGTAGTATAGCATAGGTTCACATTCCTGATGAGAAAAGGAAAGCATTGCAACCTAAAAGTGAGAAGTGTATATTTGTTGGTTATTCTGAAGATGTCAAAGGTTACAGACTTCTTCAACCACATTGTAATGAAATTATTATAGAAGAGATGTTAAATTTGATGAAAATCTCTTGGCCTGCGAGCTTAATTCGACATTTGTGCCTTCTTTGGCTTGCAAGCCTAATTCGACGATTGTGCATTCTTCAGCGTTTGTGCCTTCTTCTGTTATGGTTTCTTCTTTAGATGATGACAATGAGGATGAAAATCCACCTCCGCCTGCTCACCTTCCTCCAAATGAGTCCTTTGAACCTAAACTAGCACCAACTCCAACACTTCCTATATGGGTCTGTTCAACACAAGAAGCAGTTGGTGATCTTTTCGGTGATCCTTCATATCAATGTCGAAAACGTTCATACTTCCACTGAGCCTCTTCTCTTTTGGCTCAAGTTTCAGAAACTCATGATCCAGATACATTTGCAGAAGCTTCAGGTCATCCAAATTGGGATACAAAAATGAATGAAGAGTATTGTTCTTTAATGGAAAACAATACTTGGGATCTTGTACCTCTTCCAAAAGGAAGAAAACTTGTTAGATCTAAATGAGTCGATAGAACTAAGTATGCATCGTATGGAAGTGTTGAAAGACACAAGACTCGATTAGTTTCCAAAGTATTTTCCCAAGTTGAAGGAGTTGACTATAACGAAACCTTTTCCCCTATAGCCAAAATGAATTCCATCCGACTTGTTCTTGCTGTTGCTGCCTCACATAAATGGGAGCTCCATCAGATGGATGTTAAATCTGCCTTCTTGCATGAAGATTTGCAAGAAGAAATCTACATGGAAAAACTTCTTGGATATGTCCAGAATGACTCTAGCCTTGTTTGTTGCCTTAAGAAATCTCTTTATGGTCTCAAGCAAGCTCCCTGAGCTTGGTATGCTAAAATGGACAACTTTCTTATTAGCACTAGATTCTCTAGATGCCATTCTGATCCTAATGTCTATACCAAGAAAGTAGGAAGCCATCTCATAATCCTTGTCCTTTATGTTTATGATCTTATCCTTACCGATAGTGACTCAAAACTTTTAAACCATGTGAAAACCAACCTTAAGAAAATATTTGAAATGACAGACTTAGGCTTTTTGCACTATTTCCTTGGCCTCCAAGTTTTGCAAACCAATGTAGGAATTTTCTTTCCCAGTCTAAGTATGCTTGTGAACTTCTTTGTCGCTTTCAAAAGGACGATTGTAAGCCAACCCCTTCTCCCTTCCAGTCTGGAGTCAAGCTTACTACCACCTGTACTTCTCCCGAAGTTGATGCCAACTTGTACCGTCAGTTAGTCAATAGCCTCTTATACTTGAATCATACCTATCCTGATCTTTCCCTTGCTGTTGGTCTTGTTGCCTGGTATATGCAAACACCCCATGAAAGCCATTGGAAAGCAGCTAAAAGGATACTCCACTATGTCCGTGGTACAGTTTAGTTCAGGATACATTATAGTACAATGGGGGACTCCTTTATTGGTTGGTTTCACTGATTCAGATTGGGCCGACAATCCCGATGATCACAAGTCTACTGCAGGTTATGTTTTCAGCCTTGGTTCAGGACCTTTCACTTGGGCCTGTAAGAAATAACAAGCTATTTCACTTTCTTTAGCAGAAGTAGAGTACCGAGCATCGATAAATGAAAGTCAGGAACCCTTGTGGCTTTAACAGATCCTTTCAGAGTTTGGATTCTAGCAACAACATCCGATCAACATTTGGTGCGACAATCAGAGTGCCATCGAGATCGCCAAAGACCCAGTTCAACATCAACGTAGCAAACACATCAAGCTACACATGCAGTTCATTAGAAATCTCATTCATGTTCAATTTATTGAAGTGCTCTTTTTCCCTATAGAAGATCAAGTTGCAGACATTTTCCCAAAGTCACTTACAGAAGTGAAGTTTTCCAAACTTCGATCTATGTTAGGAGTTCAGGAAGTTGGCATTAAGGGGGGGTAGGCTCTAATGCCTCCTTCCTTCTCCTATTGTGTCACGATTGTAAATCCTTCAATCCTATCCAAAGTTGTTCTTAAGGGGGGATGTTAGGATATTTAGACACTTAGGAGTTAGTTAAGATCTACTTGGTCTAATGTGTCGTTAGGTAAAAGTGTGTTTCTTTAGTATGCATTTGTAGTTAGGAAATCCAATGATCACGATATGTTTCCGACATAGAGTGATCCAATGGTTCATACTCTCCTCGATATTAACGACCATTGATCCATGGCTTAACACCCGATTGGTCCATGATCTCTATTTAAAGAGCATGGAGGGTCATTTGCCAATGATCGATTGTGAGAAACTCTCTTGTAAAATCTCTTTGTAATCTTTTTCTTTTGCATTAATAAACTACTCCAAGTGGCCGCGTTGGCTGGGGCCTTGGATGTTTCCCCGTAGGGGTTTTACCACGTGAAAACATCGGTGTGTTGATATTTGATTTGGTTATGTGAGTGGTTACTGAAGGTGTTCGTCCTCTGTTGGAATACCTGTGTTGTCAAAAAATGTTGTTGTCCTCTCTCTCTCTCTCTCTTGATGATGTTGTAGAATACCCTTCTTATTAAGGGGGAGTGTTGAAATATTGTAACTTCAAAGAGTATTCTATTTATTATTGAGTTATTATTCATCTGATCAAGCCCCTTTTGTGGATTGATCATGTCGGGCAATGAAATTGACCAAATCCCCTTTTGCGGATTGGTCAAACCCTAATTGTATTATGCAAATCAAGAAGTCGGTCCCTAGGCCTAATTAAAGTGGTTTTAAACACTAAGAAGACAAGTTGGCCCTGCCCAGTGAAGAGACACCTTTCAAGTGTTTTCCAGCTTGTATAAATAAAGGAAGCCAATGCCTCATTTTTTCACTCATTCATTCGCTCATAGAGTGCACAAGTTTGGTCGCTGCAGTTGGGAGAATAAAGAAGAGATGGGCACATTTCTCAGTGTTGGATATTCTCTAGTATTTTGGGTTATTTTCTTAGCATTGTATTGGCTATCTATATTAATAAAGTTTTTTCTAGGTTTTCTCCCCCATGAGGGTTTTCCAGGATAAATGCTGTGTATGTTGTGATTGTGTTTCTCTCAGTTATCCTACCTATGTTATCGTTATCTAGTAAATTGAAAAGAAACCTAATAATAGCTCAAAATTTAACAGGTTGAAGGTATGTCTAACTACTCTCTAGATTTTGATTTCTATGAAGATTGTGTATATGGGAAGTAGAATTGGGTAAGATTTCCCTCTGGTGCAACGAGGGAAGAAGGAATTTTACAGCTAGTGCACAGTGATGTGTTTGGACCTGTGTCGGTTCCATCATTCAGAAAGTCTGTGTCCTATGTCTCTTTTATAAATGACTTCTCGAGGAATGCTTGGATATTTTTCCTCAGGAATAAATTTGAAGTCTTTGACATGTTTAAAGAGTTTAAGGTTCTTATTGAGAATCAAACAGAGAAAAGAATTAAGGTGTTGAGGATGGATAATGGTGGAGAGTTTTGTGGTAATGAATTTGAAGATTTTTTTAAGAACTGCGGTATAGAAAGACAAAGGACTGATCCTTAAACACCTTAGCAGAATGGAGTTGTAGAAAGGATGAACATGACGCTGATGGAAAAAGCAAGGTGCATGCTCATTGGTGCCGGGTTAGGGCAATAATTTTGGGCAAAGAAAGTGGGTACCACATGTTACCTGGTCAATCGATCACCCTCATTAGCACTGAATGACAAGTATCCACTTGTGGTATGAACTGGTAAGAAACCCTCTCTCACACATCTTAAGGTATTTGGCTGTGAGGCCTATGTTCATGTTCCAAAGGAGAAAAAGAGTAAGCTAGATAAGAAGGTTGAAAAGTGTATCTTTATTGGGTATAAAGATGGTATCAAAGGTTATAAGCTTTAGAACCCATAAACTAATAAGGTTGTGTATAGCCGAGATGTGGTATTTAGAAAAATGAAAGATGTTGTCAAATAAGAAGTCCTACCAAGTAAGGAAGAACCAACGAAGAAAGAGTTTGAGTTAAAAGATGATGAATCCAAATATCCAAAATAACAAGAATAAGAAGAAGAATATCCTCATACTCCAATATTGAAGAGATCGGTTCGAGGAAAAAGTCTATTGGAAAGGTATACCTCACCTGATTTCCGTTCAATTTTTTCTTTGTCTACTATTGATGATGATCCTAGAACTGTTAGGGAGGCAGTGAATTCACAGGATGAAAAACTTTGGAAAAAGGCCATGGTTGAAGAAATGACAACCTTGGATAAGAATGAGGCTTTGGATCTAGTGGAGTTACCGACTTGAATAAATCCCATTGGTAGCAAATGGGTATTTGAAAAGGAGCTGAATGCAGAAGGCAAAGTGGAGAAATAAAAAACTCGATTAGTAACAAAGGGTTATTCCTAGGTTGAGGGAATTGACTTTCGTGATATTTTTTCTCCTGTTTCCAAGTTAACCTCTATTATATTTCTTTTATCTGTTGCTGCTGCGTTTTATTTTGAATTAGAACAGATGGATGTGAAGACAACATTCATACATGGGGATATGGAAGAAGAAATCCACATGAACCAACCATAAGACTTTGCTGTGAAGCGAAAGAAGGAGTTGGTATGCAAGCTGAAAAAGTCCTTGTATGGTTTAAAACAATCACCAAGGACATGGCATAAAAAATTTGATACTTATATGTTGGGGCTTGGCTTCACAAGAAGAAAAGAGGACCACTGTGTGTATTTCAAATTAATTGGTGATCATTTGATTTATTTGTTCTTGTATGAGGACGACATGTTGTTGATAGGAAACAACAAGGAGATTATCCAGGATGTGAAAACTCAGTTGTCCTCTAAATATGACACGAAGGATCTTGGTGTTGAAAATTTCATTTTGGGCATGGAAATGAAAAGAGATAAAAAAAAATAGGAAACCCTGGTTAAATCAAAGAAAATATGTCGAGACAATATTGCAAAGTTTTAATATGCAGGAATGTAAACCGTTCAGGGTCTATATTCTTGTAGGTGTGAATTTATTTGTGAATCAGTGTCCCAAGACACAGAAAGAGGAGGAGGACATGTCTCATGTTACATATGCAAGTGCAATTGGAATTTTGATGTATGAAATGGTCTGTACTAGACCTAACATTGCATATGAAGTGGGAGTTTTGAGTAGGGATATGTCAAAATGAGGGAAGGAGCATTGGACAACAATAAAGAGAGTTTTCAGGTATTTGCATGGCACCAATAGTTATGGATTGTGCTACCAAGGAAGACCAGACTTGGACAGAGTGTTGGACATACATGGATTTGTGGATGTATACTGGGCTGGAGATATGAATCATAGAATATATACAAGTGGCTATGTGTTTAACCTGTTTGGAGGAGAAATCAACTGGATGAGAAAAATACAGTATGTAGTGGAACTTTCGACTACAAAAGAAAAATACAGTATGTAGTGGAACTTTCGACTACAAAAGAAAAATACATGGCAATCACTCATGCAAGTAAGGAATCAATATGGTTGCAAATATTGTGTTCAGGTATTGGGTTGGTACAACAAGTTGTAAGGATATATTGTGACAGTCAGAGTGCAATTTTTCTGGTAAAAAACCCAACTTATCATTCAAAGAAAAATCATATTGATGTTCAATATCACTTTGTGAGAGACATGGTTGAAGAAAAGGTATTGCTGATGAAGGTGGACACTTTGAAGAATGTTGCAGATTCATTAACAAAATATGTGAGCATTGCGAAGTTCTCTTGGTGTAGAGGATCTATGGGCATTTTTGCCTTGGATTATTGACTATGTAACCTTGTAACCCCATGTATGCAAAGAAAACAACAAGTGGGATAATGTTGGGTATGTGTTATATTATTTGCATGGTTAGAACTAGTGTCTACGTTGCATCAAGAATGCAGGGGGTAAGGAAGGCAGAGTTCCCCCTTTCCATGGGGTCGTAGGTGGGATATCTCCCCCCTTCGTAGGGGCTTGGGGGAAACACCCCCAAAAATTTGTTTTTGTGGTTTTTTGTGTCTGTTTTTGGGTGATTTTTTGGCACATGGTTTTCGTCGATGGTTTTCTATTTCCGGTTAAGGAATTAGGTTTGTTGACTAATCCAGGTTATTGGATTAGGGTTTTGTACACTATGTGATCCTATATGTATACTGTATTGTAAAAAATGTATGGTGTGAATGAATATATAATATGCTAGTTTTCCTGGTTTGGGTTTCTAGGGGAAAAATATCTGTGTAATGTGTGTATTTTCCATTGTATCTTTTCTGTTCTTTTATTGAATATTTTTTTGCAGTAAATAATTGTACAAGGTTAAAATATACGGTAATAGGCCATAACAGTTTCCCTTTTATATCCTAGGATACGTGTAGATACCAAACCACCACAACAAAGGGATATGATTCTAATTTTCAAGTTTTCCACTACAACAATTTATCAAGGCCAAAGACATAGTTGTAGGCTGTTGAGTCCCTATTTTGACATAGATAATGCCCTATCTTACCCTGTATCTAAGCCATTTTTGCCTCTTTTATAAGCCTATACTGGACTATTCCCTCCCAAAACACATACCTAATAGCCATGTTCATGTTCACAAGAGGTAATTGATGATTTAAAGCATGTTTGTTTAACTTTCTTAAATTAATTCGATTAAAGTGTTTTATTTTGTACAGTCCTAATGGTTTTATTTATGAGCAGTCTATCCGGCACTACCAGACACCGTGCAATCCAGTACCAAATCCATTCCGATACCCAAGGCAGTTTTGATTCGGTACTAAATCCATTCCGGTACCAAGTCGTGCACTATTCCGGTACTACCTGCTCTGCATCTATTCCAGTACTACCTGCTCTATTTCGGTACCAGACTCGTGACTGTGTGCAATCCGGTACTAGAACCTCTGTTTCCAGAATGCATCAGTTGGGCCAGAATGATGGTGAAGATTTCGAGAAGACAGTTGAATAGAAGCGCCCAAATCAGTTTTCAAGTTGCAAGAGACTCCATCACTCATGCACTTCGTGTCATGAGGATGGAGTCGATTCCTAAGAATTCGATGTAAATCTTAATTGTAAAATTTCTCAAACCGTTTAATGCATATCCATAGATATTGATAGTATCAGCTTACCTTATATAAGGAATGCTATATAAATGATAGCTAGTGATAATAGTGAATGTAGCAAAGTATACTGTCAGAACCAGACGATACTTATCGTTGTTATGTATGAAGTAAAAGACTGTTTATCCAATTTACCAGTTGAATTAATACAGAAGATATTTTATGTCAATTCTTGAATGTGAGTGAAAAGCTTTAGTCTGTTACTTTCTTAAGAGGTTCCTTGTTGGTTCAGCAAGGGCCCACCGCCCCAACTAAGGTAAACCTCCTGGTGTACATTCTGTGTGTTTGTGTGGATATGTTACAGTAGCGTGTGTGTGATTGATCTTTAATTTATTTTTGGAATCCAACATTGAGTCAATTGTTTTGGATTGGTATGAATAAGTAGGTGTTAGATCGAATAGATATTCCATTCTCAGATGTTGAAGATAGCCATTTAATGATTTCAAGTGTGGAACTGATATCTTAAGTTTATGACTGAAATAGATTTAGTATATCAAGGGACCATGAGACTTTATATCTAATCTTCATTCTATGTAATAAAGTCTTTTCAGTTATACTGAATACCCCTTGTGCTGGTTTGATTGAATTACATGAAGCTGAAGTTGGTTTTGATTTCGAGAGTGGTTGGAGTTGATTGTTTTAATGGCTATAGAATAAAAGCTTCTTAAAGTTCATCCCTTTAATTCAAGAGCCTGAAATGAACAGACTTGTTTCTTTAAGATAACATCCCTTTGATTGGCTATTTGTTTAAGTTTCATTATCAGTTTTCTCTTCTAAGTCCAGAGATATTTGAAGTATTTAGAAATCTTAGAAACAATTTTTTTTATGTTATTAATTATTTCCTATATGCAACAGACTTAGGTAGGTTACCTATTCTTGGCACATATAGTGTAACGACTCTTTTGATTACGAATCCCAGATTGACATTTAAATGGGTGTAAGATATATATGGAACATATTTGTACACCAACATAGGCCATAAAATTTTCCTTTATGGTTTAGATTTCAATAATTTACCGTTTTAGTGATGATTAGGCCAAGTGCACTCCTCCCAAAACCATTGTTAAAAGTGATTTAGGGAAAGTTCTCCAAAAATCACCCCCAAAAGTGTCTTTAGTAGTGATTTTCAAAAATCACCCTTAAAAGTTCAAGAATACATATTTTAGTGTTGGATTTTCAAAACCACTACCAAAAATCATATTTTGATGGTATTTGTTTCACAATCACCCACAAATGTACCAAGGATTGAATTTTAGGGGCAGTTTTAGAAAAACAACCTTGAAAAGACCTAAAAATATCCACTTTAAAAAACAAATCACATCAATCAGAGTTCACATGACAAAGATATAACCATTTGAAGTCTCCAAAATGTAGTAAAATTGAAACAATGAGCATAAAAATAGTAAATGTTATTTCAATATGCAAAAAATTATTTACTTATAATGCAAATTAAAATTTTAGATTTTACATGTTCCCCATAAACTTTGTTTTTGGTTCAAGTGAAAATATTCAGATTTGATCAGTTCCAAGATCAAACGAAGCCTTGGAACCTACCAACCTCCTAACAAATATTAAAATTGAGTTTGTTAAGGGTTTAGGAAACTTTTAACACTTATTAATATGATAGTACCAAGAGGCCACCTTTTCAATTATTAGCGCAATCACGATGCTTCTAAGGTTCCATTCCAAGGTATAGGGATGAAATCTAAGGTCATAGGCCACAACATTTACCTCTAGAGCTCATGACCATGTGTGGAGCCCAAAACCACCACATAGGCCCTCTATAGGGAATATTTTCCCCATGAGTGGTATATGCATGGGGGCTTCACTGAGAAAACAATATCATATCACGTCCATTCATATTGAGGGTGAAAAAATCAATAAAAACCCAAGTCAATATATTGGAGAGTATGAAAGTTTTTTTTTTAATAATATACTTAAATATGGTATTATAGGGAGGGGGGTTGGATTAGGTATTTGGGCGGGCTATGAGAGGTTCAAACATGATAAAAACATATATGTAAAAATCATGCCAAGCCTGTCGAGATCCGTGACTATTTCTTGAGGCCCCATACTGTTTGAAATCCATTGGAAACCCTAGCCAGAGCCTCATTTGGCTTCGATTTTGTCATTCTCAAGAAGTTTTTCTCTCTTCAATGGATTTTGACAGCTTCTACATAGCCCCTCCACTCTTCAAAGAATTTGGTAGCACACAACCCCTCTTCACTCTAACGGATTTTTGGCAGATCCACGCAATCCCTCTTCACTCTTTAACGGATTTTTGGTACCACACAACCCCTCTTCACTCTTCAATGGATTTTTGGAAGCCCCACGTAGACCCTCTTCACTCTTCAATATATTTTTGGAAGCCCCACGCAACCCCTCTTCACCCTTCAACGGATTTTTGGCAGCCCCACACAACTCCTCTTCCAGGTAATTTTTTTGAAATTGATTGAAATTTGCTTGCACCCAGAGTTCGGTATGGGGTTTAGTTCACACATGAGGTTTTGGTTTTCTTCACTACTACTAGCATAATCTTCCAGGAATTGTGCAGGATTTAAAATGTGAGAAGGCCTACCTAACAAGACTGGTGCTATGTCTCGTATCCCTTTGTGATGTAGTAGCTACAATGGATTTTGCAACATGCATGGATCATGTTCGATGGAATCTAACATTAGAACATAGAGGATCTATGCTCCCTATACATCTATCCTTTCTTGGATTAGGAATAATAATAATATATTCATCATAGTCTCTAATACCGGTTTTTACTCCCCTTGATTGTGCAAAATAAATGATTTAGAAGATGGAAAAGAAAGAAGTGAAGTATTTTCCAACATAGATATTCACCTCCTCACAAATGTTGTACACATGCTTCTCATTGCATGTTGCCTCATATAATGCTACTCATAAATTCTACTCACATAGTCCCCCGATCCTAACTACTCCAAAAACCTACTCAAAGTCCCTATTTTTCAGAGTCGCATTGACTAATTTTGGTCATTTGTGGACCTTAATTCAATTCATTTTAGACAATGAAGACAAAGAGAAAGCAATGAATATATTTGCATCAAAATCCAACTATACCTTAGCTTTGAATATTTGTGGCCCACCCCCACTGTCATAGAATATCTATGACGTATAATTTTAGTATCGAGATAATGAAGATGAATACACAAACTTCATTTTCCTCGTGAATTACGAGCCCTCATTTTTTTCTAAGGCATCTAGAGGTTTGACACAAGGTTGTTTGTTATCTCTTTTCCTATTCATCATCCTCATGGAATCTTTAGTTAAATATTTATCCATATCCATAGATGTTGGTATCCTCAAAGGGATAAAAATAATGTTAGTCATGCAACACATTAATATTACCCATTCTAAGTTCATTCATGATGCCATGATAAAGGGAGAAGTAAATATTAGACGAGCCAATGATTTTAAAAAGATCATTGAAACCTTTCATACATATTATGGCTAGGAGGAAATCCTTTCAAAATCCACATTTTTCTTCTTAAATCTCAATATCTTAATTGATAATCAAATCATCAACATTCCAGGCTTCTCAAAGGGTGGTTTTCCCTCTAAATATCTTGGCTACCCTCTCATGGATTTTAGGTATGGGTGCATTAGTCGGAGGAACAATGTTGATAAAATCAAAGGAAAAACAAAAGCTAGGTAAATATATATCTCTCCTTGGCAGGGAGGCTAGTATGCACATCTTCAATTTTAGTAGTAGTCCCTATTTATTTATCTCCATCCTCTCATCCCCAATATGACCCTAAAGGAAATTGAAACCATTGTCAATTATTTTTATGGTTAGAAAATCAAAATAAAAAAAACTGGGATCTCTTCCCTTGGCAAGACTCTGCGAGACCCATATGGGTAAGAGGACTTGGTTTAAGGAAAATTGAACAAATGACTCTTTCCTTAGTTAAAAAATTGTTCTAGAGAATTGTAATTGAGCCTAAATCTATGCGGTGTAGAATCATAAGGAATAAGTTATTAGCTAGAGTAGATCCCAAAATTATTTTTCTCAATTCTTCCCTTCCCAAAGGATCTTCCACAGGGAACAACATGGTTAGGAGTCTCCCCCTAATAAAAAAACATCACTTTTGGGAAATCAAATTCGAAAACATTTATTTTTGGGACATTTCATGGAATAGATATACTCCCATCAATTATGAATAAGAAGCTCAAATGATCAAATTGAACTAGCCTCACACAATTGTACAAAGGTAAGTAATTTCTAAAAGCACTCTTTAAAACTTCATCATGTTAGGGAATGGAAATACCCTTGTAAGTGGCCTATTAAAATGTATGCATACTTGGTTAGCAAATTCAAGGACATGTTTCAACAAAGGTTCATTCCCAACATATTTGGAGAGGATATTCCCAATTGGAAATAAAATTCCAGTAGCTAATAATTTAAAGAAAGTTATAACAACACTCCAAGATTCAACTCAACTTCAAAAATCTAAAATATGAAAAATAATATGGCATGCAAACAATTGGGGAAAGATATTCACCTTCATTTTCTTATCATCCAAAAGAAAAATCCTTTTAGGAGAGGCCTTTGAGACAAAGGTATACAAGATACATCCATATGCATAGAGTATTAAAGGAATTCAAAGGATGATTTCATATTCTCTAGACTTTCCCCTTTTCCCAAAATGCATGGAATGCTAGGAGGCATTATAGGTTCTCAAATTCCATTGGTGAACAATGTTTGTAATATTTTCCAGGAATGGGTGAAAGATCCATGGAAATCATATAGAGTTAGATGTCTATGGATTATAGCGCCCTATTTCATTCTATGGGATTTATGAAGGGAAATGAAAGAAATGTATTTTTAGGGAAAGGACCTAGTCCTTGAACATGCATGGAATAGAGGTAAGAAGTATATTATTTGGGTTGTTAGATCCTCCAAATTGAAATAAACTAGAAATGAAGAGGAAGCTGATATTTTGAACTCTCTTGGCCTGGAATGTTTTCTTGTTCACTCAACAAATCCAATCACCCCAAATTCGGTTCGAAGGCCTCTTGGCCTAGGATGGTTCAATCTATATTTAGATGGAGATTCTAAAGTTCCTTGCTTCATCTTCCCCTTGCTACTATAATTCCTTGTATTTTAACCCACTTAAACTAGACAACACACCAAAAACTTGGCATGCACAACAATCCTATGACTGTTGTGCATGCCAAATTGACATGCACAACATGCCTTGGGTTGCTGTGCATGCCAAATTTCCATGCACAACAACCCAAGTCTTGTTGTGCATGCCAAATTGGCATGCACAATAGGCCTATGGCTACCGTGCATGCCAAATTAGCATGCACAACAAGCCTTGGGCTGCTGTGCATGCCAATTTGACATGCACAAAAACTCAAGGTTTTATGTGCTTGTCAATTTGGCATGCAAAACAACCATAAGTATGCTGTGCATGCCAAATTGGCATGCACAACAACCCAAGGTTTTCCGTGCATGCCAATTTGGCATGAAAAATAGTCATAGGCCTATTGTGCATGCCAATTTGGCATGCACATCAGGCCTTGGGTTGTTGTGAATGCCAAATTTCCATGCACAACAAACCAAGGCTTGTTTTGCATGCCAATTTGGCATGCACATAAGGCCTTGGGCTGCTCTACATGCCAAATTTCCATGCACAATAGGCCTATGGCTGTTATGCCTATGGATATTATGCATGCCAAATTGGCATGCACAGTATCCCAAGGCCTATTGTGCATGCCAAATTTTCATGCATAGCAGCCCAAGGCCCGCTGTGCATGCCAAATTGGCATGCATAACAACCCAAGGCCTAATGTGCATGCCAAATTGGCATGCAAAACATGCCTTGGGATGTTATGCATGCCAATTTGGCATGCACAACAGTGCAAGGCCTGTTGTGCATGCCACATTTGCATGCACAACAACCATAGGCCTATTGTGCATGCCAAATTGGCATGCACAAGAAGCCTTGGGATGTTGTGCATGGAAATTTGGCATGCACAACAGCCCGAGGCCTATTGTGCATGCCAAATTGGCATGCAAAAAATCAATAGGCCTATTGTGCATGCCAAATTGGTGTTGTTCATCATTAAAATAATTAGGGACAATCACCACAACATTCTTTATAGTCTTTCCAAGGAATTCTTTTGTAGTCTCCTTCATTTTAGTCACAATCATTGCACTAATTCCTTTAGGGATAGGAACATTTATATCTCCATAGTTTATTCCATTTGGAATTTGATCCATGGATGGAGGATGAATTTACCTGTTGTGGGCCTCTTCTCTGGAGCAAACACATTAGTGGACATAAAAAATTGGCAAGATCATTATCGATTTTTTCACTGAAATTATATTTCTTTGCTAGTATGCAATCTAAGGGCCAATACTGAAGCCATCTAATGTGTTTTAAATCCTCATGCCTATCTAAAAGGTCCTGTGAATATCTCCCACCTACATAAATATTACAAGGTATATTTCCAATAAGATCCATCATTAGAGAAAGGTGGTCCTCATCGTGGTCATAACCGTTTGCACTCTAAGGATAAAAAAAACATATCACCTATAGCTAGTTCAAAAACCACGCAAGGAAATGTCCACATGTCAACTGGTGTAGAATAGTTTGAACCCAAAATAACCTCTGGGGATCGATATTTCATTTTATGAATATCATGCATAAACTTCTTATGAATCTATCAAATATTTCCCAAGTCTACTGCTTTACATATGAAAACCATTAACTTCAAGCTCTTAATCTCAACAGAATAACGAACTTTTTCTTTGCCTCATGTTGAAATGCTAAGTCAACAACCATAATGATTTCCATGTTTGTAACACCACTTTGTCCACTATTTACATTTCTCTGGTTTTCATTATCCAAATCTAATTCCTTTTCTCGATCTATGACATTGCTCATACAATAGTTTGCATCCCTCTTAGCCTTCCTCTTTAGTTTATTTTTCCAAGTCCTTGAAATGATTCCATTCGTTGTGTCTTTCCTACTGGAAGATCTGAAAAGTAGGTTTGTTTTATCTATAACAGGAGAAAGTAAGGGAGGATCCTCAAACTTCCTTGGATCTTTTGATGGATCAATAGAAGAGTATAGAATAATGTTTTTAGGATTTAAATTAGTGTGAATAATTCACAACTATTGATGAAAATAATCCATCTCTACCCAAATAAGGATGGATAGTTACCAAATAATGTCCAAGGGAAGGCCTCTATCAATATCCCAAACAAATGATTGCACAAATAGTTTCTTGTATCTTCCAATAAGATCTACAATATTTGAAAACTTCAAGTACTATGCTAAGCATTCCGACTGTAAATCTCAACAGACCCTTAGGAAGATCACATGCAATGACCCTATTCTTTTCACCAAGAACAAAATGGCATGTAATAATTACCACTTCCTTTACCAGCTTTAGAACAAATTACCTACTATATGCCTTCATTCAATATCCTTTTTAAGCTCATTAACAACCTCGGAGCATTGAAACCTTGGGAAATAGTAAATGGAATTTGTTGGAAACTACTTTTTTCCTTAAAACTACCTTGTGTTGTGAGTCTATTATAGTTGTTATTTTCTATACCTTAGAAAGCATCTGCCAACTTAGCTAATTACTTTAGTTGGTAGTTTGTTGAAGTGGGTATTGTCTTATCTTTCCTCCATTCTGTCACTCTACTTGAGTTGCATTTGTGGAAATAGATCATATTGTCTATCTTTGAAAGGTATTTGGTAGCATCCCTCTCCATGCCTTGTATTAAATCATATTAGCTTTTTGCAGAATGATACCTGCCATTTTCAACCAATAATCTCGCATTACAACCACAAAAGAAGAGGTACAACCATATTCAGTGGAGAGATATGTTAAATTTTATTTTTTTCCTTAAGCAACCTTGTCATTTGGGTTTATAAATAACCACTTTCCACGAGAACACTTAAGCACATTCAGTTTTACTTGGTAGATTTATATTCTTATACCTTTTTCCTTTTATATACAATTTTGGTAATGTAGAGTAATACTTTGGTAAATGGTAATTACTCTATTGTATGAGTTCTTATATAGTCTTTATCCATTTTTAATTTATTTTAAGTCCTATGTTTTCTAAAAAATTATGAATGGACATGTGAGAGAAATGCTATAAATATTGTGTCAATGTTTCACACAATTCCACTATTTTTCATTTGATGTAACTTTAGTCTTTATGAAGTTAAATGGAAATGATGTTTTTTCTTTTCTAGAATAAATTAAGTTTAAAATAGAAGAGAGAGAAGCATCTAATTCAAAATATTGATACTTATCCTAGTAATGAGGTATAACTTGCACAATGTTTCCTTGAAATTAATTTGAACTACAATAACTAGCTTTCATGTTATAGGACATATGCAATTCTTCTCATTTGTACAAGTTTTTCTTTAATTGAATTTGGTTGACTTGGGTTGTAGGAAAATGCAGAGTTTGGGGGTATTGAAGAGAATATGGATGTATTAATGGAAATGACTTTGGAGGATCTTAAATTATGTGTTGATGAGGGTCGCCTACCACAGGTGAAATTATTATTTATTTAGCCAGCTTGAACTGTGTTGTTGGTCAACCAAAGTTGGTGGTTTTTCAAAAAACATGCATAATTGATCTATTTTTTTCTTGACATCTAAATTCTTTCCATTGTCTTTTTGAACGGGTCTATGATACACTCATGCACTCAGTTCAATCAACTATTTTGAATACTCACAAGTCTAAGTTTACTCAAGTAATGTAAAAAATGTTTGGTTTTCAAAGAGTAAATGGAATGCTTCAATGATGCTTTCTTGTGTTGGATAGTTCATGAAATGTAATAGTTGTAAATATCTTTTAATGCAACATGTTATTTTTTTTTTTACATCAAATGGTATGTCTTGTAAGCATGCAATGAAAGCCTTAACATTCTGAATAGTGGGTCCCTATCGAAGTGGAATTTATGTTTTGCATGCAATTTTGAGTTGCAAAATTCTTCCTTTTGAGTAATTCAAGTTTTTGTTATGTTTTTTTTACCTATTCCACTCATCAAGACACTAACAAAATAACAATATGTTAAATGTGTATGAAATTATGGTTAATGTAATATCCGTGACATGCTTGTTATTCTAGGCATTAGAATGGTGTCTGGGTTCACAACTATGTTGTCTTCTTTTAAATTTGTAGTTGCATTTTCATGAAAAAAATCCTTGATATCAATGGAATATCCACTTGAAGGATAGTATATTATTCAATCAATATATTTTCTTGATATTTTCAAAGTCACTGGAGAGCCCTATTTGGATTTTGAGGTTACTCGTGACATTTGTTTTCTACATGGAATACCAGTGTAAAGGGTATGCAAGGTAGAGGTATGTAGAAGTAAAAAAACAATGTGGGGGAGGGAGGATTTATCTAATGTATAGTCTAATATAGCAATTGTAAGAAAACTGCTCCTTATAATATTTTATAAGAAAGTATCCTAATGGGGTTTTCCTCTCAACATTTGATCACAAGCTTTGTTTTGCAGGGGCATTTTTCAGAACTACTACATAGTAAGTGTCAGACAATTGGCTTAGGTTGATGGACAGTTGGTATGGATTATTGGTTGTCATTGATGTCAACCATCGGAGAGTGATATTGGATATTGATGTCAACCCTCGGAGAAAGTCCGGTAGAGAATTCCGGTAGCACAAAGGTTTGGGTAAAGGACCCAAGGTTGTTTCATGTATAATGGTATGATTTTTAATATATTTGAAGGTAAGACTATTATAGATGGATAGTACATGTCATTCCATTTCCGGTGGTATGTGGAACGTCACGTAACTCCTCACGGTTAGAGAGTTATGTCCATGAGAATTTGGAGAACCCAAGTTTGGGTAATGGACCCAAGTTTGTTTGATGGATAATGGTATGAGTTTTGACATATTTGTAGGTAAGACTATTCTATATGGATAGTACATGTCATTCCGTTTCTGGTGGTATGTGGAATGTCACATAACTCCTCACGGTTTGAGAGTTATAGCCTTACGAAGTTGGATGACCCTCATATGTTGGCTTGGAGCCCCAAAAGGTCAAAGAAGTCAAAGAGCTTGCAAAGAAGAAATTATTATTTAAATGATAAAGTAAAGTGACAATGTCAAGAAGGATTATTTAGATAATAAAGTGAAGTGACAAAATCAAAGAAGATTATTTAAATGATAAAGTGAGGTGACAAAGTCAAGGAGGAATATTTAAATGATAAAGTAATGGAGAACTTTCTAATTATGAAAATTGGTTAACCCTAAAAATGAGGAAAATAGGTTAAGTGACCTATAAATGGGTTAAGTGACCTAAAAATAGGTTAAGTGACCTAGAAATGGGTTAAGTGACCTAGAAGATGGAGATTATAAATAAGAGGCAAGGCTCTCTCATTTTACATCACACTTGAGAATATTGAATATCTATAGGTGACTGAGGTAAACAAGGGATATCTAAGCCGAATTTCAGAGGGAAGGTGAAGAAAAGAAGGCCAGAATTCAAGGGAGGATAAATGTTTTTTATGATGCTTTCTAAGGAATGTTATTTGCAGATCATCTCACCATTTTTGCAATAACTTTCTTTCTAGAATGATTCAGACTGTGAAATTTCTATGCCATTGAGGAAACATATCCAAGTATATGTGGTAAAAAATTTAGATTGTGGGCCGATGTATTTTTGGAGTTACACTCCGTGGAAAATAGGGTTTGTGGCTAGTCCTGAAACTAGTCTAAAACATGTGTTTCGGGATATAACATCATAACTTATTCATAATAGATCCAAATTCAGTGAGACAAAATGTGTTGGTTAGCATATAGTCTATAGTATTTTGTGTAACATTTTCATATTGATTCAACAAATATTCCGTGTGGGGCACGCTCTACAAGGTCGCTCTCTAGAATAAGCCATAATTCAACAAGGTATGCCATTTTTGCTATAACTCCTTTTATGAGAGGTTCCAAGTAGTGACACCTGGAGGAATTGCATAAAACACATTGAAGAACATTGTATATCATTTTCAGATATTTATTCAATACGAGTACATAGTTATGATTATTTTCAGTTAGGGTTGTTGACTAATCCAAAACTAGTCATGTGAGACTAAAGAAAAGTTTGATGAAAATGCTAGTCTCTTGTTGTTAAATTTAAGGAAGGTTTGTAGGTATGTGATCATATGCACTAGGTCTATTACAAAGTTACAAATCATATTTGGATGATGAAATTGATGAGGGATTTTGTTTGAGGTACATGTTGGGTACATGGTTGAGACAAGTAGTTGATGAGTTGGCACACACATGAGGTGTATAGTTGATGATGTTGGTACATCTTGATGAGTCATAGTTGATGAGTAGTTGATACATGATTGGTACATACTTGGTACATGGTTGGAGGTACTTGTTAGTAGTATTGTTGACACATGGTTCATGGATGATGTAGCATACTTGTATTGGTATATTATTAGAAGCACATATTGATCTTGGTGATGATTATGAGTTGTTGTGTTATTCTTGGTTGATGCACATCTTTGAGAGTTGTCTTGGTGAGTAGATTTAATTTGGTTGATAAGATTTATGAGACAGGTTGTTGTGATAGATTATTTGGACAGGTTGTTGTGACATGTTATTTGTATAGGTTTGGTGAATGGTTGATGCACTTGTTCATGGTACAGGTTGTTGCATGGTTTATGCAATTGTTTATGGTATAGGTTGATTACAGGTTGAGGTACAGGTTGATGCATGGTTCAAGTTATTGGTACAGGTTGATTGGTACAGGTTTACAACAGTATATCTCACAGTGATAGTGTGACAGTGGTTCCATCATTCTACTTATACGTTAGGGCGGTTGGACGGGGCAAGGACATGTGGTTGTAGCCACCTTCTGATTGTAGTCAGAGAACATAGGGGGTTGTATCATCCTTCTGGTTGTAGCCAGAGAATTGGGGAGTTGGAGATTCCCTCAGGTTGTAGCCTAAGAAGCTAGGGGGTTGGAGCCTCCTTCCAGTTGCAACTGAAAAACAAAGGAAGTTGGTGCTTCCAATGAATGTAATTCTTCAAGACATATAAGAAAAAACATTCCATGGTTTTCTCCCGCTTTGGGTTTCCACGTAAAACACTGGTGTACTGTGTATGTGTATGATTGTTCATTTGTCCATTGCTTATTTACTCTGCAGTTACTGTATGATAATGCTACATTCATATAACACTTGGATTATATGGTTAAAAAGGATTAAATTTCTCTATTACTGATTCACCCCCACTCTCAGTAATCTAACAACAAGCTGTTAGATTTGATTGTACTGAATACCATACACAAACAATAAACTTTGTATTGATTGTATTGAATACAAAGATTTGTATGATGCTCTTTTTTATAGTTCGATTGATTGAATAATAATTGAAGTAATTTGTATTATATATACAATAGTTGGTTTATCTTACATGCAAAAGACATGATTATTTATTGTTGAATTACTTTATGTCTTAAAATTGTTGAAGCCCCCATTTAAAGATAATCTTCTTACACTATTTGAGTTCACTTGTATTTTATAGCTCACTTCCATGTTTTGGTGTAAGTTGTTAAGGCCACTCATTTCACCTACTTCCTAATTTGCCACTTATCCTCTACTTGTTCTTTTCTTTGACCATGTTTAATCTTGAGTGTATCTATTGCCAATAGGTTTGATGGCACTACACTGAGGTTTGCTTATTTTGAATTATGTCTATGATTTGTGATTTGTGAGTGTATAAGAGTTCCATCATGTTTCCATACTAATCATAGAAATAAAAAGGTGTATTAAAAATGCCATGAAAAAATGGATACCTATAATATCTGGTAAAAATAAGGGGTTTTAAAATTATACATATGTATTGGGAGGGGGGATCAAAAAAGGATTTTAGGGTGTTATTTTCAATATCTAGTGAAATTAGGGGTATTCTTTAATATCCAACAAATGAACGTGCTATGTCACAATTTCATTGAGTGAATCCCCCATGGGTATATGGTGGTCATTTTTAGTTCTGACAATATAGTAGGGATTCATATTGGCCTCCAATCCATGGTTTTATGATCTTATTATTTTGAATGAAATCCTAGGGCTATAGGTGATTATAATGGTACATCAATTAAGTTTTACCAACAAATTAGAAAAGGAAATTGGAGCAACTCACTATGGTTAATTAATCAACAATTCCTTTAGTGAGATAGAAGCCATAATTATAGAAATGGAAATGGAAGAAGGAATATAACTCACTTGGAACTCATTGTTGTAGATGATGAAGCTATTTTCACTGAAGTGTAGAGTTGTGATAGTCCTCTAATAGTGATCCATGTCCAAAATGAATTGCAAACTAGATATAACCAATAAACACTAGATTTGCAATTATAAAGATAAAAAAATGAAATATGCATAAAAGATAGACCTAGAACCCTCATGGGGGATGATGCCTCCCTTACCCTAGCTCTGTTGGAACCTTACTTAAGGTGTTAGGTTTGAAACATACAAGGAATGAGTGGACAATATTGTTGATTATGGTGGTGATGACGACGATGATGACAATGGTCATGACGATGATATGATGATGATAATGAAAATGGAAATGACGATGATGATGACAATGCCAATGACGATGGCGACGGCGAAGAAAACGATGATGATGATGACTATGATAATCACAATGACAACGATGATGATGACCATGACGAAGATGACGACGACAATGAAAATGATGACGATGATGATGATGACAATGATGACAATGATGACATTGATGCTGATGACGACAATGATGACATTGATCATGCCGATAACGATGATGATGATATGATGATGATCATGACAATTGAAATTCCGATGATGATGGAAATGCCAATGAAAACAATGAAGACGACGACGACGACGATGATTACTAAAACAATCACAATGACGATGGTGACCATATTGACGACGACAACTATGATGACGAAAATGCCGATGATGATGATGACATTAATGATGATGATGATGACGACTTCGACAATGACGATGACGCGACGACGATAACCATGGCAATGAAAATGATGACGATGTTGATGACAATGATGACGATGATGATGTCAATTAAGACTATGATAATGACGATGATGACCATGCCGCCGCCGCCGACAATAACGACGACGATGATGGCAATGACGTTGATGCTGACAATAATGATGATGTTGACAATGATGATGATGTTGACAATGATGATGACGATGATGATGGAAATGATGATGATGACGACGATGATGATGGTGATTTTGATAATGAGGATGATGATGATGATGATGATGACCATGATGGCGACGATGACGATGATGATGAACATGACGATATTGACGACGACGATGAAGATGATGATGATGATGATGATGATGATGACGATGAAGATGATGATGATGATGATGATGATGATGATGATGATGATGATGATGATGACCATGATGATGACGATGACGATGACGACGACGACGATGACGATGATGATGAATACTACGACAATGACAATGATGACGACGACGATGACCATGATGATGATGACGATGATGAAAATAATGATGACAATGACGATGATGATGATGATGATGATTATGAAAATGACGACGATGATGATGATGATGACAATTATGATGATGGAAATGATTATGATGATGACTGAGACTATGAGGATGACGATGATGATGACCATGACCATGCAAATATTGATGACGAAGAAGACAATGACGACAATAATGATGAGGATGACAACGAGGATGAGGATGACGATGATGACGATGATGACAATGACAATGATGACGATGACGATGACGATGGTGATGATGACGATGAATAATAATAAGATGATGATGATATTGATGACAATGATGATGATGATGAAGGTGACGACAACGATGACGATGATGAAGATGATATCAATGACGACGACAACAACGATGATGATAACAACAACGAAGATGATGATGACGATGATGATGATGACAATGATGACGAATATGATGATGACCATGACGACGATGATGATGATGAAAATGACGATGATGATGACGATGACAATGACTATGAAGATGACGACGACGACGACGACGACGATGATGATGACTATGAAAAGACATAATGATCACATAACTCCTACATTTCATCATTTTTGCAATATCATTGATCATGTAAGTCTTTATCCAAGTCTACTTCTGAATCATTTGGTTCATAATTGACGTTGAAATGTTTGGCCATATAAACATCATCATCATCAAAGTCATTTTTGATAATATCATCGTCAATATGATCTTCAAGAACATTGTCATCTACATTTGGCTCAATTTATTCGACTTCTTCATCTAACGATACATCTACCTCATGATCCTCTGCATATTCTTCTTCTTTAATATCATATTCTTCTGGTACATTATACTTTCCAGGACTTCCTATTGGATCATATATAACAACGTATGACCAACCTACTTTACCTAGAACCTCTGAATAAAATACATTCTCACATAGGCTTGGAAGAGAATAAGTTTTTGTAACCGATTCAAACATCCTTGTATTAACCATGGTAAATCCAATAACATGCTCAATAACAGTTCATTCAGGATCATGTTCATTCATCCGTTACCTGTAACATTTGACCTCAAATAGAACTAACTTAAAGGAATTAAAGTCACACTCTATTACGTCATTCAAAAACCCATAGTATCTATTTTAGGATATTGTTGGATGCATGTCACTTCTAGAGGAAACATTAGTGACCTGAAAGACTACATTTATCCTAGAATCAGAGGTTTTCTTATCATCGATTTTTTTGATGCAAAATTTATGACCATTGCACCACATAGCCTTGTGGTGTTTCAACTATAATATGCCTCACACTTAAAAAATCCATATTTTTCAATGACTAAACATGATATTTAGACTTAGTAAAAATTTATAAAATAAACACACCATGACCTAGATTAATAGAATGTAAAATAACTGAAACATGATTTGGGCGAATAATCTGTTTTCCCGTTTATCTTTTGAACCATATGCTAAATCAATTTCCATCTGAGTAAGATTGGTATCTTGATTACGATGAGCTTCTTTAAGAAAAGTTTCCACCCCTTTCCATGATAACCTAGCACTACATTGTATATTACATCAATCTATCCATAATTTCATCCAATCAAGATTCCTAGCAATGTATAAATGCAATGCATTCCACTCTTGACCAACTGTATGAAAAACAATAAAAATCAGTAATTAGAGTAAAGATTAAATAATAATTGATCATTAAAGCTAAATAAAACTTAAATAAGTGCAATGTATAAATAAATCAATATTAATGCAAAGTATTATAGATATCTACCATCTAATTGCCTTTCACTTTCCTCATTCTACATTTCCGGACCAAGACCTCCCCTTCAAATTTGTTAATGGAATTGAGATCCCAAATCCGAGGTACCTGCATGATTTTTGCTACTAATTTAGGAAGATACTGACTAATATACACCAAGTATTGATATACCATATATCCCTCAGGACGTGCTCTCTATCTAACAAAAGCATTCAATGAATTCAAGTGCCTCTCCACCATCCATATTGACCTTTTGTGTATAGGTGCACACATTTCAATCTCCTCAACTTGGTGTATGAGGTAGTGTTCTTGTGCATTGAAAAATACCGAAGGTAGATACTTTTGCATTTCGCACATTAGCAGAGGAATTTCTCTCCTCCAATATTTTATATCTTCTTTATGGATTTATTTAGATGACAACCACCTACACATGATATAACAAATTAGATCATAGGTTTCAACAACAACATCGTATATAAATTGAAAGTAAAACAAATGTCGACAAGTTGAGCGACAACGATTTTTCATATAAATCATTAATATTTACCTCATGGATTTTCCAAGATCATATATAACTTGTTTTACATTGTTGTCAAAGATATCAGGTAGAGATAGAGGTAGAACATATTGTAACAACAAAGGGATCATTAATTTTTAGGAAACAAAAACCATTTTATAATACTAAAAATTCGTATATTTACCAATATAGAAATCTACGTCCAAAATAATTACCTTAATGAAGGTATGCTAGTCATGAGTTTTCACCCCACCAAATTCACCTTTCTTTGTTAAGATATTATTTTTGTTTGAAGAAAATCCAGTGGGAAATTTAGTTTTCCGAATGGCCTCTTTTACAATATTTCTTTCTTTCTCTATAAATAAACATGGAAGACTATTTGGGTGTACTCCATTGTGTTACACATCAAAATTACTCGTTACAATGATGACCTATTGTCGTTATTACTAGTGTCGCATTTTGGCCGCAAGTGTCACATATATCATATTGTCATATTGCCTATGTTGTGTCTCGAACGACATTATCAATAACACTTTAAAGACACCTCCAAAGGATGATTTTAAAGAGGACAAATCATTTGACAAAAATTACAAGTCTTTTTCCATGGAAAAAACCACTCAAAAATCATTTTTAAAGGGCAGTCATCCCCTATACACTTCCAGGGAGTGCCAATGCTCTGTACCCTCTTTTGGGGGAGCGTTGCAATGCTCTGTTCCCCATTCTGAGGGAGCGCTGGCCTATTTGAGAAAATCTTAGGCTGTTGAGGAAAATCAGGAAAGAAGCCCCTTCATCTCTGGAGTTGGTTGGATTCGGATTTGAGGTCAAGACTCAATCTTAGGGAAGATCCACAACTGAAGGAGAAGGATCCTCAACCTATCCCAAGAATCTCTTAAGTGGTTAGGCCTCTCCAACCCTATATAAGGAGGCCTCCTCATGGTGAAAGGGAGAGACATTAAAGGCATTAAATTTATGATCTCATAAGGGAGATATCATTGAAGCATAATCAGTTTGCGTGTGGATTACTTGAGAAAAGGTTTGGACAAGGAGAGTTGGGAGAGGCTGCTGCACCTTCATCAAAGGTATGTAAGTATTCTCTATTGTTATCATTAATATACATATGTTCTTGGCCTGTTTCTTTCAAGGTTGTGTTTATTCTACATGAACTTGTCTCTATTAGATAGATCTGGTTTCAAGCTAATCTTAGTAGAATAAGAAGCTTGTTCTGTCTTTGTTTGATTTACAAGACTTATTGAGGAGCTTGGGGATCAAATCTCAACTCAGATTGTGCGAGGACGAACATCATTAAAAAGGTACACCTTTCTTCATATTCTCTATACATTAGTTTAGATAGATTTAAAAGGATGTCAGTGACCAACGTTAGCACCCTTTTTGTCTTGGTCTTAGGAGTCTAGAGCCCAAGAGAGAATCCACTTATCCGCAGGGGGATTTATCTGTAACAAAAATTGGTGACTCCCTCTGTTAGTCCTCCATCTGTTAGTCCTCCGTCTGGATCGCTTTAGACCGAGAAACCTACATTCGAATCTATATTGCACCCTCCTAAGAGCACTATCCATAAATGTACCTTTAATCCTAGTTCATGTGCCGCCCAAAACTACAACATTGTTGAAGATTTGGCTCAAGCACTGTTTGCTATATCTGCGTTAGAAGTTCTACAACACTGCCAAAGTCAATGTAGAATTCTCTTGAATGCTATTGACACTTTTGATCCTGAGTCGTCCAACAATATCATGTTTAACCTAGAAAATTCTACGTCTCGACTCTCCCACCAACTTTCTTTCCAAATTGATGTTGTTGTTCACAATCAACAAATTCACTGCACTATGTTGGATGAGGGAGCCTCTACTTGTGTCATGTCTTTAGCTTGTTGGAAAGGATTAAAATCACCCACACTTAACAAATCCCCAATGCTGTTGTGAGCATTCGATGGGCAAGGTTTTCATCCCCACGGTCTTTTGCAGTCCCTATCTGTCCAGTTGGGCGGAAAAATCGTCTCTGTTGACGTCGAGGTGGTCGATGCTCCCCTCAATTACAACTTATTACTAGGAAGAAGTTGGTTCTATGCCATGACTGTTGTTGCTTCGTCGGTGTTTCGATGTGTACGATTTCCTCATTAGGGCAAAATTGTCACTATCAATCAATTAGATTTTTGTACACCCGATGCTCGTGCTCCCACTACCAACATTATTCCTTTCTTGGGAGATCAAAATATCACGTATGAAAGTGTTGGTGTAGGATTGTTAAAAGGCTCCACCCTTATGGGTATCTTCCCTGCACCACTCCTTCCTACCACACATCATATTTCCACAATCAATATGATTTCGACTACGACTTATTAGTCTTTGGAATCATCTGATCCTTGGATTGTACCTAGTCCTCTAGAGTTCGATGCACTAGGTGACACCATGCCACTTAGTCCAGCCGAGGCTTCATACATTGCTATTCAATCAACCTCTCCCTCCTCGGATGACCAACATCCCTTGGCACCCGACACCTACTCGATGCCATATTGGTTAAATTCCTTGACATATGCCTTTGAATTCATTTCTCAAATCTTTCCATCAGACGAATCTGTTATGGAAATTCTTAGCATTGACGATGTACCTTGGGATGATAACCATCATCGATCCTCTTTTCTTCCACCTCTTGAAGAAATACATGAGGATATACACTTTATCTTCCCCCCCGATGTTGTCGACTTTCCACAATCACACATACTTACACAAGATACTATTTCTGAGGGGAATTTAGGCAACATTACCTCTACAGTCGTTATTGACATTTCAATCAAGGAAGGTGTCATGGAAAATATTAATCTCGGTGTTAATTGTTTGCCTGAGGAAGTGGTTTCTTATACCGCTTTATTTAAATAATTCCTTGATGTCTTTGCTTGGAGCTATGAGGAAATGCCAGGGATCGATCCTTCGATCATTGTGCATGAGATTAAAACTTACCTAGGTGTAAAACCTGTTCGACAGAAACTCCACCCAGTCCATCCTAAGAAGACTGCGACTATTAAGGCAGAAGCTGAGAAATTATTGAAATCTGGCTTCATCTATCATGTACCTTTGACATAATGGGTTTCAAATATTTTTCCGGTCACTAAGAAGCGAGGGACCATTGGTGTCTGCATTGATTATAGGGACCTTAATAAGGCTTGTCTGAAAGACAACTACCCTATGCCCTTCATCGACCAGATCATTGATAATTGCGCAGGTAGTGTGATTTTCTCTTTCATGGATGGTTTCTCAGGGTACAACCAGATTGACATTTTACCTGCTGATCAGCATAAGACAACCTTCATCTGCTCGTGGGGAACTTTCGCCTATTGGAAACTACCATTTGGCCTCAAAAACGCTGGTGCCACATTTCAGCAGGCCATGTTATATGATTTCCATGATATCAAACATATTGCGGAACCTTACCTCGACGATTTACCTACCCATTCATCTAGTTGATCAGACCATTTTGGTCATCTACGGGATATTTTTCTTCGATGCTGGTTCTACCACTTTCGTTTGAACCCACATAAGTGTATCTTTGCTGTCAAATCAGGTCAAATCCTCAGATTCATTGTTTCCAAGGACGAGATTCAGGTGGATCCCTTAAAAATTAAATCTATCCTTGCTTTAAATCCACCTAATAATTTGACACAACTCCAAAGTTTGTAGGGAAAAGCAAACTTTCTTCGCCATTTCATTTGTAACTATGCTGAGATTACCAAAGGATTTATGCGATTATTGCAGAAAGATACCCCTTTCATCTGGTATGACACTGCTCAACGATCTTTTGCTGCTCTTAAGCATGCATTAACCAACGCACCTCTATTGCATCCTCTGAATTATAAGAAGGACCATATCCTTTACTTAACAGTCTCTACTTCCACTATTTCTATGGTGTTAGTTCAAGAGGACCCTAACGGTGAGGAACATGTGATATATTATTTGAGAAAAAGTCTATCTGGTCCAGAGCTCCAATATTCACATGTTAAAAAGTTGGCTCTAGCAGTCGTCATCGCTGTGCAGAGATTTCGTCATTACATTTTGCTACGCACCACCATATTTATCTTGGACTCTAACCCCATGTATCACATTCTGACACATCAATTTCTTGGGGGAAAATATTCCAAATGGATCATTATCCTTCATGAATTCGATCTCGAATTTGCTAAGTCCAAAGATAAAAAATCCTTGGTGTTTGTAGAGATTATCTGCAACCTTCCCCATGTTGATGAAGATACTGAGCCTAGATATTCTCTCCCCAATGAGACTCTATTCCTCATTAGCATGTCCGATCCTTAGTATGGAGATATCCTTCTTTATCTCCAGACCTAATTTTTTTAGCCTGATATCTCTCGTGAAGAACATCGTCGTATTCGCCATCATTCTCGCCGCTACCTTATCACCGGTGACACTTTGTATCACCGTGGTATTGATACTATCCTATGACGATGTTTGACTCATTAAGAGGCTGAACACGTTCTTAATGACTATCACCTTGGATCCTGTGGCGGTCATATCTTTGGGATGGCTACAGCTCAAAAAATCTTACGTGCCGGCTACTTTTGGCCCTCTATCTTCAAAGATTATATCAAGGCCGTAAGAAAATGCCCACCCTGCCAAGTTTTTCACAAAAAGGCACGCACCCACCCCGCTCCGCTACATCCCATTATTGCCATCGACCCCTTTGCCAAATGGGGCATTGATTTCATGCAGAGTAATACTACCTCAACCCCGGGGCACGGTTACATCATTGTCGCCGTCGATTACTTCACAAAATGGGCTGAGGCTATGCCTACCTTTCTGAATGATGGCCATACTGCAACTCTTTTTTTATTAAACCACATCATCGCTCTCTTTGGTGTTCCACAAGCCATTGTTACTGATCATGGTTCACACTTTCAAAACCAGATGATGAGTGAGTTGCATGCCAAGTTGGGTTTTCGCCATGAGAACTCATCCTCGTACTATCCTCAAGAAAATGGACAAGTTGAATCTATAAACAAGGTCCTTAAAACCATGATTCAACATATGGTAGGGGAAAACAAGACATCTTGGCATCTACAACTTTTCTCCGCTCTCTGGGCTTACCATAATTCAGTGAAAACTGCTACTGGATTCACTCCTTTCCAATTAGTATATGGCATAGAAGTTGTTTTACCAATCGAGTGAAAAATTCCCTCGTTAAAACTCAAAGTAGAACTCCTGCCTCACACTTCTACCGAACAAGAACACTTCTTACACCTGACCAGGTTGGATGAAACACGTCATGATGCCACTCTCATTAACAAGACATATCAAAAGCAAATCAAGAATCAATACGACAAATCCGTCCATCCTCATACTTTTGCAGAAGGAGACCTAGTCCTCGTTTATGACCATGCTTATGATAAGTTAGGGACATGAAAGTTAGAACCTCTGTGGCATGGTCCTTACATTGTGAAACATGTTTTATGTAGAGGTGCCTACGAGCTAGTTGACTATGACTAAATCTCCCTGGGTGAGCCCCGAAACGGGCTTTACCTTAAGCAATACTATGCATAGAACATATAGCATGCATGCTTTGTACACTATTGTATTTTTAGTTTGGTGTGTATTTTATCTTGCATGAATGAGTTTTTCCTTAGCCTCTTATACTTTTTCCTGTGCTTGTGTGCGTAGATGACATCTTCCTTTCCTATCTTTGTCGGGTTTGTAGATGGCACTAGGAAACACACCCAGAACATTGCTTCTGCAGCTTGGGTCATTTACCACTCCGACGAGTTGGTGAGTTCAGAAGGTATTTGCTTAGGATCGACAACTAACAACATGGAAGAATATCATGTTGTCATCGGAATTTTAACTGAAGCCTCCTCCCTAGGTATATCTCATATGATCATTAACCTAGAATCTCAACTTATGGTCTGTCAACTTAATCAAACCTGCGCTATTCACAATCCTATCCTATTACGTCTCCATCTACGAGTTTGTCGTCTTGAAAGAATGTTCGATTTTATCGAATACAGACACATACCAAGAGAACTTAATACAACTTTGGATTCGTTAGCCAATTACATCATGGATTGGTATCTCACACATAGATGAGGTTTCATAAAGGAAATAAATCATACATCACATGTAAATTAAACGCATCACAAAAAGACATCATTATTTGCAAACATCATTTTGGCACTGTAAAAAATCGGATATATGTATATATATTGCATGATGAAAAAGTTTGGTTACATCAAAAAGTACATAGAAGGGAAAAATATTAGGTCTTCACACCCATAAACATCATCATATAGACTATACAATCATTAGGAAGACTTTAATCTTCTTGCATCACATTGTGCTCTGAGTAGCAAATCAATGCGTGGGATACTCGCCTCAGTAAAGAGTTAACACTCTCAGGCACTCCCACGGTGTGTCTTTGTAGAAGCAGGGGCACCTCTCACCTCCTAAGAGGAGGGATACCTATCGTGAGGCCTTGGAGGTTTCTTTCAACCTTCTGGAGACCTCATATTGCTACCCCTTGATATACCACAATCTGAGCGTCCTCGTGACACTCCAGTGCCGGTATCTCTGCCAGACGTGTTGCTCCCCTATTTGCACGATGAAATGATATATTCGTTAGAAACTCTTCTATGTACCCCAAAAAATAATATATTTTTAAAATAAAAAAACACTTGATAAGATTATTTTTGGTTTCTTACCTGACGCGTCCCAGTCCACCCCATATGGAAGGACCATGTCCATGCTCCCTCAGAAATATACTCTGGCATATGGGAAGTCTTCTATCACGATCAATTGGCATCTCAACCAAGCGAAGAAGTCGCCAGTGAACCTGAACTCTGACTCTGTTCCTAGCCTCAGAGATAGACTAGTCCAGCGTTCCATACATGGTTCTCCCACTGGTCGTACTGCTAACGCAATCTGAGGTTGCATCTGAGGAATGCGTTCTAAGAGGAATGAAACTAGAAATGAACCGTATCCGAATTGCTTCTGCTGCCCTTCTCTGCATCTCGAAATCTATTCCTTCACATTCTAAAGGAACCCTGCACTCTAGTTAAATAGTGTTGGCTCTAGATACTGTGAACCATAGGCCACCTGTGATATTGAAACTAAGTGAGAGTTGGTACTTCCCGCTATACTCATAATGGAAAATAGAATGGATTGAAGGGATAGATCCCTGATGTCTTTAATCGTGATCCTACCTCCCACCAGTCTTGATCTTGGGACACAATGGTTTGCCAAGTACTCTTCTATAGGCACATGAAGTGCCCTCTGTCCAGATAAAATAATGGGGGTCCCTCTCTTTGAGAGGCCGGCCAGGATGTACACATCTTCCAACTCAATGGTAAGAAGTTGCGTCCTAATTTGGAACCCCTGCTCCACGACGTTCCACAAACTGATCATATACTCGAGAAGAAGAACTTCTTTCTTCATCTTTTGCATCTTAAAGAACTTGAGGAGACCGCAATTCCTCAAGGCTACCCTTGATCGGGGAATTTGCAATGCGACCACGTCATTGAGCTCATGCTCTCTTTCTTTCCACTCGATCATGACTTTTTCCGGATTTACCTACAATCATCATCAATCAAAAGTCATTAGTTATGTTATTTTCGACAATTGTTGGGCAATAAAAAAACTTAAAAAACATTTGTGCTCTTTTTATGAGTCCAATTCTCCCTTTACACTCACACCAGGGAGCCAACGCTCCCTTAAAAGGGCCACTAGGGCTTTATCCTTTTGGTAGAATGCTCCCCATTACCTTTTGGAGGAGCGCTAACAGTTTTTGAGCATTTTTTGTGTGTTTTGGGCAACGTCCCCTTCACTCTTACATCAGAGTGCTAGTGCCCTGTCTTTAAGCTTGGAGGACTGCTAAAAAAATCAGGCAGCACTCCCCCTAACGTTTCAGAGGAGCGTCGAGCTCTTTTGAGTGCTTGTGTCATCCCAGGGCATCATTTTTTGAACCCAATTATTGCCTAAAAAAAAAATGTAAATTGTGCATATTAAAGAGAGGAAGAAGAGAACCAAACTGGTCCAGACGATGACATAAATAGATGACCATATATTCGGCACTGATCAATGCAAGAAACACCCTCCAAATCTCAATTTCTCCATTGCTACAAATCTTTGCACAAATGAAATGGTAAAATACTTTTTTACCCCATTTTAATATTAAAAATTTTCATTTTTTCCAAAGACAGTTATTTTGGGTTTTGAGAAGTATTTTGGAGGCATTATTAATACGCTGGCATACAGTTTTGACATTATTGGCAGGTCTCAAAGAATTTTTGTTCGATTTTCATCTTGTCACATTAATGAGCATAGTCTTAGTTCATTCTCACGCTCGAAAAAACATAAGAACGCACCGAGTAAACTTTTATCTCTTTTTCGGACTTGCATGGATACACGAAAAATAGTCAAATTGGGCCTCTTTTTTGGGTTAAACCCCTATTGTTGATATTGAGTATTTTTCCCCATCAATAAAATCCAAGATCCACAACACCAAGTGAAGGCTGAAGGAATGGGAAAAGGTGAAATATGTTTCACTATGAAAGGAATGAGAATATCTTCAACAACAATTGAGATCTCTTCAAACCAATCATGAAACTTAGGAAATCACCTTGGAAATGTAAGGAGAGAAATGGAGGTTTCCCAAAGGCTATATCATGCTAATAGAAAAGAGAAAGAGTAATGGAGTTTGAAATCTAGGATCCTTTATCTAAAGATCAGTAATAAAAAAACCTCCTTTCATAAGAAGATGAGGGTGAGGAAGGGTGGGAATAATGTCTAGGAAATCATGAACAAGGATGGTACAAAGGTGTATACCTTTGAGGAAATCAGGGATGAAACATTCTCTCACCTCAAGAATCTCTATTTAGAGGAGCCTCCTCAAATCAAATATGCATCCAATCAAGATCTAGTTGAATGCATTCCCACCTTGGTCTCAAATGTGATAATAAACATTTGGTGAGACAAACAGAATAAAAAATGGTCAAATCCATTTGGGGATTGGAACTAGATAAGGCCCTAGGACTAGATGGATTCACAATACATTTTTTATTGAGATTGATGGCCCATTATAAGATATGTTTTGCATCAGATGCTAAACTAGTCACGAATCAAAGGAAAACTTCGCGGGGGAGGGGCGTTAACTTCTCCTTTTTGGCACTAATCCCCAAAGAGTGAAACCCTTCATATTTTTCCAAGGTCTATCCAATTTCTCTATGTAATGCATCCTACAAAATTCTATCAAAGATATCAACGAATTACCTCAATGTTTTTCTTCTTGATCTCATCTCATAAAACTAGGGTGTTTTTTCTAAACAGAGGAAAATAACTAACAACATAATCTTGGTTTAGGAAGGGATCCACTTTGGTATATTCAACCAAGAGTGGGGAATGGTCATCTAAATTAACATGGAAAATTCCTTTGATTGAATAAGAACTTCCTTTCCTTTTGCAGTTCACCATAAATTTAGATTCACTCCATTGTTTTTAAATTGGAATATAATGCATTGGATGCCCTTGGATAGATCCCTTGATGATCCAAGTGGATATTGGTGGCCACCCACCTTTTCCAACTGGCTCAAAACAACTTTCTGGCAATTTTGGCAATTTACTATTTTTAGCAGGTTTTAACTTCCGGGACCATTTTGAGGGCCTAAATGAAGGTTTTTCAAGATCGAGGTTCTCAATGATCACCAAAGGAATAATTGAGACCCCAAAATGAATCTCCTCGACAATACCTTTCCAACGAGCTATCATACGCCTGAAACGAAGATCGTATGCAAAAGTTACGACCCCGGGAAGTTGATGTACTAACTTACCCAAACGAGGCCCACATGACTTTTGGTGCTTCATCTCCTAGGGTCAGGTTTTTGGATGTCTAGGAATTTTGGCATTTCCGTTTATTGTAAAAAGGCCTTCAGAGCCTCATTGTAATCATATTCTTGCGAATGCGAGTAGCCGTCACATCTCTTCTCAGAGATAAGCTGCCACCATTCTAGCGAGTCTTTCACTCTGTATTTTTATGGTCTCTGTACATTTCTTTCATTAATAGAAATCATGTATTAATGTATATCTGTGTTTATGGTTGCATCTCTGATACATTTCTGCTACATTATTGAATATCTGCGATATCTTTGTGCATTTCTTTATTATATCTCCGCTCTCATTTCGTGCCGAAAATAATCTGGATCAATGGTATCAGAGCAGGTTGCTCTTGATCGTTTTTTTAGTGCATGTCCCTGATGAGGTTTGAGTATAGAAAGTTGGGTCTCGAGCTTGTCTCTCTTGAAGAAAATCGCTCTTGCACACCCAAGAAACCCTCAATGGTGGAAGAAAAGAAAAACGATGGAGCTGACGATCCTATCAATCTGTTGCTTGAGCAAGCTCTCACGCGACAGAGGGATGAAATGATGGAGAATTTTGCCCACATCCTTCAATGACTGATGATAGCATCAGGCACATATTCATCAAGTAACCACTTTGGAGGCAGCTCATCTTTCAAGGTACAAGTTAACTTTGATATTCCTGTATTTGAAGGACAGATAGATGCAGAAGCCCTAGAAAAATGGTTAACTCTGTTAGAAGGTTATTTCTCCGTTCACAATTTTTTCGACAAAGAAAATATCACCTTCGCACTCCTTAAAGCTCTCCCTCATGTCAAACATTGGTGGGAAACTTACTGGGAGAAAAGTTCCACAGAGGAGTTTGGAATATATGGGGCCGATCCCACTTGGGATTTTTTTGTGGATGCGGTAAAGGAACAATATTATCCTATTGGCAACTATGAGGACCAGTACATGAGATGGACCACACTGCGACAAGAGAGGGGCCAAGTAGTTCTAGAGTTCACCAATACCTTCAATACCTTGCACACCAAGCTGGGTATCAAAGACTCCGAGCGACATTTGGTTCTGAAATACCACGGGGCTCTACACAGATACATCCAAACTAAAATGGATTTTCTGGACATCTCATCACTCGGTGCTGCTTATCAATATGCTGTTAAAATTGAGCAGAAATTTAAGCACCAGAACAAACGGGAGTTTGGGTCTGAAAATACACAACAACCAAAGTATGGCAAAGAAAACCCTAACAAACAGTCTCCCAAAAACCAGTCCAAGACACAGGAAAAGAAGGGTCACGTGAAGACAAAGGACACTGGAAAATGGTGTGATTTCCACAAAATCCCCTGGCACAACACCGATGAATGTCTCTCATAATAGTCATTGGTGGCTGAGATCAAAGACAAGGAGCTGAACCCTGATTCAGAATTTGATTATGAAAATATTGGTAAAGGACAGATCATTGACGTAGATCCCACTGCTATTGTCACGACCGCAACAATTCAACCAGAAGAACCAATAGATCTGGAAGAGGGAGAGCACCTTTTTAATTCACATATGTGGGTGAAGGGGACCCCGTTGTATTTTATTTTTGATAGCGGAATCCAGAAGAACGTCATCTCAGCAGAGGTCGTCAAATAGCGAGGATTATCGACAACACCACACCCGCAACCAAACAACATCGGGTGGCTTCGCCAAGGACACGATCTCCGTGTCAGCCAATAGTGTCGATTATCATACGACATCAAACCCTTCAAGGATGAGGTATTATGTGATGTTGCCCCATTGGATGTCTGTGATGTCCTCTTGGGCCAACCATATATGTGGAGACGCCATGCTGTTTATGAGTCTCGACCCCGTAGTGTCATTGTTACTTTGGGGGGTCATCTCTACATAATACCAGAGGTAGTTCCAATTACTGTTCCACCTAAAAAGTGTCGCAAGGTAGTATCTCATACTGTAAAACTCAGCTTCTTCACAATCTGCTCAAAAGGAGAACAAAAGGACACTGCAACCACTACAGCCTTGCCCCAAGAACCTTCTATCCAAAAGAAGCAGGTCGACAAGGTTGCAACAAAGCACAAAGATTCCTTCTGCACAACGTCCTCTCATGTATCTCAACTTGTTGAACAACCTCAACCTCAACAGGTTCGTGATAGACTTCCACAAACTGAGCAGCGCGACGTCTCCAACAAGACAAGTAGCTCACCAAGATGCAGATTCAACAAACGCTTTTCCTTCTCCCCCGGGAACTCAACGCATTGGAGACCATTGCTTCTTAAGGAGGGAGGATTGATCCAGGTGGATATCGGTGGCCACCCACCTTTTCCAACTGGCTCAAAACAACTTTATGACAATTTTGGAAATTTACTATTTTTAGCAGGTTTTAACTTCCGGGGCCATTTTGAGGGCTTAAATGAAGGTTTTTCGAGATATAGGTTCCCAATGATAGCCGAAGGCATAGTTGATCCCCCAAAACGAATCTCCTTAATGATACCTTTCCAATGAGCTATCGTACGCCTAAAACGAAGATCGTATGCAAAAGTTACGACCCCAAGAAGTTGATGTACTAACTTACCCAAACGGGGCCCACATGACTTTTGGTGTTTCATCTCCTAGGGTTAGGTTTTTGGATGTCTAGGACTTTTGGCATTCCCATTTATTGTAAAAAGGCCTTCAGATCCTCATTGTAATCATGTTCTTGCGAATGCGAGTAGCCGTCACATCTCTTCTTAGAGATAAGCTGCCACCATTCTAGTGAGTCTTTCACTTTGTATTTTTACAGTCTCTGTACATTTCTTTCATTAACAAAAATCGTGTATTACTGTATATCTGTGTTTATGGTTGCATCTCTGATACATTTCTGCTACATTATTGAATATCTATGATATCTCTGTGCATTTCTTTATTATATCTCCGCTCTCATTTCGTGCCCGAAAATAATCCAGATCACTTGATGAATAAGAGATAAAGTTCCTTCTTTAAAAGATAATATAGGATTTGACAAGGATGTCCACTTTCTCCCATGCTATACATCTTCATGGCTAAATAATTAGGAAGAAATTTAGATATGGAAAGGGAATCTATAAATTTAAGAGTTGTCCAGATAAAAGGAGGGGTCAAGGCAATTAATCATTTTAATTTTCCTAATAAAACTCTTCTTCTAAGAGGCACATCGACGTGACTATATCCATTAGGTTCAAGGATATCTTTGACTCTTATACCTGAGCTCTAGGGGAATTGATCAACAAATATAAGAACCATATATATGGCTAAAACACTCTTGTCCATAGCTTGCATCAAATCACTCAAGTTTTGGAATTTTCCTTGGTTAATAACTAGACCTCATTCCAATATCTAGGAATTCCCATAGCTTTGAAGAATCATAAATATGAAGATTTAAAACCAATTGTGTAGAATATAAAAAATAATATAATGTAGCGGGGTTCTTAGTGGTTAAATTTAGTGGAAAAAGTAACCCTCATAAAATCAATTTTATATACTCTTCCAATAATTTAGGGATAAACGCTCTTAGCACTAGTGGTGGTAATGCAAAAAGTTGGGTGATATATAAGAAAGTTCCTTTAGCAAGGAGGGAAAACAAACATAAAAAAGTATCATATCATCAAATGGGACATGGTAATATCCCTTTTAGAATGGGACAGACTAGCCATCAAAGACCCTCTTCTTATGAACATAGCCATGGAATCTAAAATTCTATGGAGACTAGTATCAAGTCAACAAGAATGGTAGAAAGAGGCCTTGTACAAAAATACATGATAAGAGGGAGATTAATATGTTTGGATGAGGCCCTTCCAATGGAAATTGGTTCCCCAACTTAGAATCTCTACAAATTTGAGTCGTTGGATCTCATCCAAAAGCACATAATGTGGATCCCTTGGAATGAAAACATAGTTAGAAGATGGGATGCTAGTGTAATAGGGAATCCACTTTAGCATAAAACCAATTGATAGCAAGGATTCAATATTGTCTAGGGGAGAGCGGATTCTTCACTTTTCATGATATCTCAAATTATGAGCAATTAGACTAGGGATCTTGTGGAGGATGAAAGAATCTCGATCCCCCAAATTATCTCAAAGATTAACTAGTCTCCCTTTGGAGATCCCTCCATAGAGCATGCCCCCTTCGTTGAACATCAATAATTAGCACGGGTGAGGAAAATTAGGAGGTTAGTATTTAGTTAAGAAAGGATATTTGTAACGACCTTCCTCGTTACGTCAACCATTCTAATGACAGGTGCGAATATACATATACATATATTTTTTTTTAAAAGTGTGTGTGTGCGCGTGTACACGGAAACAACAAACAACCCATTCGACTATGCGTCGCCACCCGACGACGAATACGACGCAACCAGGATGATCATAAGGAGATGACCAGAACATTTCACCATATATGCTTATTGATAACCACTAGCATTGCAGTAAGATGACCTTAACCATTGCGCTTTAAACGTCATAAATAAAATTTAATTTAACAAATATTAACCTTGCATTGAACAAGTATTATCATTGCTGTTAAACAATTATTAACATTGTGCTTAACCTCATTATTAACATTTCAATAAAAACAACATTAACCTTGCTAACCCCAATTATGGTTCATTAACAACAACCATATCCTCACCCTTATATTCTAAAGTACCCTTCAGGTTGATAGATGATAATTTTATTGGATTAAGTAAGCATCTAGAAAAACCATTGATAAAATGATTGCTATACTGCAAGAGTAATTGATAAAGGTTATATTATCTACATTGTTTTCAAGTAATCTATTTGAAATAAGGTCATGTAATATGACTTTAAGTTTATTATTATTTTATCTAGATTGTTTCAAGTATTCTCTTTGGAATAGGGTCATGTAATATGACTTAAAGTTTATTATTATTCATCTAGATTGTTTTAAGTATTCTCGTTGGAGTAGGGTCATGTAATATGACTTTACTTTTATTATTTTTTTATCTAGATTGTTTAATACTCTAAGTGCATGGTTGAGGAATTTGCGGTTTTCCATACAAGAAGTAGTTCACCCCTTGACATACATGATATAATTAATTGGTGTAGTGTTAAGTATACTCATATATATATATATATATTAATATTTATATATATACAGATATAACAAGGAGCAATAAAGCATTCGTAGAACATGTTAATCATTCATAGATCAAGGGATATGACTTAAGTACGTTCTTTAAGCATTCATAGATCAAGTAATATGATGGAAATTATGATTGGAAATTAGATCAAGTAATGCGAACTCAACAGGAAAACTGGAAACGTGAAGACCTGTTACGCCAGGGGTGCAGCCTTTAAAGCATTACAGTATAGCTTGAAAGCTGTCCTGTATTAAATTTTCGGTTTCAGCCTGATAACGCTCATTGCAAATTGATCACGCTATCATATGAGTGTCATTCCTGATTAGGTGAGGATATACACGCGTGACTTCGTTGATTGGCTTCAGCGCTCAGGTTAGTTATGTCCCATTACAATTTCATTACACAGAAGTTTGAAATTCAATTGTCAACCTCTCCTAAAAACCAATTGATCCGTCTTTTTAATATATTAGTTATATTTGCCATCATCTTACCAGCAAGCCGCGACCGCCTACCCTTCTTAACAGAAATTTCGCTGCATTTAAAGTGGCAGTTATACTATCATTTAATTTAGACTTCACCCCCAGTTCAATTGCGGTTAAATAATTAATATCACCATTAAATAATTGTTGCCGGTGCCTAACAATTAAATGACAATTTCCTTGAATTGAAATATAAAAACGAAACGGTCATACCATTAATACATCTATCAGTTAAGTGCTCTTGGGATTGCATAACGGTAATTTCGTTTTTTTTTTCCCCGCAATTACGCCAAAAAGGCACCGTGGAAGTTGTCAAGGCATAAAACGAGCCCAATCGCCGAGGATTACTATCCACACGCAGAGAGCATTAACAGCGGACCAAAAACAGACCGAAATCAACATGCAACAGTAAAAGAAAGGAAAAAAAAAACGCAGACCAAAACTTTTAACGCAGGCCGATAAACCATCACCACAGTCCATTAAACATTGCCAGAGAGTAACGCCCAATAACAATGGCAACGCTCATGACCACAGTGGCAACAATACGCCCCAAACCATTTAAAAACGCAGGCTTTTATAAACTCAGATCATAAATAAAACGCAGATTACTAAATACGCCCAACAATCATTCCGAACGCAGCTCATTAACCATTACAACAAGCATGCAGACAACAGTGGCTAGCAGGACGCCCATCATGATGCCCACTGTACGCAACAACACCCAATATAGAAATAAAGCTGTAGGTAAAAGAAAACAGCCAATGTAGAACACAGATCCAAGAAAAAAACGCCCAATGTATAAACAGTAAAATTTCGAGCGAAATCAATAACACTGAAAATGTCCATTTAATCCTAAAACTGTTCCATCCACCACCTAAATAAAATTGTCCATCCACCTAAATAAAATTTATGCAGAAACTAACTGAATAAAACTTCTTGTTGTCTGTTTATTGTCATATGCAAAAATGAAGTACACACACGATACTATGTAACGATACTATGAAGTACACACACGATACCATGTAAC
>ML806339.1:365994-385981 GCA_009831015.1 Picea engelmannii | reverse complement strand
CCAAGCACCCTAGGATTAAGACTTACAAAAATGAAGTATGGGACCTAGTTGACAGTTTCTTCCTAGCTTTCAACATTTCATTTATTCCAAGAGAGGAGAATACCATGGCTGATTATTTGACTATTTAAACAAGCCATTTCAGAGTCCCATTGCCACCTAAACTCAAGTATGATGTAGGGGTGAAATATAGACCCTCTGTACCTAACAATATCAAGAATTGGAAGGTGTTTGAGGATGATAATGAAATTAAAAAGTTTCTTGAGTCTGTTGATGAGTTCTCTGCATTACATATTGATCAATATCATGATTATGAAAGTAGCCCTCATGCTGATGTATTTTGAAATAAGATTGCTAATCACCATATTGTTCAGCTGCCTAGCAACCACATTCTGAAGGGACTAGTTCCTTTGGAAATATTGTTTGATGGGAATGATGTGACAGTAAAGTTTAGAGGTTCAGCTGATGATGTTGAAGTAGATAAGTACAATATTGGTATAGAGAAGGATCCCAAATTTTTCAATTTCAAGAAACTAGTCAAGAGAGCAAAGGGATGAATATGTTGAGTTGTTAAAGGAATTTTCTGATGTGTTTTCCTGGACATATGAAGATCTCAGGACATATGACACAAGTATAATTGAGCACAATATCCCATTGAAGGAAGAGTCTAGGCCATTTAGGCAGAAGTTGAGAAAAATAAATCCTATGTTGTTGCCCATTATGGAGAAGGAGGTTGAAAAGATTTTGGATGCCCAGATTATCATTCCTTTGAGGTATTCTGAATAGGTGGCTAACTTGGTCCCAGTAAGAAAGAAGAACGGAGAAATCATACTTTGTGTGGATTTCTGAAATCTGAACAGAAGCTCTAAAAATGATAATTACCCCTTGCCCAAGATGGAACACATATTACAAAGGGTGACAGGGGCATCCAAGATGTCTATGATTGATGGCTTTTCTGGCTAAAATCAAGTCTTTTTCTTACTTGAAGATAGAGAGAAGAGAACCTTCACCACTCCTTGGGGTACATTCACGTACGCTAAGATTCCCTTTGGGTTGATGAATGCAGGAGCAACCTTTCAACGAGCCATGGACATAGATTTTATTAGAGAAAAGGACAAGTTTGTGGTCATTTATTTGGATGACATAACAATGTTCTCACAATCTGATAAAGAACATTATGATCATCTGAAAAGAGTCTTCTTGAAATGTAGAAAATTTGGTCTCTTTTTAAATCTCGAGAAGTCATTATTTTCCATGAAAGAGGGGAAACTATTGGGGCACATCGTGTCAGATGAGGGGGTAAATATTGATCCAAGCAGGGTAGAAGCTATCCAATATTTGTCACTCCCTATATCCAAGAAAGAAGTTCAGTCTTTTTTGGGGAAAATTAATTTTCTGAGAAGGTTTGTTTCAAATTTTGCTGAGTTGGTAAAGTTTATCGCAACCATGTTGAGGAAAGGAAATGAAATCAAATGGATCGCTGAATCTTGTAACTCTTTTGGCCAAATAAAGAAGGCCTGGACTGAAGCACATGTGCTCATGAGTCCTGACTACTCCAAGGAGTTTCTGATTTTCTCTTTTTCTTCATTTAACACAGTAACAACTATTTTATTACAGAAAAATTCCGAGGGGTTAGAGAAACCCATTTACTTTTTCAGTAGGGCACTGAGAGATGCTGAAATAAAGTATGACATCATGGAAAAATAGGCCTATGCTTTGGTTAAAGCTCTCAAATATTTCATATTTTATGTGCTACATTCAAAATTCATTTCATATGTCCCTTCAACTTCTATGAAGGAGATCCTCATTCAACCTGGCATAGATGAAAGAAGGAGCAAGTGGATTGCTAAGATCCTTGAATTTGATCTTGAAATAAAGCCCACCAAATTGGTTAAAGGCTAAGGTTTAGATAGGTTGCTGGATGAATCTAATTACAAAGCCTTGGGGGTCAATTTCATCAACAATTATTAGAGAATCAACAAGTTGAGTTGTCTGATGAAGATCCTCAAGTCACACCCCAATTGGCAAGATGCACTTGGTACAAGGACATTACATTTTTCCTATAGAAGTTGTAGCCTCCTAATGGAATGGAAAAGAGAAAGGTAAGAGCTTTAAAGCTCAAATAAATTAAATATTTTCTTATTGATCAAGTATTATATTGGAAAGACCCTTTAGGAGTGCTATTGAGGTGTATAGAACCATAGGAAGCCCAAAAGATCATGTATGATTTTTATGATAGTTTATGTGGGGGGCATCACTTATGGAGAACCACAACCTACAAGATTCTCAGGGCTGGATATTTTTGGCCTAGCCTCTTCACTGATGTTTTTTCTAAAATTAGGTCTTGCATTAAGTGTCATAAGTTCTCTGGAAAGTTGCAACTCAAGTCTTTTCCACTGAAGCCTCTGGTAGCTTCAAGACCTTTTCAACAATGGGGCATAGATTTTATTGGGGAAATACACCCTGCTTCAAATGGTCAACATATATGGATCTTGACTGTCACAGAATACTTTACTAAGTGGATAGAAGCTATCCCCACAAGAAATGCTTCCCACAAAGAAATCATTGCTTTTCTTGAGAATATTATGGAAAGATTTGGTTGTCCAAACATAATTTTCATTGATAATGCTTCAGATTTTAAGGGTGAACCACTGATTAAGTTTTGTGAACAGTTTGGAATCACATCGATTCACTCTACTCCTTACTACCCCCAAGGGAATGGACTGGAAGAGTCCTCTAACAAGAGCCTTATTAAGATCATCAAAATACTGTTAGAGGATAATAAGCAAGCATGGGATTCAAAGCTTAAATTTTCTCTATGGGATGACCGAGTGAAAACAAAGAGATCTCTTGGTGTCTCTCCTTTCCAGCTTGTGTATGGAATTGAGGCCATATTTCCTTCTCATCTTGCCTTGCCTGTGGAAAAATTATTCCAACACCACCAGGGAGAACCAGATGATATGATAAGAAGAATACAACAATGGGTAGAAGTGCAACAGACTAGGGAGAAACTACTGGACAAAGCACATGACCATCAACAAAAGATCAAGTAGGCCTTTGACAAGAAGGTAAACAAAAAGTATTTCTAGCTAGGAGATCTAGTACTCAAGTGGGATGCACCTAAACAAGATAAAGGAAAGTACGGTAAATTTGAGGCCTTATGGATCGACCCCTTCAAAAGTTTTGAGGTTTTTTCAAATAACACTTACAAGTTGCAGGATTTGGAGTATACTGAAGCTTTTGGTAGCCCTATAAATGGGCATTTTTTGAAGAAGTTTTTTACTTAAGCCATGAGAGGCTTCCCTTGTCATTGTAAATATCATTTTTCTTTTGTTTTTGGTTTTTATAAGTGACTCCACAACCCAATACTAAGGCACTGAAATGGAAAAAGGAGTTCTTAGAGCCTCATAGGGAAATATCTATCCCCCATGGAGCCTATATGTTAACACAAGGACTTGCAAACTGTTTCTTAAGAATTAGACAAAAAATGAGGTTTACCCTCAACTGCATTAGGGTGTAAATCATGTGGCATTCTGCCCATGATTTCCACAGGGAAAATGAAAACGATTGGAGGCCTAAGCAGCTCAAGCACCCTCTCTCCACCTATCACATATCCCTTCCCGATACCTCCTCTCACCTCTCGACACCTTTCCCACTCACATTTCAATCTCCCTTACATGTCACCTCCTACCCTCCTATAACACCTCCCTCATTCCTCTACCACCTCTTCCTTTCCCTTGCTACCACAACCTCGTCCCAACCTCCTCTCCTCCAAATCGATTCCTTCCACATGATCGTCTCTCACTCATTCGTCCATGTGATTTTTCGCCAAGAACCTCCCTCCACATCACCTCTACACATAAACTATCAGATTCCCACCTGCAAAGCTCGCATTGGTCACAAAAAAAGATCATTCATGGCCTCGAGGCACTAGGATGGACTTGCATAAGTCATTGGCACTGTCTGAGAACAATTATTGGTGTCAGGCCCAATCCTAATCCTAATGAAGAGAGTTATTTAATATTGTGGGAAGTAGTTGAGACCTTGCCTCATCCCATAAATTGAAAACGTTGCAGAGAGCAACCATGAAGGCACACTTACGATTCGAAGCTTCCTTATGGACAATTTTTCCTGTAAAGCACACAACTATGCCTGGCTCGCGTCTAACATCATGAGGTCTACACAACCTGACAGAGTGGGCACTGACTGAAGGCTTTGAAGGCAATGATCTGATCACATTCTTGGTGGTTGCAACATTTTAATATATATAGGCAGTTTTGATATTTTGTTAAGGTCGAATGGTTGAGCTAGGCTCCCTGCTATTGTAATATTTTGATTAAGAACAACTGGTTCTCTGGTTATGTATTTGTTTTTGAGGCATTTTGATTAATCTAAGTTATCTTTTTTAATCCATCGTATTTGCCTCTGATACTGATAGAGTTCATGTTTGATTGATTTACATGGATTGTTGTAACTGTATTATGATAAATGTTTGATTATAGTACTGTTATGATTTATTTCATCTTCCTTGAAATTTGAATCTAAGAGAACCTTGTGTTTAAGTTTGTCCTTCTTAGGCTGCTGGAAAATATGATGTTCATAGCAGACCTCTACACATTTCTCACTAAATATTCCTCCTACTCACCCTTACTCCAACTTACTGACTGAAGTTGATTCAAGACCTCAATGGATGGTGCATGCTAGTCCATATTTCTGAGTTAGAATGCTATTATTATTGAGTTTTCTCCATTTGACCACTCAAAACTCAATTACCTGTGAAAATAAATTGATGGGTACTAGGCTTACCTTCAATGCAATCCGAAGGTGACTTATAGTGCTAACAGGACCCAACTTCAGATAAGATAGATACACAACATATCCATGTATTGAATCATGATTTCACTTTAGATTGACCTTTCGACTATGACCCACTAAAGTATTCAAGATCAAATTGTTTTTCAGGCTCCAACTACAGGAAGAGGTATTCTTTGTTGTGGTCAATGAGAAACTTATATGAGTCAATTAGTTGGTAGGGATTATGATCAAATTATCTTATACAAATCCCTCTGATACAATTCTCTATAAAGGCCAAATGTTCACCAAAATACATGGGGAACTTTAGCACAAGATCATATCGAAGTTCATTTGGGTATGTATGTGAAAAGCCATGGTGGAATCATCGAGAAGAGACTGCACTAGAATCCACTTCAATATTCCAAAATTTCAAACCTTGTTTACTGTAAAAGTATGAATATGTTCAACACAAGGACAATTCTCGATAAAATTCAAATGTTCACCAAAAAACATTGGTATTTTAGCCCAAAATTTGGGTTTGTATATGCAAATCCATGTGGAATTGTAAGGAATTGACCACAACAGAATCCACTTCAATATTCCTACCCTATCCATCGTAAAAGGGTGAATATGCTCAACAAAAGGACTTGATGTGTAGTTATTGTATAGATAACATTCTGTGGAGGAATATGCCAGTGGAATTACTTTGCAATGCCTGGTCCCACTACTACTGATTTAACCACAACCAAAGTGATATGAGAGAATTTATCTTGTAGTTGATACCTACAACAAGGCTATAATTTATATTCAAGGTAGTAGCAAAAATGTAAAATAAACTTAGTTAGAGTTAATTGCATGGATTCCATAGGACTTAAATATATGAAAGAAGCAAAATTTTATACATAAAATTTATGATCAAAATTGTAAAATGAGTTGTATTTAACTGCATACATGCTAAAGTTGTCCAAAAACCAATGTTTATTATGTATTTATGTTTAAAATTGTAAAATAAACTGAGTCGGAATTAACTATATGCATGCCAAAGGACTGAGCTGAGAATGCTTAAAATTGGATAATTTATGCATATTTCCTTTAAGGGAGATTTTTTTGTTTACAATTTCAAAAACTAACCTAAAAGTAGAAAAGTATGGCATGTCTGAAAAACATGTAAACTCTTTGATAAATATGATGTATATATAAACTTCTAAATTCTCAGGTATTCAAGTGTAGATGATTCCAAATTTCTAACCTAGGGTTAGTATAGGTGTTTTTTCAATGTGCCCTACTTATAAATTTCAATATACCAAAGATAGCGATGAGGTTAAAGTTATTATCAATATACCAAAGATAATAAAACAACCATTACTTACTTGAATAATACGTATTTTTATGTGGTTTCATAGAACTCACCCCGAGTTCAACACCACTACCACTATGAATATCATGCACATGCTCATCGAGTTCAACATTATCACTATCAACATTGACATGAAGTTGTGCAACTTTGTAGAGAGCTCTATTGACAGGGAATTTTTCTTTTCATTCTGCTTTCATATAATTTCTATGCATGTGGTTTAATCATCATGCAAAAATTAATATAAGTCAAGTAAAGAATGAAAAATCTATAATTGTTTGTCAGAAAGAACATTTTAAGCATGAAGAATGAAAAAACATTGGGACAGATTAAATTACAAATTAAAGAATGATAAAGCTATAATTTTTTGTCCAAAATAACATTTTAAGCATGAAGAATGACAAAAAGTTGGGACAGATAAATTACAACAACTATTTTATTACCTCAAGTTCAACACTACTATGAATGTGTTGCACATGATTTTCTAGATCTTCACGATCACTATCAATATTGACAAATCTCTTGACATCAAGGTGTTTTCATTTTTCATGCTGCTTTGATAAAATTGCTTTGCATGTGGTTTAACCATAATGAAAAAAAAATATACAAAGCATTCAATCATCAAGTAAAGAATGCAATTATGGTGCCAAATGCAAGTTTGATCATCCAAAAGACAAAGAAGGATCTCTAAAAATATTAAGAGGCATTTGTATACAAAATTTCCAAACAAGAAGAAATGATATCAATAGAGCCTCTTACCTCATATGAATCCATGGAATTATGCACATTCCATGTAGAAACTATAGGCTTAACAGAGGAAACCAACTGCGAAATTGTCTCTTTGAGATCATATATGAAACTCATTACATGTTGGTACCATTCATGTGAGTTGACATGATCTGGAGAGGCTTTCACTGGGCTCCTAACATATGGCTGTGAAATCTCTATTGAGGAAATATATTTATTCTTTGTCCTATTGTTATATTTACTAGGATCTACTTCTTCCTTATAATAATTGGAAATATATTTTTCACCTGCTTCTCTATCATTGTTTTCCACCTAAAATACAATGTCAATTTCAACATATAGTCAGTTCAATAAAAAATCAAAATAAATAACATAATTTAAATTGAACCAAAAATCCATACACTTACTGCAAATTTGGCCATTTTGGCCTGCAACCCACCTTGGCCAAATGTATATGCATCCCTCACATTATCTCTTGTTCTCTTAACTCTATTCCTCTTTTTCAAATATTCTTCCAAACACATACTTTCCTTCAATGGCTCCCATTGTTTGGGAGATAAAGTGGAGTCTAACTTCTCTTTTCCTTCCATGATTGTTTTTTCGCATTTGTATCTAAATTTGTTCATTAAAACTCTCATCTTTTTCTTATAATATTTTATAGATATTTTTCCACAAGTAGTCTCAAAAGCATTTTCCATTTTTTGTATAACATTTTCCACACTTTGTGGATATTTCTCTACAAAAGTTGATTTTCAAATATCCAAATGAGACCTACATATTACACCCAACTCATAGGCCCACCTTGCAACATTTTTCCCAATGGGATCACCATCTCTCGATACCTAAACCAAGAATGGATTATTTCCTTATAATTTTATTTATTTTTCATTCTTCTCTGTAGATTTGTACAAATATTAACTCAATAGTTTTCTTTTGATAGAAGCATACACTTCTTCTAAACCACTACCAATATTTCTGGCTGATCCAATACAAGTTCCATCAAAATTTGTATATGCAACATATGTACTTTGAGGCACACAATATGGAAGTGGTCTCCCTTCATGAATTTCATTAACCATAACTGCATGATCCTTGGACACATCAGGTATGGAGGTAGGTATATCAATACCAGTATCTGAATATTTCACTTCAAACACATCCTTTAATTTTGAATAAATCATCTACAAACTTTGACGTGTTACTTTGATCTAGTCATGTTTTTCAACAGTCTCTCTTAGACGTTGTGCTAAGAGATCATCAAGTTGCACATCACCATGTGTTATATCAGGTTACACATCACCATGTGCTATATCAGGCTGCACATATCCATGTGCTATATTAGGCTGCACATCACCATGTGTTATATTAGGCTACACATCATCACAAATATTATTTTCACGAACTGCATTTGTTGAATCATGAAGCATGAGAATTATTCAAGTTTTACAAGACTTAGGGGTCTTGTCACACATCTAATAAATGGAGTGGGTTCCCTTAATTGATTCATTATTTTCATAATTGTAAATTGAATTCTAGAGTGTTTTAGTTTGAAGTTGGTTAATGTATAAGATCTTAAGGGTCATAGAGATCTTAGGGACAAGTGAATAATCATAGGAGTAGTGAGTATTTTATGGATCTAAGAGATTCTAGGAGTTTTTAGAGGAGATTCTTATGGATCTGAACCAAAATCTGGTATCAGAACCTTTCTTTTAAGTATGTAATTTTTAGAGTATGAAGAGGTTGGAATGAACTAGAAATAGTGTGTGTGTGTGTGTGAAGTCCAATATGGCCAGAAGACCTATGAAGGACAAAAATGTGAAATATTAGATTGAATGAGATTTTGTAAATATTAGAGTGAGAAGAATGAATTAGAGATAGATGGGTGTGAAAGGCCATTCATTGAGAAATCGGGCCATAAAATTTGAAGGAAGGTCCTATTGAATGTAATCCAGGCAAGAGGGAAATAATTCCTATATAAAATACTATGTACAATGAGCGTGAAAATAGTAATGGAATACTTTGTTTCGAGTGTTGTATAATATTGAGTAATTAATCTCCATATGGTATCTCTTTGATGACACTTTTGGCCGTTAGAATCCACCCAATGGTGTTGAATTCTAAGTCTATTGTCTTTGTAGGCGAACTATAATTAATCCTGATGACAAAAGTTATTATTATAGGTTCTGGAAACGGTGTAAAGAGTCAAATAAGGAGATAGAGATTTAAATTGAGTTTGTAGGCATTCATTTGATATCAAGTAAGAATGGATCTAATGATCATTGATCAAAATTTATGATCAATGATCCATTTTCATCACAGGTGTAATTGAGTTGGGTTTTCTTGGTGAATTTTGAACCAAAACTCTCAAGTATCAATCCCTAAAAATGATCGTTGGATCCTTAGATTGGGCTTCGAAAAAATATCCATAGTGGATAATCCATTTCACAATCAAAGTAGCAAGAGGGTTAACTCTAAAGATAAAATGCGATGAAGTGGTACCAGTGGTTTAGATAATTCACGTGTCGAAGGAAGGAAGCATCACATTTTTAAAAGTGGATTCTCAAACTACTTTATTCAAATGTGATGAAGACCATATTAAAGCTCATTTTCATGAGAGTTAAAGGATTAAGCGCCTAGGGACTTAATTCCATTGTCATATATATAAGCGACCATTGATTTTAAAACCTGGTTTTGAACTGTAGGCATATGCAAGAGGACACGATGGTAAGTTAAGCCCATTTCCACTGGGTTTTAATAAAAAGACATATGTTTTATAACTTACATAAGAGGGAATGTAAAGGGATTTGTCCATTCAAATTCCTTAGAAGGCGTATAGAAAACCTGTATTATTGAAGTTTCCACAGGCATACATTATGTTGAAGAAAATATGTATGATTTAGACTCGTAATAGATCATAGGAATAATACAAAAAGAGAATGAGATGTTGGATCGATCCATAAATGTGACTGATAGTGAGAATTAAATATTGTCAAGGACCGAGGATGATAGAATCCTTTAGATCATATTTAAACCCATTAAAAGAGAAATCAAGAGTTCAAAATTCAGAACCCTTGAAATATTGATGCAAGGAAGTGGAATTGAAGTCTAGTTAGAGATCTTGAGATACCTCTTTGAAGGCATCCAAAGAAGAAATATTGAAATTGTCTAAAGTGTAGGTTATTTTGATAAGGTATGGGATTAGGTCATCAAATCAAAAATGCGTTGGATTCTATGATTTGGTGGCACTGTATCTTTACTTTCCTTTGTTTTTTTCTCCGCATTTTCTTTGCACTCTTTTTCTTTCCTATAAAAAAAAGTATCATATTATGTCTTATATACATAAATCTCTCGCCTATAAAATTTGATTAAACTCTATTAAAAAGATAATACACTACTTAGTGGATTTACAACTTGCATGTTTGTCAAATCAAGAGACGATAAATATTCATTATTCATGGTCACATGTTCTCTACGAAAGCACTCATATTATGTCAATGTTTCAGCATTATGATCACGATCATCTAGTAATTTGTGCCTTAAAGTCCTTTTCCTCATTTCTTGAAGTCCAAATAAAAAATAATGTATAAATCAACAACTTGAATCAGTAGAACCACTGTGGAATATGAGTTTGAATATCATATTTTATTAGTGCATGTGTTAAAAAGTTAAGTGGGCATGTGAAAGAACAAATGCAACTTAAAATTATGTTAAGCCCTAATATTGGCTCATTAGCCTTTAACTGGGGCATAATACATTAGTAATGTTATTTTATTTATGTCGGCTTTATTAGATTAGTTGTAATTATACCTCTTAGTCTCCTATATATACCAAGGAGACATTTTCATTTTGAATCATCTTGTACTTGAACATTTATGTGTGGTAAAAGGAGGTTGCCCCCTTGAAGAGGCTTATTATCTGAAATTATCTCTTTTTCAAGGCGTTGAGTACTTATTCTGAGTTTTTTCTATGCTATATTGATATTTGGTTCTTAACATATGGTATCATAGCTCAAGGTCTTGGGGTTTCGCTACTACATCTGTGATACCTTGGACTTTTCGCTATAAATTTTTTTCTACAATGTTTTAGAGGGAACAACTTGTAGGATATTTATTAGATGGACCAAGGTACGTTGGGTTAAAATTTCAGCTCCTGAGGCCTTATACTTTCGGAGATACAGCCTGTACAAGTTAGGGTTCTGGAATCATCCTGAACTGAGTCATTGCGGAAATTTTTCTATAAAAGTTTTTTTGTAACGTTTCAGACCCTAAAATTTGGAGGATATTTACAGAAATTAGTAAGTTATCTATGGTAAAATGTTTAGCTTCTAGGTCATTGTACATTTTTAGATACACCCTGTGGAAGATAGGGTATTTGACTAGTCCTGTTGACTAGTCTCAAGAAGGTGTTCTATGTAAAACAATCATAACTTCTTCCTAGAGTATCCAAATTGAGTGAGATTGATTGCATTGGATAGTTGACAGTCTGTAGTATTTCTGGTACACATTTCAGAATTTTATATCAATTATTTGTTGAAATTACTAAGACAACTGAGAGGGGGGGTGGTGAATCAGTTGTTATTGTGCTTAAACATTTTAAAGTCTATTAATACATTCTTAATCTTTCTTCAAGTGATCATCAACATTATAAAACATATGGACAATAAAATAATGAGGATCAGTCACACATAAGATATACACAGAGACAGATTTTTCACGAGGAAACTCATAAAGGGAGAAAACCTCTTCTTCTTCGAAATGATAGGTAGTCTTTTAAGTTCTGTACATCATCTATAATTGAGCACCAACTCAATCTAAGGCTACAACCTCTGTTTTGAAAGATGCGTCTTTCTGAGATAACCAACTCTCTGTTTTCTCTAGCACCCACTAGAAGGAAGCACCAACTCCCTGGTTTCTCTAGCACCAACTAGAAGGAAACACCAACTCCCCAGTTTCTCTAGCACCAACTAGAAGGAAGCTACAACTCCCTGTGTTCAAGCACCCACTTAAACCTCTGAGGACATCAGTCCTCCCTAGCACCTCCCAACCACCCTGGAATATGAATATGAAATACTGAAACCAATTACAGTGATATAGTGTTCAATAACAACTTACCAGTCTCATCACTGTTGGTCACTATAATTGCTTATTTAACTAAACAATCAAGTGCTACATAAATTGTCAACCCAGGGAAGTATGTTTATTTCAAAGGTAATCACGCACTATATATGCTCAATCTCAAAAGAAACCTAGAGTTGTAGTAAAAATATATTAGTCACACTTTGCCTTGAACAAACTGAAGTTCTAACTTGAATTATAGGAAAGCAATCTACCTATTGCAGAGTTTAATGTTTAAATAAATAATTGTCCAAAGAATCCTGTATTACATTAAGAAAATAACAACCTGGAAAGAAATCCTTCAAGACACTGCAAAAGGAAAGACCAACTATCTTATAACAGAGAACAAGACCCTATTCCCCAAGCAAGAATCTTCAACACCTGTTTCTGATTGCCACACTTTTATAAACTCATTGCTAATTGAAATGATTGACACACACTGAAGACTAACTATCTCTTAACATAGAACAAGACCCTATTCCCCAAGAAGGAATCTTCAACACCTGTTTCCGATTAGCACACTTTCATGGACTCATTACTAATTGGAACAATTGACACACACTGAAGGCTAACTATCTCTTAACAGGGAACATGACCCTATTCCCCAAGCAAGAATCTTCAGCACCTGTCCCTGATTATCACTCCTTCATAAATTCACCAAACATGATTGCTAACTAGAATGATTAACAATTACCCAAGCATGAATCATATGAAAACAATGTAATAATTAGTAAAGAAGAGTTTAGTAAAGTAGTGTTTCAGCAAAACAAAGTTCAGTAAAGTAGTGTTTCAGCAAAACATAATTTAATCAAGGCATAAATAGAAATAACACTGACACACTACAAAGCTAATGGGTGAATCTTGTGAATAAGGTGGGCCCTCCCTTCTCACAAGATTCCCTTGAAACGAAAGGAACTAGAGAGAAATGCTCAGAACAATCTTTTATTCATATGTCAACTGTATCATATTACAATCTGAAGTAGAACATGTCCTTCTTTGTAAAATCCTTTCTTAGCTAAAAAGAAGGTCCTCTCTAATGATGATTTCCTCTTATTTAAAGGGGAGAATCCCCTCGATACAATTTGATCATCCAATTACATTTGCACATCTAAATCCTATTCTTAGTTAGATATGATTTCTATACTGGAATATGATATCCTAGTCTCCCGTAACAGAATGCTATTACAAGTGTTGAGTGAGGTGTTTCTGTTGCGGCTGGAGTAAAAACTTCTTGTTACTGCTGTTGTATGCTGTTTCAGCATCGCAAATTGTGGGTTGTTTCATCCACGGGATTTGCGTTCTGACTGTTTCAACAATCTGGTCTCAGGCAGCAGCGATGGTTAATGCTGGCTCAAGGTGTGACTGTTGTGGTCAATGTAACAGTTTTGTGTTGTTGTTTCAGCATCGTAGACCACAGATTGTGTAACAGCTTCTTCTGTGTGAGTTGTTGTTTCAGCATCGTAGACCACGGAGAGTGTAACAGCTTCTTCTGTGTGAGTTGTTTTTTCAGCATCGTAGTCCACGGAGAGTGTAACAACTTCTTCTGTGTGAGTTGTTGTTTCATCATCGTGGTCCATAGACTGTTTCAGCCACAGGGTTTGTGTGCTTTAACTATTTCAGCAACATGCTTCAATGCTAATCTGCAGTTCGAACTGTTTCAACAGTTATACATTTCTGATCAACGGTTAAGTACGAGAGTAATGTAAAATTATATTCAAAAAAAATTAAACATATAGTAAAGAGAAGAGACGTTGTATACCTTTGAAAAGATAGGGTAAGGTGATAATGTGAGTGAAACAAGGGTGTAATGGTAGAAAAAAGTGTGAGAAAAAAGGTACATTATAGGGTCCTAACATCCCCCCCAACTTAAAATGTTGCATGTCCTCAGGCAACTTCACTCTGAATCGGAATCTGAATACCGACTCTGAGCATGCAAGTTACTCAAGCAGTAGTTGTGGAAGGTGATGTCTGTTGGAGCTCTGAACCCTTGAACGCGTTGTAACCTTTTCCAAACTACTGTTTCGGCCTTCTTGGGCAACTTATAATGAACTTGATATTTCTCTGCTGGCATCCAGAGGATAGGAAAATGAAACTGATACCCTATCCAACTTTCAACACATTGCTGAACACACTTGATGTAGCTAGGTACCCTAGAGATTTCTATCTCAAGATTAGTGGGGCTAAAAGGATTGTGTTCCTGTCTTTTCTCAGTAGATTGTTGCCAAAACATGTTATTTTCCTATAGGGAAACAATCTCTGTGGATTTAATGAAATTTTGACACTCCTGAAACACTGATGTCTGTAATTGCTAAATGTGTTGAGTCATCCCTGGTTTCTTTAAAAACTGATAATACTCTGTAACAAAGGTGGCAACATTTTGTGGTTCTAGCCTTATCCAGAGAAGGCGATTTGCCTCGTTATGCTTGGTATCTAGGAAGTCATCCTGCCATATAATCTAATTTTTGAGGAAGGAGGTGAGTGCTCAAATCTGGATGTCACCGACAAGAGGGTTACGGTTAAGCTGTCGGTTCTCAGGGATGGCCTCATTATGAAAATATAACTCATAGAGGAGGTGCTGATCCATAGCAGAGACTTCTGCAAAGGTTTTGATAAAATCTGTTGGATTTAACACTGCATGGGGTCTACCTTCTTTGATTTATTTGATCTGAAACCATGTAAGTCATTCCATGAGGAACAAAGAGTAATTGCAGGATGGTTTCCTTGCAGCCAATAGCTTTTGTGCCAAGTCAAATATCAGGAGAAACTTGCCTTTTATCTCTTTATTCTGTTTCTTAAGGGAACGCAATTCCTGGCGTGTTTGCTCCAAATCTTCTCAGTTTGAATAGATATGGTTTATCTAGATTTGTCTGTATTCCTGCAGGATTTTGGCCTGTGTAACAACATACTCTTTTTTCCATTTGTCTATTATTGCCTGCTCATTCCATGGATGAGTTTGTGTTTCATCATTGCAAGTGGTAGGCTGAGGTAGGGTTTGAGTGGCTTGTTCCACAAAGGTGTGGGTATTGATCTGGCTGGGAGGGGTAGATTCATCAATACGAAGTGTTTGTACAACTTTATTAACAAAAGAAGGGGCTTCAGATTTGGGAATTATTGTAGGGAAGGGTTCAGTTTTAATTTTGGAAGGTCCTGCTGGTTCTTGTGTAACATCGGGTTTTTCTTCTTTGACTGCAAAATTCGTAGGTGCAGGGGAAACTCCTGGCATTGGAATTTGAATTACTTTGTGGCCTTCTTGATAGTAGATGTCCCCACATTGACTGCACATATATTCTCAGCACAAATTCTCTATTGTAGTTCCCTCTGACATGGTCGCTATGCGAGCTAGGGTGTACAATTTAAGTTCCTTCTCATAGGATTCCTTTGCCATGGCTAGCTCTTGCTTGTAGGCTTCCAATTCAGACCTTAGGAACTCATTTTATTGTAAGACAGAGGCCATTGTTGGTTCTGGTTGAGGGGTGACTGGTTCTTGTGTAGCAGTCACAACCGCACTAGCTGGTTCTTTTGGAGAAGCTACATGATCGACAGTTGATTCTTGTGTTCCAGCTTCTTGATGTAAATAAAGTAATGTTGCAGCACCCTGGGCCTCTGATTCCTGTGTCTCGGTATCAATATCAGCAGCTGGTTTTTGTGTTTCAGCTGTAGCTGGTTCTTGTGTGACAACTATAGATGGTTCTTGTGTTTCAACTACTGAATGGGTAGCTGGTTCTTGTGGTTCAGCTACTGAATGAGTAGTTGGTTCTTATGTTTCAGCTACTAAATGGGTAGCTAGTTCTTGTGGTTTATCTAACAAATGGGTAGTTGGTTCTTGTGGTTCAGCTACTGAATGAGTAGTTGGTTCTTGTGTTTCAACTACTTGATTTGAAATGGATGATGTCGCAACACACTGGGCATCTGGTTCTTGTATTTCAGTGCCCGTGGGTGGAATAGGTAAAGATTCCAGAATTTGGGAGGTCGGAGGTGCACGGGGTTTTAGTTGGATGGGTTGGGGACTTAGGGAAGTGGTAGTAGTAGCTACCCTTAATGAGGCCCTTGTTCGTTTTCTTTGTAAAAAGGGCAAAAATAAAGGAATTTGCTTTCGTTTGCATGGGGGATTTTCCTCAATGATGGGATAGGGAGAATTGTTTGGTTCAGAATCATCGCTAAGAATATGAAGGGAAGGAGTGGATGAATCTGGTAAAATGTGGGGTGGGCTTGGTATGGTAGGGGAGTCAATTGGATTGATTGGGTCTGTAGGCGGACTGTTAGGTACTTCTGGAGGGTCTGGAGGGTTTTGTGGTTGTTGTTCCTGAAGATTTTCAGGAATTTCAACAGCTTCTTGGGGTTCTATGGGTGGGTTGTTTAGTGGAGGGTTTTGTTGGTCAAAACCCTTTTGGATAAGTAGTTGAATGAGATGGTGATGGGTGAGTGAAAGGGTGGGATCTTTAGCCTTTTTACAGTAGTGCGACATATTCTTAAGACATCCAAGCAGATAATAAGGAATGTTCACCAATCTAGCATGTCGTAAGTGAGACAACATGACAAAATCGGACTGGTACACTACTTGGTATCGGCCTTCACAGGTAAGGTAGTGCTTGACAAATTTTTCAAATTTCGGCCATGGAGGCGGCAACAAGCTAAGTCGGACACCCCGACCTTTTAGTTCAATTTGTTCCCCTGGCAAGAGGAAATCCTGCTGGGCATTGAGCATGATATGTTTGCGGCTGAATAGGCGAATTCCATTGGTAGGGAGACCCAAAACTTGTGCTATATCCTCTTCTGTAATTGGAATCCAAACCCCTTGAACAATGGAATGATCTTCCTGAAGATTTCGAGAAAATTGTAGAACCTGTTGTTGATCAAACCCCTGGAGTCTCTGAAAATAACCGAGCCATCCTGCCTGCAGAAAAATTTGATAGAATTTTGGATACAGTTCTAACAGGGCTGTCATGGCAGGTTCGTACCATATAATAGGGCCTCCCATAGCTAACAACTCGGTAAAATGCAGCGTCAAAGAGTCGAGTAACCGCTCCTGTGTAGAGTGAGTTTTTCGAGTGAAGGCATGCAAATGGTGGTGAAACAAATGAAATGATGGTAAATAGGAATGGCGGTGGTTAATTCGTGTGAAATGATGGTATAAAACTTTGATGTTTCCTCCCCCCCCTTCAAGTGCGGCTAATAATGATTTTACATGAGTGGTAATAATGAGTTGGAATCTTCTCATTAACTATAGCTTAATTGTATTTACATAAAATTTACATACCTCACTTTTACCTTTTGATTCGTACTTCAAACAAAATATAGTGCCTGTCCATAATAGTTCTACAGTGGCTGTGGCGGAGACTTTTGATTTTTTAGAGGAATTGTATCATAGATTTGTTTGCTGGAAGGACAAAATGTAGTATGAGAGCGCAAAAGCTTATTGACAGAGAATGTTGAAAAGTTGGTGTTTCATCCATAGGAAGAATAGAGAAATTTTTGTTGAAGAGTGATGTTGCAGAATACTGCTGAGGAAGTGGTGTTTCAGCCATAGAAATAAGGGTGAAACAATTGTTGAACGGTGTTGTTTCGTCAATGGGAAAATGTGAAGAATTGTTGAACAATAGTGTTTCGGCAATGGGAAAATGTGAAGAATTATGGAACAGTGGTGTTTCAGCAATGGGAAAATGTGAAGAATTGCGGAACAATGGTGTTTCGGCAATGGGAAAATGGAGAAAGGTTTCTGACAATGGTGTTTCAACAATGGGGAAAATGGTGAAAGGTTGCTGAACAGTGGTGTTTCAACAATGGGGAAAATGGCGAAATGTTGTTGGACAGTGGTGTTTCAGCAATGGGAAGATGGCGAAGGGTTGCTGAACAATGTTGTTTCAGCAATGGGAAAATGGCAAAGGGTTGTTGAACAGTGGTGTCTCAGCAATGGGGGAGCTTGGCTCTTCTTGAAGTAAGATCATCCTTCCTTAGTAGGCCTTTTCTTTGATCGAGAATCTGCAAAAATCAATTGTAACATGGTATTTCTTGACAGGGATTATTAGTAAATGAAATCTAATCTAATACTAAAGAAATTAAATTAAAAGAATTAATTGCAATGAGGGGTAGGAGCCCCCTCTAAAAATAGGTAATGAGAGTCTTCCACACATGTAGCCTTAAAATATTCTTTGGAAATAGGGAGGTGGTACAGACGGAGCTGGTGACCATTTACAAGTAATGGTGTTTTAGAGTCATTGATTGTGAGGAGCCTTACTGTTCCATTGGGGAAAACAGTGTCTACTTCGTAGGGTCCAAGCCATCTTGTACGTAGTTTTCCCTGAAATTCTTTAAACCGAGAGTTGTACAGTAGGGCCCAATTACCTTTTTGGAATTGCTTATGCTTGATAGTTTTGTCATGCCATTTTGATCTTTGTTATTGAATCATAGTTGTCTGATGAATGGCAACTAGTATTTTTTCATCCAATTCATTAAGCCACTGCAACCTGGTTGTCTGTGCGTCGGTCAAATCAAGGTTGAAAGATAAAACAGTCCTTAAGGTTTTGATTTCAAATTCCACAAGAAAGACAACACTTTTTCCATAAACTAATTCATAGGGAGAGAATCCTGTAGTATTTCTTCAGGTAGTTCTGTAGGCCCATAATGCTTCTGGGAGCTTGTGCGACCAGTCCTTTATGTTTTCCTTCACTATTTTTGTGAGAATGACTTCTATTACTTTATTTGTGCTTTCCACCTATCCATTGGCTTGGGGGTGGTATGTTGTAGTCATTCTATGTTGAATATGATATTTTTGAAGGGTGGCTTTAAAATCATGAGAAGTGAAAGCAGGTCCTCCTTCTGTAACTAATTCTCTTGGCACTCCAAATCTGATGAAGATGTCTTCAAATAAGAAATCTAGAACTACTTCTTCAGTTTCTCTATGGAGTGGTTTAGCTTCCACCCACTTGGTCATATAATCTGTGCAGACCACTATGTAAACTTTTTGATTGGATGGGGGGTTAATGGGTCCTACAAAGTCTAAGGCCCATATTTTGAATGGTTCAAGTACTATCTGGGGGTTTAATGGAATTTCATCTCTATGATTAGGTTGGCCCATTCTTTGGAAGCTATCATAGGCCCAAACATATTTCTTTGCATCTTTAAAAAGTGAGGGCCAATAATACCCCATCCTGAGAATTTTATGTGTTGTTCTTTTATCAGAAAAATGCCCTCCACAAGGGCCATCATGACAAGATTTTAGTAGATCATAAACCTCATCTTCTCTAATGCACCTTCATATTTCTTGATCAAGTCCTATGTGGAAAATACACCCACTTATCCAGCTATACCGAGCACTTTGTTGAATGATTCTTCTTTTCTCTCGGTGGGATAGGTGTGGTGGTAACTTCCCTTCAACCAAGTAGTTAGCGATGTCTGCATACCAAGGTGAGTGAGCAGATACTGCAAATAGATATTCATCAGGAAAGGAATCATCTACTGGGGTATCATCATCAGGTGTTAACCGAGAAAGGAAATCAGCAACTACATTTTCTTTTCCTGGTCTATCTACAATTGTAATATCAAATTCTTGCAATAATAGTAACCATCTAGTGACTCGAGCATTTGTGATAGGTTTGTTCATTAAATATTTGATAGCTGAGTGATCAGTATGGACAAGAGTAGAGTAGCCAGTGATATAATGTCTAAATTTATTAATAGCATAGATAACTACTAAGAATTCATTTTCGGTAACTGTATAATTGAGTTCAGCAGGATTCATATTCTTGCTAATGAAATAAATAACATAAGTGAGATGATTTTCCTCTTGTCCCAAGACAACTCCTATTGCAGTATCTGAAGCATCAGAGGATATATGAAAGGAAAGTGTCCAATCAGGTCCTCTAAGAATAGGAGTTGTAGATAATTGATGTTTAAGTGTATTAAATGCTTCCTGGCAAGAATTAGTCCATTTGAATTCAACATTTTTCATCAGTAACACAAACAAGGGAGAAGCTATTTTGGA
>ML806339.1:349212-365944 GCA_009831015.1 Picea engelmannii | reverse complement strand
AGTGTCCAATCAGGTCCTCTAAGAATAGGAGTTGTAGATAATTGATGTTTAAGTGTATTAAATGCTTCCTGGCAAGAATTAGTCCATTTGAATTCAACATTTTTCATCAGTAACACAAACAAGGGAGAAGCTATTTTGGAATTTTTTTTGAGAAATCTTCTGTAGTATCTAGCATGTCCTAGAAAACTTCTTATCTCTATTTGGGTTTTGGGAGTAGGAAGATCTTTAATGACTTGTATCTTGGATGGGTCCACCTGAATTCCTTGAGATTAAATAAAATGTCCAAGCACTATTCCTTCACTCATCATCATGTGACATTTTTCTGTACTTAAGGAGAGGTGGACTTGCATACATCGTTTAAGCATTTTCTCAAGGTTTTGTAGTGCTTCCTGAAAAGAAACACCATATGGGGTAAAATCATCCATGAAAATTTCCATAGAGTCATTAAGCATATCAGAAAAGATTCCTATAACTGCTCTTTGAAAGGTTGTTGGTGCATTACATAGTCCAAATGGGAGAACTCTATAAGAAAAAGTTCCCCAAGGGCTAGTAAAAGTGGTCTTATCTTGATCTTGGGGTGCAATTTTGATCTGATTATGCCCACTGAAACCATCTAGAAAGGAGAAAAATTGCTTCCCTGACAAATTGTCTAACACCTGATCAATGAATGGTAGTGGAAAGTGATCTTTTTGAGTAGCTTTGTTTAAGGCTCTATAATCCACACACACTCTCCATTTCCCATTTTTCTTAGGAACTATTACCAACGGGGAAACCCATTCGTTATCTGATATAGGATATATAAACCTTGCATTAAGAAATTTCTGAAGTTCTTCTTTAAGGATTTCTCTTAAATTAGGGTTCATTCGTCGTTGAGATTAGGAGATTGGTCAACAATATTCCTTGATATATATACGATGAGTACATAATTTGGGAGAGATTCCTTTCATATCTGTATAGTCCCATGTGAACGCTTCTTTATGTTCAAGAAGTAACTTCATTAATTGTTGTGTTTCAGCATCTGTCAGATTGGGGTTTATGTTTAGTGTTTTTCCAGGTTCAATTTCTACTGGTATGCTTTTAGAAGAGATGGTGGCAGATGTTTGAGGTGGGTTTTCAGAGTCAATATTTTCCTGATTATCTGACTCCAAAAGTGCAGCTAGCTGGTTGTGAGTTTTTGGAGTCACAAAGGAGGGTTCACAAATAAAATTATTAATTACTTCATCCTCAGTGGCATCTTTCAGGCTTAAAGCTTGTCCGATAGTCAAGATGGGTTGAGAAAGTTGATCATCAAAGTCTACCCATACCGAATTATCATTATTAATCAAGGGTGTAGCGTGAGGGTAGAGGGTAAGCTGTTTAGTCTCGTAACTGTTGGAAATTGTCATTGAACCTGATCTACAGCTGATAAAAGCATCTGCTGTGTCTAGCAAAGGCCTGCCCAAAATTAAAGGGTGGCCCCCCAACTTTGTTTTAGGTTGTAATACCACAAAGTCAACTGGATAATTCCAGGATTCCACTGAGATAATTAGATCTTCAATGACTCCCTCCGGTTTGATTGTGGAGCGATCAACTAATTCTAGGATAGTTGGGGTGTCTCTGATTTCATTCTGCAGTTGTAACAGTTGTGAGGTTTCCAGAGTCATAATATTGATAGTGGCACCTAAGTCTACCAGGACTCGAGGGATTATCATTTTTCCAATTTGTACTAAGATGGTAGGGTGGTCGGGATCTGTTGGCATCCAATTCACTTTTTTATACTGTCCTTATAAGCTGCCTACACCAGTGTTTTGTGAACCTTGATTTTCATCTCAATCTTTGGAATAAAACAACACTACTATTTTTGCGCAATTTTCACACCTTCCGTTGTTCTCGTTTTCACGACTGCAAGCGTGAAAACTTTGATTTGGAAGTCACATTTAAATCATCACTGGTCACTCTTGTCTATGTGTTAATTGCATTTCCAATTTAATTATAGTTGCACAGTTGGAAAGGCTCCAAAATCTTTACTCATTTGGCATTCTTTAATTGTTAATATGACTTCGTTTTTATAAGACTATAATGATATTCTTATGATCGAGTTTTTGGTACATTGGTGTTTTGATGTTCTATAGTCTTTCATCGATTTATTTGACACATTGGTTTCATGAAAACACATTCACATTGTGGTCAGACCCTTGGTATAAATCATTTCATACATATTTGATATGATCGAACCCTTGGTGTTGATTCGAATAATTATTTTGGTTTTAAAGCTATGCTAAAACTAATGCTTGCACAAATGTTTGGTCGACTTACCATAGTTTTCATTGATTTTTTGAATGGCATAGTTTTTGACATACGCAATAGTGATTTGAATCACTATATGCGTCGTCGGTTGTACTGTGGGAAATGACAGTTTTGCATGGGCTGAGCTAGCTCCACCACCCTCGCACATTGGGGTATTAATTCCTTCCTCCTAACCCAGGTCACCTCTGTTAGTTTTTGGGTAAGCCTGTGAGCTTTTTGATCCCGTGAATGCCCTGTTGAAACCCTTTCCCATTCACTCTTCTCACTGTGTGCCTCCATCCATGGCACCTATGGTGTGTATAGAGCCAAATGGTAGCCAAACTCTGTTGCTATTCGATAATGCCCGTAAGGATTTAGAAAATGGTGATTGGTTGGTGTTTATACAGAGGTTCGAGGGTTTCAACCTTTCGATTTCCCAACAATTCACCCTCACCTTCGACGGGTGTAGGGCTAAGGTTGGAGACATATGGCTTGAGCTCAATGAGGAATTCGTAAGCTTAGCTACAGGACTGCCAGCTACAGGGCAGAGGTGGTTCAAAAATTCCAAAGTTGATGAGGTGTCGTGGCCTCTCCTTTTCACTTCAAGAAAGATTGTTTCCTGTGATAAAGCTATGCCTATCACTACCCTCAAACCCAGGTGGCATGATATTTTGGTAATTATTAAACAGTTTGTGACCTATGAAGGTTAGTATGGCTTGGTATTCTTGTATCACCTCCGGTTATTGATGAATTTCATAGGCTATCCCTTAAATATGCCACATTACTTCTTGCATAGTCTTTACAGGATGTCTAAAAGATTCAAGCGTGAGAAGGATGATAGCAGCCTTTTCCATCACAACTTGATTAAACTCATTATCATCCACCATTTGAGCCTTCATGGTGATAGTTGGCAAGCCTTCCTATCTAGGAATGGCTTTGCCACTCCCGAGTCTGTCCAAGTAGACAAGGTTGTGGTTACAAAAACTGTGGTTAGGCCAGCCGTGCCATTTCATATCCTTCTACCCCATGTCGAACCCTCAGATTGCCCCGACGTGGACCTACCCGATATTATTGTCGACCCAGGTGCTAAAGAAAATATCAAGGCCATCAAAAGGCCTGTGAAGAAGAAAGGTAAGAGTGACACTACTGTCAACAGTAAGGGGAAGAAACATGCTTGATGGATATCGAGATGTGCAAGGAAAAAACCCAAGCCAAACGTCGACCAAAAGCCCATATTGTTGAGCGAAGACTCGAACTTCGATATTGACCGTTTCCTAGCCGAGGAATACCCCTATTCCCACGGCCTATGCTCTAAATAACCCTATGAATATGTCTCTAAATTACCCCCGTGCCTCAAAAACGACCCAAACTACCCGGGAATCAAGCTGCACAAGGAAACCCCTGGTAACTTGAAAAAACCCTCGCCTGTGATATCAAAACCCCGAGCAACCATCATGTATCCAATGCAATTCTTGGCTAGAGCATTATTACACTGAGGTTCCCCTATTGCAATCAAAGATCAAATTGTTAGAGGAACGAGTGACAGTGCTGTCGAAGGAGAACGACAGGCTTCAATCCAACGAAAAGAAACAAAAAACCATCGGTTCGATTGTCTTCAGGAACGTCAAGGCAGCAACGACCTTTGTCAATTCAAAATTATCATGACCGAGTTTCCCAGGTATGTGTTTCGACATCGATTTTTATTTGTAAGTTTGCTTGAATTAATATAACGGATTGGGCTTTTCTTTCAAATCAGCTCTGTTCGTTTTAATACATTCGAAATGATTCTGTTATAGATTGATCATAAAAAATGATTTTGTTGTGGATCCTATACAATAGATTCATTTTAATAAATTTGAATGTACTTATGATTTGGTTATGCGATTTTGTCGTGCCCAGCTTAGTATAATCCATTGATTTGTTTTTTATTATGTTTGTCTTGTTTTTGAGTCAATTCTGTTCGTTTGATTTAGAATAGCCAATTGGGTTTGATTTCGATTAGTTTTGTTTGTTTCTAATATGTTCAAAACAATCCTGTTGACTTCGATTATCCGAATAACAAGTCTGTTTTGTTTTGAATAAATATTCTCATTTGGATTTTGATTACATTCGACCTGTGCAAAAGATCTATTTGCTAAAATCATGTAGCTGTGTTGATTGATATTATTTTGCATAACGATTGCGTCGGCCCCAAACTGTTTCGATTCGTTACTGTCTGATTTGATTTGCAAACAATTGATGAGTGCCACGATTAGTATGATCATTTGTATATGTTTGATATAGTTATATTAATTTGAAAAACGATCCTGTTGATTTCGTTTTGATTCGAAAATGATTTTGTTAATGGATGAGGTGACATCAACTATTACATGAATGATTTGTTTAACCGGTTACAGTTTGTGCCGATCGAAATTGGTTCATGAAAATGATTTCATTGCTGTTGAATTATCTAAGCGATTATGTTTACCCCGAATTGGTAATAACAAATGTTGAACAGGGTGTATGTATCTTTGTTTCCATTCGTTTGACCACGATTTCGTTTGTTTCAATTTGCATACAAGTTTTGATTTGTTGTGGTATGAATTACTCACTTGGTTTGGAATTAGTTTTGGTTTAATAAATCAAATATAACTCTGTTAAGTTTTGGATTGATTTTAAAACAGTTATGTGCTCAAATTAGACCAACTACAGAATCGCAAGATTCTGTAGCTAGTCTTAAAAATTAGATTTTTGTCAATTTTATCAATAAAATATCCTCTAAACTTGCCTATTTTTCTCTTCTTTCAGGTGCATACAAATTACAATGATCAATTGGGCATGCTATGGTAGTTTAGGAGATACTTTGGATATGGTTTTGTTTTAGGTTGTTAGCTTGAGTCAGAAATAGAGACTTGGGGTATTATCCCCAGATTTTTGTAAAACTTCTTTGATAATTCGCACAGGGATGTTTTACCCTGTGGGAGGTCCTTAAATACTTGTCATTGTTTGTAATGGACCCATCATCATCACTGTTGGGAGAACCAGACTCTGGATTTATAATGATGCAGGCTTAGATGAAAGTTGATGTCTTGTAACAACTTTAGCTTTAAATATATCAAACTTTTGTTTCGATTTTTATTCATATCAGTTGGCAATTAATTATCGACTACTTTAGCTATCATAATTCATTGCAGGTTGATGTGATTTGGTTTATATGTTGTCCATATCTGATCTCTTTTATTTAAAAAATACAGCTATTACTCTATTTCAATTTAATGAATATAGGTTTATCTTTTTCGTTTATTGAATTGTTTTGTACAAATTTTGCACAAGGATTTATCTGACTGTGATAATTTGTAAATCATAAGATTGCTGTAATTTTTTATGTCTTGTTTGTCCTGTCATTTATATTTGAAGAGCACATCTGCTTTTTGTTTACGAGAATCTCGTGGAGAATCTGGTGCGGGTTTACTCCCACCGAACAACTAAATTGACTATTGGATACAGGACAAACCTAAAGCGTTACTTCAGGTCAATTTGTTATTTGTTATTTGATAGTAAATTTGTTACTATAATTTAAGTAGTTTAGATAGATATATGTATAGTTCAGATTTATAGTTAGAGTTCTTATTTTAGTTGCTTAGATTAGATAGTTTTTATTTAATTCCTTTCTCATAAAATTATAAAAATAAAAAAACAATAGTTTCGCTGTCTTAGGACAGTTTACAAATGATTTTTGCAGGTTTTCATTTAAATCTGTAATCTGTAAATATTGTATATTTGTAATTGGATCTGATTCTGTTGATAATTAAACATTTAACTTTAGATAATTATAGTTGTATGATTTAGGTAATAGATTGTATATATGTAGTCTAGATTTGTTTATTAGTTTGTTTTCATTTAGATTAGTTCCTTAGTGTAGTTTTTTATTTGTTTTCTAGGACTTAGATTGGCCAACGAAGCCGCTAAACCCATCAGGGTGGTTCATCCCAAATGGCTTGGGTTATTTAGACAACCCCGAACCGGATCCACTCTTCCAGTTGACGAGCGTTCAATTTCGCCCATCAACAAATGGTGCTAGAAGGAGGGCCTGAAATTTATTAATGGCATGAGGTGGTCGCAAGACTCCTCCACCACCTAATCACTCATATATAGTGACAAGAAGTCATTCAAACGACAACATTCCCCCTCAAAGAACAACCACATCAAACAACGATCCACGGATCATAGTTGTGCCAACAACCCCAAATCCTATAGGTGGTGACATACAAGAGATTGTCCACTAATCTCTCATAAGAACACAAAGTGCCTTAGCCCATTTAAGGAAACCAAATTGACCTTTGGACCAACCTTTAGATTTCTTTGATATCAGAGAACAACTCGGAGGCACTAACCTCATTGTGAACCCTGCAGATCCAATCCTCACTCCTGCTGCAGGAGGATCTGGAATACCTCCCTCACCACCTCCATCATCTCCTTCTTCTTCGAGAGAAGACTCTTATGATGAAGGCAATTCCCCTTCGCAGCCTTCCACACCGCTTACACCAATGGCCAACCAGAACAATCCTACCAGACCTTGGCTCGACCAAGATGCCATAGCCATATCTGGAGATCAACATCCCTTACCCAAACATCCGGAGAAGTGGCTCCCCAAGTTTGACCCTGACTCTAAACAGATCACTGAATATCACATTAAAAAGTTTATGTTAACCATTAGACTCTGCAATGTTGAGCATGAAGATGTAGTCTGTAGGTTGTTCCCCTATACTTTCGAGGGAAATGCATCGACATGGTACTTTGCCCAGCAACCCCATACCATCATGTCTTGGGAAAAGTTCAAGTCATTCTTTTTGGAAACGTTCAGAGACAATAAGTCACCGGAAGTCCTGGTTATGGAGATTTCTAGCCTAAGAATGAACCCAAAAGAGAAAATTAAAGACTTTAATCAAAGATTCTTAACACTTATGAACCGAATCCCTACGGATTCCATGCCTGCTGAGAATCTTATCATAGCATACTATACTAAAGTCCTGCATCAAAGTATATCTATTTGGGTTAAATGATCTAAGAAAGCCACGTTGTTAGAAGCCTTCGAAGAGGCCAGCCAGATCGAAAAAGACATCCTTAGTTTAAAAGACGCTACTAGCAATGAAACAAAGACTAGTTCTTCTTCCAAAAAGAAGATCGAAATCCTCCCTAGACTTGCTCAAAATAAAACACAACCTGAAAGATTTGATTTAGAAGACTTAACCGAAGTCATTCAAAAACTGTCAAATCAAGTTATATATTTTAAAAGGATGGCTGAAGAAGCTTCTTCAAGAAAAGGGCCTTACAAACCCCCGTTCAGGAAGCCTTTTCCCACCAACCAACCTAATCTGAATAATGAGGGCCTTAATCTAGAAAGTCTCCAATTCGCCCTTCAAACAATTCTAGAAGCCCAGGATAACTTGATGCCTCCTGAGATTCCCGAGGAGGTTGTTGAACAAGAGATAGTTCAAGAAGAAGAGTCTTCCCCAAACATTTTTGGACACTTCTCGGATAGCATCTTTCAAGCTAACTTCGAGACAGTCCATCCCTATAATATTAGGAGTACGACGAAAAACAAACCTTCTTCTGAAAACACTACGAATTAACCTCCAAAGCAATCTAAACCAGTTGAGACTAAACAGAGTTATGTGAACCCCAACTTAGATTATGATTTAGTTGAATATCTTAAAAAGTTAAAGGCTAACATTTCTGTTTATGAGTTATTGAAATTTCCATTTTTGTTAGAAAAGATGTTACAGAATATCGTAGAGAATGGAAAAAATGGTAATTCAAGCAATAACAAGGTTGTTCAGAGAAAAGTTCCTTAGAAGACTTTCGCTAAAAATAATACTGATCCTTAAGACAAAGGAAGCCATCTTGTAAATAATGTAAATAATGTAGATAAAGTAGCTTTAGAAACTGCGAGTAAAAAACCACAAGCTACCACCCTTAGTACTCGCAGAAATGTACCTCCATTTTTGTTAACTTTCAAAATATTTAATAGAAACGTGCACAATTGTATGGTAGACTCAGGAGCATAGTCAATGTGATGCCATGGTTCGTGTGTCAGAAGATTAACGCCGAAGTTGAACCATCCACTCTAAAAATCATCCAACTTGATCGAACCAGTGTTAAAGTTGTAGGCAAATTAAGGAATGTGCTTATAAGATTATCGTCTAACCCCAAAGTTCATCAAGTCATTGATATTATTGTTGTGGATATTCCAGAAGTGTATGGTCTGTTTTTAAGAAGGGATTGATCGAAGAAGCTACATGGATATTTCACGACAGATTGGTCTCACCTGTGGCTTCCAGAGAACGACAAGCCCAACAAAATCAAGGTAAATTGTGAATGCTACCTTAAGTTCATGGTCACAGATTTAAATGATCTCGATGAACCATTTACACCCTCTACCGATTCACCCAAAGTACAAGGGATGGATACCTTTTTCAACAATTTCATGGACGAGGCTTCAGCTATCACCAACCTAGAACAACAGTCCGAGATTGTAGCATATGTGCAGCCAATAGCTTCTACACAATGGTCTCATACACCCGATAAGAATCAAATTTGGTCTCTTTATTTTGACGGGTCAAAGTCCAAAGAAGGAGCTAGTGCAGGCTGTGTTATTATCGATCCGACAGGTAACAAAACATTGATTGGATATAGCTTAGAATTTGAATGTACTAATAACATAGAAGAATATGAGGCTTTACTGCAGGGTCTCAGAAAAGATTTATATATGAACATTCAAAACTTGACTCTCTTTGGCGATTCTGAAATCGTGGTTAGATAGGTAAGAGATTCTATCCACTGCCTGTCTCTGCATCTTAAAATCTACCAATCCGAGGTATGGAATTTAATGAATAAATTTTCTGCTTTCAATATAAATTCTATTCCTAGATTGAATAATTCTGAAGCAGATCTCTTAGCTAATATAGCTTCTAAACTCTCTCCTGTAGAAGGCTTGTCCCTAGATGCATTCTCCGTTCAACTGTTGTTCAGGCCATCCATTCCCGAAAACATCACGAATTGGAGAGTATTCGATGATGATTAGCAGATTATTAGCTTCCTGCATATGGAAGAAACTTTTCGAGGCGCGGTGATAGACGAATGCACTCATGATGACAATTTGCATGATTTTATGGTAATACCAGATACGAGAACTCCTGAATCTTCATCGGACATGGTAAATTCGATCCCTAAGTCTGTAGTTAGATTAGATAAATTTTACGATCTTCAAGATAAATTCAAAAAATCGTTCAATTGTAAAACCAATAGTTCCTCGTTATCATATGAAAAAGTAAACTTAGGAACTAATGACAATCCGCAGTGCATTAATCTAGGGGTAGGATGTTCTGAACAAGAAAAAGCTGCATTTATTAAATTGTTTAAATAATTTAAAAATTTTTTTACGTGGACATATGATGACCTCAAAACTTTTGACCCTAACATCATACAACACGTCATTCCTATGAAACCCCAAACCTTACCCTCTCAACAGAAATTAAGAAAAATGCACCCTAAGCTTGAACCGACTGTCAAAAAAGAATTGAATAAACTCCTAAATGCTAAGATAATTTTCCCAGTTAGGCACACTCAATGGGTTTCTAACCTTGTCCTTGTCCGAAAGAAGAGCGGGGAAATCTGTCTATGCGTCGATTTCCGAAACCTTAATAGAGCATCTGATAAAGACAACTATCATGTCCCACCTATGGAACATATCCTTCAATAGGTATCTGGTTTTGAGAGGCTATCCTTATTGGACGGTTTCTCAAGGTACAACCAAGTCCTGATGTCTCCTCCAGACCAACTTAAAACTACCTTCCGCACTCCATGGGGCACCTACGCTTACCGAAAAATTTCCTTTGGATTGATTAATGTCGATGCCACTTTCCAGAGAGCGATGGACATCACTTTCCGAGGTTTAATCAATCAGTCTGTTGTAGTTTACTTAGATGATGTTACTGTATTTTGTAAAAACAAAACTGATCATCTAGCTCATTTAAGATTTGTTCTACAATGATGTCGTAAATACGACATCTCCTCGAATCCTAAAAAATCCATCTTTGTAATAGAACAAGGTAAACTCTTAGGATTTATTGTGTCAAGAAAAGGGATGATTATCGACCTCGAAAGGACTCAATTCATCTCGAAACTCCCCCCTCCTACATCCAAAAAGTCTATGCAGTCTTTCTTAGGAAAGATAAACTTCGTGAGGAGATTTGTCCCCAGCTTCTCCGAAATGGTCAGACCTTTATAGAATTTAATTAAGAAAGACACTCAATATCATTGGGGACCCATAGAAAATCAAGATTTTAATGCAATAAAAAAGGCCATAATAGACGCTCCTTCTCTCATGAGCCCCGACTTTTCCCAAGACTTTACGCTCTACACTTTTTCTTCTGGCCGCTCCTACGCTACCGTCCTAACTCAAAAGAACACTGAAAATAATGAAGTACCCATTGAATTTATGAGCTCTTCTTTCAAAGGTGTGGAACTTAATTACCCAACGATAGATCAACAAGCCTACGCTGTTTTCAAAGTAGTCAAACACTTCTGGTCTTATCTTTTGAAATCTAGGACAAATGTTATTGTCCCTTACCCAGCCGTCAAGAACCTGTTAGTGCAGGAAGAACTAGGAGAAAAGAGGGCTAACTGGGTTACTTCTTTACAGGAGTATGACATAGAAATTACCCCAGCTCAAATAGTGAGAGGCCAAGGGTTATGCAAGTTAGTTGTTGATTCAGCAGCAGGAAAAAGTGATAGGTCAAACCCAGGACAACACGATCAAAATGCAATCTGATGTGCACAAAACTCTATCAGTCCCTGGTATGACGATATAAAATTCTGTCTTGAACATGGGTCAGCCCCCCGTCACCTGGATCCCACTAAAAGAAGAGTGTTAAGATTAAAATATGCCTCCTTTCATTTGGTTAATGGTATTCTGTTTCATCAAAATTTTGATGGCGTACTGATGCGTTGTCTTGAGAAAGACGAAGCAGAAAAAGTCTTACTAGAGTTGCATGCAGGAGAAGCTGGTGGGAATTTTGGTGGTGACACCACTGCCCATAAAGTTTTGAGAGCCATTTATTACTGGCCCACACTTTTTAGAGATGCCCATGCCTTGTTTCGCGAGTGTATTATTTGTCAAAAAACATCAGGGCGGTTATAGAAACCAACCTTTCCTTTGCATCCCGTGTCAGTAGACTCTCCTTTTCAGCAGTGGGGCCTTGATATCATAGTTCCAATCAACCCAACATCCTCACAACAACATAATTTTATCATAACAGCCACAGATTACTTCACCAAGTGGTCTGAAGCTGCCGCATTAAGGACTGTAAATACCAGTCAGGTAATTGCCTTTCTAAATTCAAATATTATCACTCGTTTTGGTATCCTTGACTGTTTAGTATTCAATAACGCTTATTGTTTTTAATCTCTTGAGATGATCGAGTTCACTTTATAAAAAAGGAATTAAATTGAAGTACTTTGCTAGCTATTACCCCCAGGGCAATGGATTGGCAAAATCAACAAATAAGAACCTGATTAAAATTATCAAGAGAACGGTATCTGAGAATCACAAAAATTGGCATAATGCACTGTTAAACATGATTTGGGTTGATAGGGTAACACCAAAAATTGTTGTAGGTAACTCCCCCTTTTTTCCCGTTTATGGCAGAGAAGCAATTCTTCCACCACACATTCTTCTTCCCTCACTTCAACTATCGTAGAAAATACAAGAAGAAGACTCTCCCCCTTTGGAAAATCGGATTAATGCTTTGATGAAGCTAGAAGAGGTAAGAGCCAAAGATAAATGTAAGTTAGATCAACATCAACTAGTGGTCAAAAGATGGTTTGATTCCAACTCTACCTCTGATAGGAACTTTGAAGTAGATGATCTTGTCTTGAAATGGGACAAACCGCATGAGGGGAAGGGAGAGCACATGAAATTTCAAAACTTATGGCTTGGACCATTTTTAATTGATGAGAAGTTGGGTCCCATCTCTTTCCGATTGCATAATCTAGAGGGGCAGCCTGACACCTATCTGGTGAATGGCCAAGCTATGAAAATATATTTTGCATGATGAAAACCCTTTTTATACTATGTACATATTTTTCTTTTGTTTTCTTTTCTTTTACTGTTTTGGTTTCAATTTTTCCTTGCGCTTATTAGTTTTGTTTTGGAAATACACATACCTGTATGATGAACTATTCAGACAAAGAAAACAAAAATTTCTTTCACAGAAATGACTGCTGAAGAATTGTGTAAACATCAATTGTATACTTCTGAAATTTACATTTGTCTTGAAAAAATTGTTGTTTGAAAGAAGTTAGCTGATTTCGATCTATAAGTAAATCCTACCACGATCATCCATTATATTTTTATGATGTCCCTGTTCCTTAAGGGAATGACTCAGAAGATGTCTCCCTGCCTTAGAAGGTCAGTTTTGCAAACAAACCACCTCTGGATCTTAGTGAAGGATAGTTCTAAAAAAATTCCGTTGAGGTCTGTAAAAAAAAAAGAAAAATAAGAAGATATGTTTAATATATCATAATTTTTAGCGTCACCCCGCTCAACTATATATCTTCAAAAAACAAAATAAAAAGAGTTGTGGGAAGTGCTTGTAAACCCATCGGGATGCTGAACAGGTTTGCTGGCAGCGGGTAAATGCATGCATGACGCCAAGACAACTTCGTCGGAGTGCTGAACAGGCCTGCTGGCAGCGAAGCAATGTCGGGTATATAAAAATTCATAAATATGAAACCTCTGACCTTAAAATGTCCTTTATTCTGATCTGGAACTTCTTGGCAGGATACGGATATTAGAGTGGGTTAAATGGAAACCATGTCGAGTCTATGGACGCCTGCTAGCAGTAGTGGTAGTGGCTCTGTCAACAGTATTGGGGATTTTATCTTTAATATCGTGGCTCTCTTATCTTAAGACTGTTATCAGTTTTCATCCTTTAAACATTGCTGGAATATTTGATCATTGATGATGTTTAAACAATTTTCTGGTTATTTCCGTTGGAGCTATTCCTGTTATCCTAATCTGAATTCGTTCTTTTGGCAGAGATAACTGCTTCTACCAGTGTATCGCCATTGTTGGCAGCCAATTCACTTTTTTATACTGTCCTTATAAGCTACGTACACCAGTGTTTTGCGAACCTTGAGTTTCATCGCAATCTTTGGAATAAAACAACACTGCTATTTTTGCGCAATTTGCACACCTTCCGTTGTTCTCATTTTCACGACTGCAAGCGTGAAAAATTTGATTTCGAAGTCACATTTAAATCGTCACTGGTCACTCTTGTCTATGTGTTCATTTTGTTTCCAATTTAATTATAGTTTCACAGTTGGCAAGGCTCCAAGATCTTTACTCATTTGGCATTCTTTAATTGTTAATATGACTTCGTTTTTATAAGACTGTGATGATATTCTTATGATCGAGTTTTTGGTACATTGGTGTTTTGATGTTCTATAGTCTTTCATCGATTTCTTTGACACATTGGTTTCATGAAAACACATTATATAGTTTGTGACCTGTGAAGGTCAGTATGGCATGGTATTCTTGTATCACCTCCGATTATTGATGAATTTCATAGGCTATCCCTTAAATATGCCACATTACTTCTTGCGTAGTCTTTACAAGATGTCTAAAATATTCAAGCGTGAGAAGGCTGATAGCATCCTGTTCCATCATGGCTTGATTAAACTCATTATCATCCACCATTTGAGCCTTCATGGTGATAGTTGGCAAGAATTCATATCTAGGAATGGCTTTGCCACTCCCGAGTCTATCCAAGTAGACAAGGTTGTGGGTACAGAAACTGTGGTTGGGCCAGCCGTGCCATTTCATATCCTTCTACCCCTTATCGAACCCTCGGATTGCCTCGACGTGGACCTACCCGATATTACTGTCGACCTGGGTGCTAAAGAAAATATCAAGGCCATCAAAAGGCCTGTGAAGAAGAAAGGTTAGAGTGACACTACTGTCAACAGTAAGGGGAATAAACATGCTCGATGGATATCGATATGTGCAAGAAACAAACCCAAGCCAAACGTCGACCAAAATCCCATAGTGTTGAGAGAAGACTCAGACTCCGATATTGAGCGTTTCCTAGCCGAGGAATACCCCTATTCCCATGGCCTATGCTCTAAAGAACCCTATGACTATGTCTCTAACTTACCCCCGTGCTTCAAAAATGACCCAAACTACCCGGGAATCAAGATGCATAAGGAAACCCCTGGTAACTTGAACAAACCCTCGCCTGTGATATCAAAACCCAAGCAACCATCATGTATCCAATGCAATGCTTGGCTAGAGCGTTATTACACTGACGTTCCCATGTTGCAATAAAAGATCAAATCGTTAGAGGAACAAGTGACAGTGTTGTTGAAGGAGAACGACAGGCTTCAAGCCAACGAAAAGAAACAAAAAACCACCGGTTCGATTGTCTTCAGGAACGTCGAGGCAACAACGGCCTTTGTCAATTAAAAATTATCATGACCGAGTTGCCCAGGTATGTGTTTCGACATCGATTTTTCTTTGTAAGTTTGCTTGAATTAATATAATGGATTGGGTTTTGCTTTCAAATTAGCTCTGTTCGTTTTAATACATTCGAAATGATTCTATTATAGTTTGATCATCAAAAATGATTTTGTTGTGGATCCTGTACAGTAGATTCATTTTACTAAATTCAAATGTAACTATGATTTGGTTATGTGATTTTGTCGTGCCCATCTTAGTATAAGCCATTGATTTGTTTTTTATTATGTTTGGCTTGTTTTTGAGTCAATTCTGTTCGTTTGATTTAGAATATTCGATTGGGTTTGATTTCGATTAGTTTTGTTTGTTTCTAATAGGTTCAAAACAATCCTGTTGACTTCGATTATCTGAATAACAAGTCTGTTTCATTTTGAATAAATATTCTCGTTTGTATTTTGATTACATTCGACCTGTGCAAAAGATCTATTTGCTAAAATCGTGTAGTTGTGTTGATTGATACGATTTTTCATAACGATTACGTTGGCCCCAAACTGTTTTGATTCATTACTGTTTAATTTGATTTACAAACGATTGTTGAGTGCCACGATTAGTATGATCGTTTGTATATGTTTGATATAGTTCTATTAATTTGAAAAACAATCCCGTTGATTTCGTTTTGATTCGAAAACAATTTTGTTAATGGATGAGGCGACATAAACTATTACATGAATGATTTGTTTAACCGGTTATAGTTTGTGCCGATTGAAATTGGTTCATGAAAATGATTTCATTGCTGTCGAATTATCTAAGCGATTCTGTTTACCCCAAATTGGTAATATAAAATGTTGAACAGGGTGTATGTATCTCTGTTTCCATTCGTTTGACCACGATTTTGTTTGTTTCGATTTGCGTACAAGTTTTGATTTGTTGTGCTATGAATTACTCGCTTCGTTTGGAATTAGTTTTGGTTTAATAAGTCAAATATAATTATGTTAAGTTTTGGATTGATTTTAAAACAGTTCTATGCTCAAATTAGACCAGCTATAGAATCACAAGATTCTGTGGCTAGTCTTAAAAATTAGATTTTTGTCAATTTTATCAATAAAATATCCTCTAAACTTGTCTATTTTTGTCTTCTTTCAGGTGCATACGAATTACAATGATCAATTGGGCATTCTATGGCAGTTTAGGAGATACTTTGGATATGGTTTTGTTTTAGGTTGTTAGCTTGATTCAGAAATAGAGACTTGGGATATTATCCCCAGATTTTTGTAAAACTTCTTTGATAATTCCCACAGGGATGTTTTACCATGTGGGAGGTCTTTAAATACTTGCCATTTCTTGTAATGGACCCATCATCATCACTGTTGGGAGAACCAGACTATGGATTTATAATGATGTAGACTGAGATGAAAGTTGATGTCTTGTAACAACTTTATCTTTCAATATATCAAACTTTTGTTTCGAGTTTTATTCATATTAGTTCGCAATTAATTATCGACTACTTTAGCTATCGTAATTCATTGCAGGTTGATGTGATTTGGTTTATATGTTGTCCATATCTAATCTCTTTTATTTAAAAAATACAATGATTACTCTATTTCAATTTAATGAATACAGGTTTATCTTTTTCGTTAATTGAATTGTTTTGTACAAATTTTTCACAAGGATTTATCTGACTGTGATAATTTGTAAATCATAAGATTGCTGTAATTTTTTATGTCTTGTTTGTCTTGTCATTTATATTTGAAGAGCATAGCTGCTTTTTGTTTACGAGAAGCTCGTGGAGAATCCGATGTGGGTTTCCTCCCACCGAACAACTAAATCAACTATTGGATACAGGACAAACCTGAAGCGTTACTTCAGGTCAGTTTGTTATTCGTTATTTGATAGTAAATTTGTTAGTATAATTTAAGTAGTTTAGATAGATATATGTATAGTTCAGATTTATAGTTAGAGTTATTATTTTAG
>ML806339.1:317664-338680 GCA_009831015.1 Picea engelmannii | reverse complement strand
TCTCACAAATTTTGCCTCAATATCATCTAATTCTGAATCAATATTCTTGTCTGCTTTAAAAGATGCTTCTCTAGTACTAGATTTATCTTTGTTAATTCTCATTTCATATGCAGTTAGAGTTCCTAGGAGTTGATCAATGGACATAGTTTTAATATCACTTAGTTCTTCTATTGCAGAGACTTTTGAATTAAATTTATCAAGCAACGATCTTAAAATCTTCTGAACTAAAAATGGTTCTTCAATCTTCTCACTAAGACCCTTCATGGAATTTACAAGTTCTTCAACTCTTAAAAAATACTTGCTAATTGTTTCATCTTCATTCATCTTTAGTTGTTCAAATTTCAATTTGTATGTTTGAAGTTTGGCATCTTTTACTTTCTCATTTCCTTCATAACTGCTAATAAGTTTATCCCACATTGCTTTGGCAGTTTCAAGATGCATCACCTTTACAAACTCAACTTCAACAAGTCCATTCAGGATAGCATTCATTCCCTTAGCATTAAAACTAAACTCTAACTTATGTTCCTTGGAGGCTAGCACAACAGGCTTTGTATATCCAGTCTCTACTACATCCCAAACATTAGCACCCAAGGCCATTAAGTATGTTCTCATTCTAATCTTCCAGAAGGAAAAATTTGTTCCATCAAACAGAGGGGGATTAGTGGCTGAAGTCCCTTCATGACTTGTCATGTTTAAGCTTACAGATATACCTTTGAATAAAAGGAACCCACTCTGATACCAATTGTTGAAATTACTAAGACAACTGAGAGGGGAGCGTGAATCAATTGTTATTGTGCTTAAACAAGTTTAAGTCTATTAATACATTATTAATATTTCTTCAAGTGATCATCAACATTATACAACATATGGAGAATAAAATAATGAGCATCAGTCACACATAAGATATACACAGAGACAGATTTTTCACGAGGAAACCCATAAAGGGAGAAAACCTCTTCTTCCTCGAAATGATAGGCAGTCTTTTAAGTTCTGTACATCATCTATAATTGAGCACCAACTCAATGTGAGGCTACAACCTCTATTTTGCAAGGTGCAACTTGATGAGAGAACCAACTCTCTATTTTCTCTAGCACCCACTAGAAGCACCAACTCCCCGGTTTCTCTAACACCAACTAGAAGGAAGCACCAACTCCCTGGTTTCTCTAGCACCAACTAGAAGGAAGCACCAACTCCCTGGTTTCTCTAGCACCAACTAGAAGGAAGATACAACTCCCTATGTTCAAGCACCCACTTGAACCTCTGAGGACATCAATCCTCCCTAACACCTCCCAACCACCCTAGAATATGAATATGAAATACTGAAACCAATTACAATGATATAGTGTTCAATAAAAACTTACCAGTCTCATCACTGTTCTTCAATATTTTGCTACTCAACCTTCCTCACTATCTTCCAGCATGCATCCGTTGCCCATTTTTTTCTTCTTCCTTTTGTCCTCTGTGTACCATTCCCATTCAATGCACCTTTTGTTTCCTATCCATTTCAGCTACTGCACCTCCTCTTTACTTCCTCACACATGCATTACATCACCTCAGCAACAACAACCTGATCACTTCTCTATGCCATGTTCTTATAGCTTCTGTGCACCTAGTGCATTCAATATGCACAATGCTTCTACATCTCTTCACAGTGAGTGCTTTGTCTGATCATCATTATGACTTCTCAGCTTCTTTGGCAGTTTGCCCACGTGTTCAGCATCACTGGATGTCATGATGAGATTCCTCAGACTCTCTGGAAGTCGAGACTCTTCGTCTTCTCTGGCATAGTCGAGATTATACTTTCTACTTCAGTTACAAACTTCAACACTCATCCACTTGTCAGTCCCTCTATGAATCATCTTCATTCACTGGAAGAAGCTTGGAGACCCTTCAGTTCCTCTGGAAATCACATAGAGGTCTCTTCGACTCCTTTGGCAGAGACCATCAATGGTTTCCAACAGTTAGATTGTGAGGAGCAACAGTATCCCTCTGATTGTGCCCAAAATCCCATGCATCATTGGATTGACTTCATGTGATCTTGCGTTTATTTCAACATTTCGGCATTTGGCTATTCGACATTCGTGTGACCAAGTGTCTCGACACTCCCAGTTGTGATCCCCAAAACTACAAAAAGGAGCTTGTCTGCACTATCTCCTTCCCCCATCTTCCACCGATGTGGCCATAGGCTACATCCATTTCACCTTTTCAGTATTTTCGTGAACTTATGACCTTCATCGACCTTGATCGACGGTCCATAATCTTGATGAATTGACCATCCAGATCTCATCATGAATTTGCATCTCACAATTCCTTAGATGGAGGTTCTCGTCACTCCAAGTCGTGATAGGTGAGACTTCGAGATGGAGCTTAGATCAACGGTCCAAAATCTTGGTGTATTGATGGTCTAGATCTCATCATGAATTCGCATCTCACAATTCCTTTGATGGAGGTTCTCGTCACTCCAAGTCGTGATAGGTGAGACTCTGAGATGGAACTTAGATCAACAGTCCAGAGTCTTGGTGTATTGACGGTCCATATCTCATCGTGAATTCGCATCTCACAATTCCTTAGATGGAGGTTCTCGTCACTCCAAGTCGCGATAGGTGAGACTCTAAGATAGAGCTTAGATCAACGGTCCAGAATCTTGGTGTATTGACGGTCCATATCTCATCGTGAATTCGCATCTCACAATTCCTATGATGAAGGGTATCATCACTCCAAATCACGATAGCCGAGACTTCAAGATTGTTTCACGATTTCGCATATCGTGAATTTGAACCTCTTTCCTTTGGATTTCCCGATCTGCGAAACTATGAAATGGAGTCTTTGTGGTGCTCTAATATTTCACCATGCATCCATCCCCGATCAATCCTGGATCCAACTTTTCAGGTCATTTGTCCATTTTGCATTTCGCGAGTTGGAAGGATAGAGAATTTTAAAGAACATGCAGGTTCTTCCTGATCCAACGATGGTCAAAACTTATGCTCAGATCTGACGCCTGAGAACTATCCTTCTCTTTTGTGCATTCTTCTTGTCTACAATATGATCTGACGATCCTCCTTCTTTCGAGAAATTAAATGGGATCCAACGATCACTAACGCTTTTCCTCCTGAGCTTAGGCATTGCATTCAAATCTGCGCTAATTCCTCCTGAGCTTACTTTGTCCTTGTTTTTCCTTCACTGCATACTCTGATCTTGCCATCAGTGGCAAGCACATGCTGCCTGTAAATCATGCCAACCATCTTCTTCATTATCTCTTCTGATCTTATCGAGCTTGCTTTGAAGAATCTTCCCAAAATACTTCTGGTGCCCGTCTATTACATTCTTCTTGTACTCAAGCCATCATAATTGTTGCACTTTCCATCAATGACAAGCATATGCTACCTGTAGAACATTCCAACATTATTTTGTGTGGGGCACACTATACAAGTTAGATCTCCTGGAAAGGCCAAAAATCAGCAAGTTGTGGGGAAGTTGTTGTAAATTCCATTTGGCACATCCAATTTTTATCAGACCTATGACATTGTAGAGATGAAATATTAGAGAACTACAAAAAGGAAAGTTTCATCCCCAGAAGGGCTGAAACTTTGGATATACAACAGAATAAATATTGTCTAGCAAAACCACCTCAAAATCAAGGTTCAAAAGTGATACCCGGCCAACATGCCACCCAAAAAGGGAACTTCTACACCAAATAAGCCCTTAGAAAATCCTACATGGACTCTTGATGAAGGTGAAGAAATGCGCAGGGACATAAATGATTTACAAAAGAAGTTATTAACAAAATATGAACTACAAGAGATGATGGATTCAACAGAAGCTAAGTTTGAGGCAATAAATACTAAGATGGATGTTTTAAAAGGGGAAATCATGGAAGGATTAAAAAACTTCCTAATAGATAGGACACCTGAAAGTGAAAATGTATCCCATGAAATTCATGATGAGGACATAAGGAAGGTGAATCTAGAATGGAGAAACTCCAACTTTGGGTTGAAGACCAACCATGTTCCTAAGATCAATATGAGGAAGTTTGATGTCAAGGACCCAATCACATGGATACTTCAGATGGAGCAATTATTTGATCTACATAATGTTCCACAAACACAAAAGGTACAAATTGCTTCTTTATATTTAGAACCCAATCAATTGGTATGGTATCGATGGATTTGTTCTCACAAATCACTCATCACTTGGACAATTTTCATGAAAGAAATGATAGCACACTATGAGGATACAAGGAGAAATACCTTCTTTATCCAATTGATAAATCTCAAGCAAAATGGTTTAGTTACAGAGCACATTGAGAAATTCCAAAGATTAAATATAAAGGTAACAAATATTCTAGATGAGCACTTGATTGATCTATTCATAGGAAATTTAAAGGATAACATTCAATATGAGGTTCGCCTTTGGGAACCCAAATCATTGGAGAATGCATTTAGGGTGGAAATAAATTTTGAAAGTAAAAATATGGCTATGGCTACTAGAAGGACCAATCCTAACATATATAGAGAGAATGATTCTCCTTCTTCTAAAACACCTCAACCTACAAGGTTGACACCTCAACAATTGGAGGAAATAAAAGCAAAAGGTTTATGCTTTAATTGTGACAGCAAGTACAGTAAGGGAGATACGTGTGGTGAGAAGAAATTATTCTACATATATTGTGAAGAGGAAGAAGAACAAGAACAAGAACCATCTCAAGATGAAAATATAGAAGCAATTTCATCTGAAGAGTTGACTCCCACGATATCATGCAATGCATTAGCTGGAATTAGCACTCCTCAAACCCTCAATACCGAAGGATACATCAAAAATAAAAAGGTAATAGTCCTAATTGATTTTGGCAATACTCATAATTTCATTCACTATAAATTAGCCAAAGATCTCAATTGGTTTGTATACCCAATGCTAGAGTTTCAAGAAATGATTGCAGATGGAGGAACTATAAATTTCTCAGGAAAATGCAATACTTTACTATGGGGGAATATGTAATGAATAGTCCAATGATTGCCATACCCATGGGTGGTGCTAATTTTGTATTAGGAATCCAATGGTTACAACCATTAGGAACAATGGCTTTTAATTTTCAAGAACTTTTCATGAAATTTTCATTGGAAGGAAAAGAAATTGAGTTAAGAGGTATCACAGGGAAACCCGGTAAGGTGATAAGCTCTAATGGAATGAAAAAGTTATTGAAAAAGGGCCATCAAGGCATTATTGCACAACTATGCTCACTAGATGTTCAAACATCTAAGCCATCTATTCCTCAAGATCTCCAAGAGATCATTGATAAGCATTCCAAAGTATTTGAATATATTCCCAAAGGTCTTCCACCCACTAGAAATCATGATCATGAAATTCAGCTAATTCCCGGGAGTGTTCCTCCTAATATCAGGCCATACATATACCCTTATGCCCAGAAGAGTGAAATTGAGCGCATGGTTGAAGAAATGTTAGAGGCTGGCATTATTAGAGCTAGCCAAAGTTCTTACTCTGCACTAGTGGTAATGGTATTCAAGAAAGATAGCTCATGGTGTATGTGTCCAGATTATAGAAATTTCAACAAGATCACTATTAAAGATAAGTTTTCCATTCCCGTCATTGATGAATTGTTAGATGAACTACATGGAGCAATCTATTTCACAAAATTGGATCTTTGTTTAGGGCATCATCATATTAGAATGAAGGAAGAAGATATCCCAAAAACAACATTCCAAACTCATGAAGGCCATTATGAATTTTTGGTCATGCCTTTTGGCCTTACAAATGCACCTTCCACATTCCAAGGGTTGATGAATTCCATTTCCAAGCCCTTCCTTCGAAAATTTGCATTAGTATTTTTTGATGATATACTAATCTATAGCAAGTCTTGGGAGGATCATGTGCGACATGTTGACAAGGTGCTACAACTAATAAAGGAGCAACAACTACATGTCAAACCGTCCAAATGTTTCATTGGAGTGAAGGAGGTAGAGTATTTGGGTCATATTGTATCTCATGAAGGTGTCAAGGTAGACCCTAACAAGATTAAGGCCATGATGGATTGGATGATTCCCAAAACATTAAAGAATCTTAGAGGAGTTTTGGGTTTGACAGGTTACTACCGCAAGTTTGTTCGGTACTATGGAATAATAGAAGAACCTTTAACAACACTAACTAAGAAGGATGCATTTTCATGGCGGAGAAAACTAAAGATTTTGAACAACTTAAAGAGGTGATGTGCAAAGCTCCTATCTTGACCACTCTAGACTTCAAAAAAACCTTTAATGTGGAATGTGATGCCTCAGGAAATGGAATTGGTTCTGTCCTAATGCAAGAAGGGAGGCCCCTAGCTTTTGAAAGTCGGCCACTCAAGGGAAAGGACTTACACAAACCCATTTATGAGAAGGAAATGATGGAAATACTACATGCATTGAATAAATGGCGTCTTTACCTAATAGGTAGGCACTTCAAGGTCAAAACAAATCATGATAGTCTTAAATAATTCTTGGAACAAATACTATCTTCAGAAGAACAACAAAAATGGGTAACCAAGATATTGGGTTATGATTTTGAAATCGTCTATAAAAAGGGGAAGCAAAATGTTGTGGCAGATGCATTCTCAAGAAAGGATGAATATGTTGAGGCCTTTCTCTATGCTATCTTGATCACCCAACCCAATTGGATAATAAAAGGAAGGGATTAATGGAAGAATGACGAAAAAGTGTGGACTCTCATTCAAAGGTTGCAGCAGGATTCCAGTGCATCAGATACATGTACATAAAAAAAATGATTCACTATGGTACAAAGATCGCTTATATTTGTGTAAGAACTCCCAACTCAAAAAAAAGGTACTATTGGAATTGCACACCTCTCCAGTAGGAGGGCACTCAAGATTTAAACCTACCATAGGGTCAAGAAGGATTTTTTTTGGGATGGCATTAAAATTGATGTTCAAAGGTTTGTGGTAGAATGTTTGGTTTGCCAAAAAAATAAGGTGGAAACAATTAATACCCCAAGTCTTTTACAACCATTAGCCATCCCAAGTCAGTGTTGGGATGCGGTTTCCATGGATTTCATCATAGGGTTACTGAAGTCTGAAGGAAAGAGTGTCATCATGGTGATTGTTGATAGACTGACCAAGTACGCACACTTTTGTGCACTGTATCATCCCTTCAAAGCTAGTACAGTTGCCACCACATTCATGGAGACAGTTCAAAAGCTACATGGCACCCCAAAGATTATTGTAAGTGACCTAGATCCCATCTTCACTGGACATTTTTGGAAAAAATTAGTTTCTTGTTTAGGTACTCAATTGGATCATAGCTCATCCTATCATCCTCAATATGATGGAAAAACTGAGATAGTGAACAAATGTTTGGAAGGCTACCTTTGTTGCTTTGTCTCTAATAAACAAACACAATGGTTCAAATGGTTACCCTTGGCAGAATGGTGGTATAACACTTCCTTTCATACTACAACAAAAATGACACCATTTATGGCACTCTATGTATACCACCCTCTTTCCATCAATTCTTCTCTAAAATAAAAATCTAAGGTTCAAGCAGTGGAATATCACATTGAGAATCAACAACAAGTTCTCCAAATCTTAAAGGACAACCTGACCATGGCACAAAATCGCATGAAACAACAAGCAGATCAACATTGTAGTGAAAGAAGTTTTGAAGTAGGGGTTTGGGTGTTTTTAAGATTACAACCATTCAAACAGATGTCCCTCAAGCAAGCCAAGAAGGATAATAAATTATCACCAAAGTACTATGGCCCTTATAAGATGTTTCAAAAGATTGGTACTATGGCATACAAATTGGATTTGCCTGCATATTCATGAGTACACCCAGTTTTCCATGTTTCATGCTTAAAGAAGGTTATAGGTGACAAGATCCCAGTTCAAACTATATTTCCAAAACTTGACAAGGAAGGAAAAATCATATTGGATCCTGAAGCCATCACCGACACAAGAAATCACTAGCTGAGGAATAGATCCATTTCAGAGTATCTCATTAAATGGAGGAAACTACCAGCTGAAGATTCCACTTGGGAAGATGAGTCTTTTATACAGAAGCATCCATAGTTACTCAAGTGTTGCGGACAACACTTGTCTCAAGGGTAGGGGCATGTTAAGTCCTAATATTGGCTCATTACCCCTTAACTAGGGCATATTACATTAGTAATGTTATTTTATTTATGTCGACTTTATTCCATTAGTTGTAATTATACCTCCTAGTCTCCTATATATACCAAGGAGACATTTTCATTTTGAATAATCTTGTACTTGAAAATTTATGTGGGGTAAAAGGAGGTTTCCCCCTTGAAGAGGCTTATTATCTGAAATTATCTCTTTTTCAAGGCGTTGAGTACTTATTCTAAGGTTTTTCTATGCTATATTGATATTTGGTTCTTAACAAATTATCCCTTTAAGTGTTGCTTATATATCTTGAAATCAATAGTACATAAGTGTAATACAACTCATATTTTGTACTCAAACTAATAGTGGTTAAATGATGACAATACTCATAATTTAATTCAATAATTTCTCCAAAATTCAAACATGTGGTAAGACGATCAAACATATTTATGATTATTCGTTAACAATAAGTGAAATGCACTTTAAATCAACAGTGAACAACTCAAGTTCTGTATACAATGTACCGATAGAATAATGATGATTAGATTCAGAAATTTATGAGTAAAACAACAGTGAATAAGCACACCTATACTCAAGATATTTATTATAGTAAATCCACCATAAATCAACAGTAAATAAGTGAAATACAAACTCATATTTTGTACTCAAATCAATAGTGGTTAAATGATGACAATGCTCAAAATTTAATAGACTCATTTCTCCAAAATCCAAACATATATTAGGATGATCAAATGGGTTTATGATTAGCCCTTAACAATAAGTGAAATTCACTTCAAATCGACAATGAACATATTAGGTTTTGTATACAATGTATCAGCATAAAAATGATGATTAGATTCTGAAATTTATTAGTAAAACAACAATGAATAAGCACACCTATACTAAAATATTTATTACATTCAATAATAAATTACACTATAGATATAACTAAATTTTAGGTGACAAGCTAACAAGTTAAGGTGACAAAACATCATCACAATCATCTTCATTGCCACCGATATCATAATCTTGATCACTCGTGTATGCATCTGCTTGATTTTCTTCCTCATCCTCATTTGTGACATGCAATACATTTTCTCTCCCAATATCTTCATTGGTAATCAAAGTCTCTTATTCAAACAATCCATCATCATATTCAAGCACTTCTTCGAATGTTTCTTGTAAATTAACATATTGTCCATCAAGCATTATATCGACAACTTCCATGAATTTTCGTTTCAAATGAGACTCTATTTGAATGACATACGACCATCCTGGGCTTATTACATCATCTATTAGAAATGATTGGTTAATTTTAAGAGGGGAAACATATGACTCATCCATCTCTAATAAAAATTGTCATGTATTTGCGTGTACAAATCCATACTCATCAAGTTGTACTTTGGATGGTCAGATCCACTTAAATTTTAACAATATAGGACTATTTTCACCAAAATCCACTTGAATAATTTCTTGTATGAATCCAACATAAAATTTCTTCTCAATTTCTTGAAGAAATTCAACACTAACAACACAATCACAATTTGTCTTTCCTTTGTCTTTTTTTTCCACCACTAAAATGTGTAGCCCATAAATGTGGAGATTGTGAAATCTCACTTTACTCCATTCTTATATCTTGACCTTCTTCTTTTGCATCATTAACTGCATTAGCAATCCATTCTTCAAATTTTGGAAAATAATCACCTCCAATCAAATCATGACGTCTCATGCACTTTTGAGGTCGATGTTGCATCCATGTTTGATTCTCTTATTCATATTTTATACATAGAATATTAACATACAAATAGTAAGATTAATAATATAAATGTGTAAATGTAATTGAGTAAATAAATTATTGTGTAATGTTTTTTTACCTACACCACTTATCAAACAAAGACGTGTTTTGAAGAACATAGGCATGTATCACACTTCTTTCTTGATGTGATAGCTTGAAGCGACATACATTTCCTTCTAATACTTCACTTGAAACTCTCTCATCTTCGTCACCATCCCATACACGTCGATTGACATTTTTAAAATCCTTCATATATTTTGTGCAAAATCCCATGGCCTCTTGAATTGAATATCCTTTAGACATGTTGCCTTTCATTTTTTCCCTAGTACAAAAAAAATATTTTCAAAACCTTCATATATCGTTCTATATGATACATCCATCTTGATCTTACTGGACCACAATGCTCTAGTTCATTTCTAGATGTATCAAAATATGCATAGAAATTTTAAATATTGTTGGTGGAATTTCCCATTCCAATAGACAAAGAACTTCAACAACCTCCTCCCTCAAAATATTAAATTTAGAAGGATCTAATACACGTAAAATTGTTCTCTTTAATATTAGGCACAACCTTATAATTGCCAATCTTGTCCCCTTTTCCAAACTTGATATATTTACCAAAATAGGTAAAATATTCTCGATTATGACATGATATTCATGGGTCTTGAGGCCTCTTAATATATTAATGTTACTTTGGCTTCTAATAATTCTACTTGTATATCCAGTGGGAAAGTGAGTTTGAGACATCAACTGTAAGAATTTTGCACGTCGTTCCTTTTTCCAAACATAACGAACACTAGGTTTTCTATATTTTTCATCATCATATTTTTCAACCCAAAGATTTCGATGAATCTTTAGCTGTCGAAAGTCTTCATGTGATGAAATAGTATCAAAAGCACCAAAAAGAGTTTCTATAATAGCATAGGCTATATGTTTCTCAGTATGCATAAATAAAAAAAATATTCCTAATGTATATATCCTTAAGGTATGGCAACTTATAGAATATGCACAACCGTTTTACACCACTTTTATTACATGAATCATCTCTACTACCAAAAATCCCATCATTTTCAATAAATAACATTGTTTTTTGTCCATTCTCAACAATGTAATTACCCGTTATTAGCAATGGTGCTTCACGATTCTCTTCTTGACCATTGAAACGTGTTTTTTGTCGACAATATGGATGATCCATTTTAAGGTAAGCACGATGTCCATAATAAATACAATTACACAAACTTCTCGAGTGCCTCACAAAATCCTTAAAGTTACAAGAAGGACATCCATGGTACTCATGAACAATGAGACCATTCAATGTTCCATATGCAGGAATATCATGAATCATAAAAAATAAGGAAGCTCTTAAAGTGAATTTGATTGAATGACCATCCCTTAAATATTGAATTGATTAAATTCCTTTCCAAAATTCCATTAGCTCATCATACAATGTCTCTAAATAAGAATCGATTATATATGAGGTCACACTTTTCTTTCCTGGTATAATCAATTATAGCATTAATAAAAAAATGGTTTAGTTGCTAACCATGGAGGAAAGTTATAATTTATTAAAAACACTAGCCAAGTTGACCATTGAGTACTTTGATTCAAGAATGGGTTCATGCCATCTAGAGCCAAACCCAACCTTATATTACAAGAATCTTGAGAAAAATTTGGCCATCTTTTATCAAATTTCATCCACGTCTTAGAATAAGGAACATGTCGTTGTTTTCCATTAGTGATCTTATTTTGGGCATGCCATTACATAAATTCAATGATGTATCTACACCTATACATTAAGAGTAATTGTGATATTATTAGAAAGTGGCGATGAAAAATTCTAGGAACCACAACTAATTTCAATCCTGGTCTATACATCGCTCCATGAAATTTCAAAAATTCACTCTCACTTGCAAGATTACTGTGAAATAATACACAACCATTTACACATGTGTTGATGTTTTCATACCCTAAGCCTATCTTAGTGATTTTCTTTTTACATTGACTTTGTTTTGTTGGAAATATGGAGTCGGGTGGTAACAACGAACTTACTCATTCCAATAACTGATCTACACTCTCATTTTTCCAACCAAACACCACTTGCAACTTAATAATTTGAAGGATTGTTGTCAAACGACTTAACCTGCAATTAACATACACAGGATTTAAAGCATCCTCCATCGAATTGGCCCAATAATCATGTAGACCCTCATTAAACATTCTATCAACTTCAAACCCTTCATATAAAATTTCTACCTCTTCATCTATGTTTGGTGCCACTTCATCTATGTTTGTTTCCTCTTCATTTCTAACACTTTGCAATTCTATCATATATTCATAATAATTATAATCCCAAGGGTTTATACCACTATACCCATATCTTATCATATGTCAAAAAATCACATTTATGTTTTTCACTTTTCCACCAAGACAATCATTACATGGACATGGATATTTGTCCATGAGATTCTCATCAGATACTCTCTCATAATATACATGGTATTCATATGTAGTCAACCTTCGATGTTGACTCATCTTTAATGTTATGCATTCCACTATTAATTTAGTTTCCTATTTCAAGAAAAAAATAGAAATGAAAACATTTAGAATTCGTTTCATCCCTACAACCACACCATTACTATTCAATCCCCCCTAAAGAAAAAACTACCTATCTTGGCATACCAAACAAAATCCTTGTTAACAACTGGAGAAATCAAGAAAAATGGAAAACATGAATCCAAAGAGCTAAGGGAAGTGTTAGATTTAACTAGTTTCACAAGTGTTAGATTTACCACTGCCTAACCAAAGATTTTCCTAGATGGATTATCCATCATTTTATGATTATATATAGAAATATTTCAATAATTGGTATTGTAAGGTTATAATTTTAATAAAAAAGGTCTCGAGGATTTGCAGTTCACACACACACACACACATGTATATTAATCTTGAAATGTTTCAATCAATGGCATAAATTGCACCCACAAAATTGTGAAATGATAGAGAGAGGGTAGGATCCTCGTTATAGAGGTAAGGCCAGAGAGAAATAGGGAATCCCAACCTAGGATAATGGTTAAAATAGCTTGAATTTACATACCTTATTCCTTATGTAACAATTTAAGAGGAATGAAATAAGGGTATTGATTTTTATACTTGGATGCATGCGTATCTTACTACACCTGAAATGCTCCTAAGTTATATGCATTATCTCATAAAGAGGCTACCTATATGGAAGGGATACGGGGTGAGAGGGTGGATCAGATGTTGGACTTTGGCTTTAATTGCTTCTGGTTCTTCATTGGAATATACAAATTATGCAAGGGTATGAATCCTTTCATCGTGTTTTATCCCTTAGGAAAAAACAAAATACCCTACCTAAGGAAAAAAGGTATTTAAGACACTGAATGGACCTAGAAATTAGAATATGAACACTCACAAAGAGATTAATAGATATAATGCAGTTGGAGGAATCCATATTTTTAGCATATTTTCACCAATATTGACTGTAACGATCCCCCGACCAACCTGAGGCTGGGGTACGCCACTCCATAGAAACCACTCATGCTTTGATGCCAGTTAGTAACATTACCAGGCATTAGGCTAGGCCATGATACTCTAGGGAACGCTTTCGTTCCCATACTGCAAAACATACAATAGCATACCCAGTAGTCAACTAAGTAATGCCACCTAAATTTACTCTTTAGACTGCATGCAACTAAAACATATACATACAACACACTCGCAGAAGCTTTACATCTAAACATAAAAAACAATTACTTTCTGTAACATATGAATTTTATATTAAAATAACAGTAATTACCGATATGCATCATTTATAGGAAATTACCCATAAGCACACAAGCAATCATAGTCACATATATGATAAAATCGTAACATGGGCATGTAAACAACAAAACAACATATCCATATATCATACAATTGGTACTTATATTAGAAATACTATCACCAAATTCTTATAGACAGTCCATGAAACTCCTAGCCATAGACTACACTGTTCATCACTCTCAACAGTGAATCACCCCCGAGCTGGGACTGAACTCCACCTAGGGTAAAGGGATTCCTATCTAGGCTAAGGCTCATGGACAACATGAAAGACTCCATCTCAGGTGCTCACTCAACTAAAATCCTACAGCGTCTCATTCCCCACATGCTTATCCCACCCAAGGAAGTGTGCCCCTTCTCTGCTCAACAGTCCCTCGGCTACCCTACTTCCCTTCCAGGGCTTCAACAACAGGTTGGACCAAAAGTCTCAGAGCGTTGTAGCTACAGTTTAGAACCTATGGAAATCAATCCCCAACAATTCGCTCACCCAGAGAAATTCTCATGGGACTAACAACCCACTTCTTTATCCCACTCCAAGCTAACCAGGTACACCAACCTAAAAGTATGGGGAAACAGGCTTCGAAAAGGTGAAATGGTTGTCTCAAGGATAACAGAATGTATGAGTGAAATGTTCATGGAGTCATTTAATGGATAACTAAGTGTGTTTTGGAGTCACTGTGAACTCTTTGTTACCCAAAAATGATGGTCAGTCTGTTGGTTCCCCTTTTTTCCTATTCCTAAAGGTATCTGTCTGTGTGAAAAATCCCCCGCTGAGCTAAGTTTCCACATGATATGAATGCATGTCCCTAATTTGACACTTGTCATATTGGAAGTTACTTTTTTCCACTTGTCCCCAACTTTAGAACTTAGGATAAACTAATTATCCATACTTTATGTTTTAGGAAATATTAATATAATATTCCCTTGACTTCTGGCCCTCCCTTTCCCTAACTATTGCATTTCAATCCCCCATTGCTTTTATCGTGGTTGGTCTGCGCACAGTGATGTATTTTATATTAATCATGGGTCATGTACAAAGTAGGTTCTCTAGCCTTTAACATCTAGGCGTGTTGGCCTAATTCCAAGACATAAGCATTTCAACTTATAATACTGGCTCACCAGCCTATAATGCATATTATATACACAAAGGTTCGTTGACCTTAATATTCCACGCACTTAGTTACTACGCGTTGTATCCTCTATCTTTAAGGTTGTGCGCACCTTACTTACTACCCACAGTATTCAGAAATGTGCACATTACATCCCTTTACTGCATAGTATATGCGCACACCATTCCATGAAAGGTGTATGACAAAAATGGTGTCTAAACATCTCACTAGATTAAATATACTTGGATTATATTTACATTTGGGTTCGGCCGAGGGATATTACAATCCCCTCCCCTTATTTATGCACTGTCCTCCGTGCATCATGTAACCATATACAACAAAATTCTCAAAATTCTTCAAAAAGATGCGGGTACTCTTTTTGCATTGCATCCTCATGCTCCCAAGTAGTGTCTTCAGGTCCGTACCAGGTCCATTGGACCTTTACAAGCCCTATGGATCAATTCTGGAGTTGTTTGATTTTTCGATCTAGGATGCGCACCGGATGCACTTAGAAAGCGCCTTCTTGCTCCACCTGAATAAGATTCCAATCAATAACATGATTAGCATCATGCATATATTTCTTTAGCAATGATACATGGAAGACATTATGAATAGACATAGATGTAGACAATGCAATCATATAAGCAACTGGACCAATCCTCTCTAGGATTTCAAATGGTCCACAAAATATGGCTGCTAACTTGGCACAGCTTCCTAGCTTCATAGAGCTCCTATTAGCTTTCACTTTCAGGAAAACATGATCACCCATTTTGAATTCTCTGTGGATTCTGTTTTTATCAGCATAAATTTTCTGTCTGTCTTGGGAAACTTTCAAATTATGCTTAATTTTTAACATTTGGTCCTCCATCTCCTTGACCAATTCTGGCCAGAATACTGTTCTATCAGTTGGATTATCCTAGTTTACTGGATTATTGCACCTCCTGTCATAAAGTGCTTCAAACAATATCATTTTCAATGATGCCTGATACCCATTGTTATAAGCAAATTCTACCAAGTGTAGGTAGTCTTCCCATTTCGATGGTTTGTCCATCACATACATTCTCAACATATCTTCTATCACTCTATTCACCCTCTCTGTCTATCCATTAGTCTCAAGATGATAAGTTGTTCTAAAGTTCAATTTCATTCTGAATCCTTTGAACAATCCTTTCTAGAAGTTCGAGGTGAATTTCGGGTCTCTGACAGACACAATCGTTTTAGGAATTCCATGAAATCATGCCACTTCCTTCATGAAAATATCAACAACATCTTCTTCTTTGTGAGTAGTTTTTAGTGGAATAAAATGGCCATCTTTTGTGAGCTTGTCCAATTCCATTTAGGAATGGGAAAAGGTTGCAACAATCTTATTGGGTGCCTATGCTCTGTTTCAACTTTCTAGCATTCCATACACCTAGCAATGTATTCTGCAATTTCTCTCTTCATACATGGCCAAAAGTATTGTCTCTTGAGCATTGTTACAGTTTTCTGATATCCAGGGTGCCCTACATAAGCATCATTATGCATCTCATGAAAAATTACACGTTTCAAGTCCTGGACATTTGGTACAAAATTTGTGTTCTTGTGAAACATTATTCCATCTACTCCCAACTTATAAATATCCATCTTCTGGGGTGTCTTACCTTGCTATAACATTGCTACCAATTCTCTATATTGCAGATCTGTATTTGCAGCCTCTAAATTTTTTCTTTTAACATCAGTCTGATACATGCTGATGTTGTAGCACGTAGTTCATGCACCCTCTTGCTGAGTGCATCAACCACTTTATTTTCTTTCCCTTTGATATGATTTATATCAAAGTTATATTCACTTAGAAATTATAACCATCTGCTTTTTCTAGCATTTAGATTTGGCTGATCAAATAAATATTTCAAACCATTGTGGTTTTTTCTTAACTCAAACCTCTTTCCCATGAGGTAGTGTCTCCATTTCCTTAGGGCATGCACTATGGCTGCCAACTCCAAATCATGTGTTGCATAGTTTCTTTCATGCTCTTTCAACTTCCTTGATTCATAACATATCATGAATCCATTTTGACTGAGGAATCCACCCGGTCCTTCATTACATGCATTTGTGCATACAATGAAATCTTCATTTGGATCTGCAATCCTTAGTATTGGAGCACTTGTCAATAATTGTTTCAAATGTTGGAAACTCCTTTCACAGTTCGACATCCAATGAAAATTCATACCCTTTCTTTGCAAGGAAGTGATTGGGTGTGCTATCTTCGAGAATCCTCCAATGAATATCCTATAGTAGCCTGCAAGGCCCATGAAAGATCTGACCTCTGTCACATTCTTTGGTGCTGACCATTCTCCAATGGCTTCTACCTTCTCATGGTCCACTACTATCCCATCTTTTGAGATGATATGCCCCAAATAATGAATTTGTTTCTGATAAAATGAGCACTTGTTCAATTTTGCATAGAACTGGTGTTCCTTTAATACTTGAAACACCATCCTCAAATCATGTTCATGCTCTTTCTCTGACTTGGAATATATAAGAATGTCATCCATAAAGACAATGACAAATGTGTCCAAATACTCTCGGAAAACACCATTCATTAAGCACATGAAAACAACCGGTGCATTTGACAATCCAAATGGTACCACTGTGAACTCATAATGACCATACCTTGTCCTAAAGGTGGTCTTGCTAATATATTATTCTTTAATTCTTACCTGATGGTATCCTGATATGAGATCTATCTTTGAAAATATCCTTGCATCCTTCAATTGATCAAAGAGGTCATCAATCCTTGGTAGAGGATATTTGTTCTTAACAGTCACTTTATTCAATTGTCTGAAGTCAATGAAAAATCTTAACTTTCCATCTTTATTTTTCACAAACAAGACTGGGGCACCCCAAGGTGATACACTTGGGCATATATACCCCTTCTTCAGAAGTTCTTCAAGATGCATTTGCAACTCCTTCAATTCTGGTGTACTCATTCTGTAAGGAGTCTTTGACACTGGCGCTGCTCTAGGCATCAAATCTATAGAGAAATCAATGTCTCTCCTTGGGGAGTCCTAGTACTACCTTGAATATATCTTCAAAATATTTCAGGACAACATAATCCTCCAAATTTGGCACCTTGTCTTTAGGTGTCTCCTCCATATGAGCTGCAATTATTTGACATCCTCTTCTATAATATTTCTTCAGCTACAATGCTGAAATTTCTCTAATGGTTACTACCCTGGGAATTCCCTGCACTTTCCTTTGGTTCCCTTCTTCATCCAAGCAAGTGAATGTGTTGTTATGACAATCCAATAGAGCATGATGTGGGTCCAACCAATCCATCCCAATTAAATAGTCATAGGAACCTCAGGGTAAGATGTTCAAATATGCCCTGGTATTTAGTCCATTCATGTTTATGAGGCAAGAATTAACCATATCATTAAATTTTCTTCTGGATCTTGTAGCCATTTGCACCAACTAGGATTTCCCATGCTTTATTCTTGGAAATTGAAAACTTTCCACCATCTTAGGGTATATATAACTATGTCTATCTCCTGAATCAATTAAAATAGCAAGGGTTTGGTTGTTTATCATACCTTCCACTTCAATCATGTGGAACTGATACTTTGCTTGCTTGTTGTCCAGGGCTGCATAAATCCTTGGTACATTTCTACCCATGTCCTCTACTGTCTCAACACATTGTACATTGTGAACAACCTTATCTTTTTCGCCTCTGTGAGAACAATCTCTGAACATATGGTCTCCTTTACAACCCCAACATTGCATAGGTGGTTGTCTTGGCCCTTGACTCCCTGTGTCAATCACTCTGGTTTCCTTATGCGTTTGCTGCCATTGTGGATTATTCCTGAAGAATGGTGGCTTAGCTCCCTTATTCCTCTGACCCATCTTGAATTTCTTATTGTCTTCCCAATCCTTTTGGAAAGATGGTCTTGCTTTCAGCTGGTCATATATGCATTTATCTCTCCTTATGGTCTCTTCTAATGTCTTGGGATCATCATACTATATTTTGTCACTGATGAACAATGGCAATCCACTTAAGTACCATTGAATATTGACTATATCATCCTTAATGAAAGAGACATACTTCAATAGTTGTAGAAACCTTCTCTCATATTCATCTATGGTCGTACTTCCAAGCTTGAGTTCAAAGAAATCTTTCATTTTCTTGTCATAGTATCTCTTGGTCAAGTACTTCTTCTCAAAATACTTCTTGAATTCTCTCCAAGTAACACTTTTCTCTACAATGTGTTGTACCTGCACAAGTTGATCCCACCACATGGAGGCCTTTCCTTTGAGTTGATAGATAGATATTCTACCTTCAACATGAGAAGAGTAATTATGCAATTGAAAATACTTCCTCATTCCTAGAAATCATGTTTCGACATATTCATCCTTCTTGTGCTCACCATCAAATGTAGGAGGTTTGATTTTGTTCATTTCTCCTCACAGCTCATCCACCCTAGATCTCTTATACCTTTTAACAGGGGATAGACTTGATTTGTTGCCTTCTCTCTTATGGGAATGCCTATGGGGATGATGGTGATGTCTACTATCACTTTTTACTTCTCTCTTATCCTTTGAATATTTGTGACTCTCAGATCTACTTGAGTCACTCTCCTTAACCAATTTCTTCTCTATTCTGTTCAAACCTTACAATAGTTTCATGCTGAAGTCATCCTGCTGATCTTTGGCTTTCATAAGCCTTTCCTTATCATCTTTATGGCTTTGGACATCCTTCTGCAAATTCTTAATGGTCTTAGCCATATTCATATCTTCATTCCTTTATTCTCCATGTTCATTGGAGTTCATTCCTTCCATGCCCAAATGGAAATCCATCCCTATTCTCTTCTCTAGATGAATGTAATTCCCCCGTGACTCTTCCATTCCTATGGACTCTACACTAGTCTAACTTGACCAAGTTGTTGTTAATTCTGCAAAACATGCAGCCATCGAAACTAATCAGACTAACAAATCAACAATTCATGAGAATATGCACCATTTCGATTCAACATACACATCAACATTATCACTCCTTGTTTCCTAGTGTTATCACCAAGACAATTCTAGATAAGACCCAAGTGTCGAGAACGCTGATGTGCAGTGCCTTCTGAGATACATTTTCACAAGAAGGTGGTTTTGTAGAAACCACTTTTCCAAGATGCGGTATTACGTGTCTCAACATGTCAAATCCACCACTTGTGGAGCAGGCGATGGCTAGTCAGATCACCTTGTTCCATTCATTCGGTACTTCACAACCATGTGACGTCATCTGAATGCCGCCATGTAACGAACTCAAAAGCTAATCATTCGAAATGGATTGGACGAGCATGACAACCCAACGCTCTTTGTACGTCATCTGTCTGCGCTTCATAAATGGATTTCTATAATTACCACTCCCCAGGTATGAAGATATCTGTGTATCCATAATCATAGTAATCTTCAAGTTGCTCGACTTCCTGCTCTCTGTAAAGACACATTTTGGTATCCCCAACCTGAGATACATGGAAAAATCTAAGTCGAGTGAGACTGGTTATTTGAGCAACATGCTAGGATTTCCTACGAATAAGGAGGAAAGGGTCCTTGTGCACCTTCTAGAAACTAAGTTTCACACAAAGCCGGTTATAGACTCACAATTGGAAGTCAGGTTGAATCCCATTATAAAATATTTAGTCATCAACAGGCCAACCGCTAAGAAGAAAAGGAGTAAGTGGCATAAGAAGGAGGAATCTATGGTTAAAGCGACCGAAAGTGTTGGAGAAAATCAACCAGTCTGGTTAGACTCCTCTTTAAAGGAGGAGATCGCTAAGCTGAAGTAAGTATTCAACTAAGATAAGCATGTCTCAATGAATTTTGAACAGCCAGTAGCAGAGGTAAAGAATACAAGAGATGATAGGCCTGTTCTTCAACAACCTTTTGTTTTTTACAACAGACTAACTGTTGTCATCACCCTTTTGTAATTTTGTAATTAATATGATTATAAAAATACATTAACGGATTTTAGACAGTTTTATTACAATTTCTATCTGGTGATGTTATGACTCTTGTTTTCTTTTATAATAATTTTTTCTTGTAATCTTATATTTTATTTTCATCTGTCTAAATCGAAAGAAATTAAAATTCAGAATTCTTTTTAATTAATGCTTCAAT
>ML806339.1:292645-311742 GCA_009831015.1 Picea engelmannii | reverse complement strand
AATGATAAGGAAAAGGTATATTCTAGATGATAGAACACACAAAATTTCTTGGTTATCTCAGGAGTCTAGTTTCCCTTGATATAATGTTTCAACTTTATGGATGTACAAATTCATATGATGCATGGGAAAAATTAAAAACTCTTTATGGGGAAATTGATGAAGTTACGTGATATCAACTTGATAATGAACTATATATTTTTTATCCTAAGTCTTTTGAAAACATCCAATATTATGTAACAAAGATTAATTACCTAAGAGATCAATGTAAATCATGTGGTGTAGAGAAAAAGGATATAAAACTTGTCTTAACTACTATCTCTAAACTTGGACTTGAATATGCTTTACTTGTTTCTATCTTTCACACACATAGATTGACTTTGGGATCTGCATATACAATGACTTATTTTTCTTCCTTTCCATAAATGTTAATGCATAAGTAGGGGAATCATATTTTCATGGGTCTCCTTAATCCATATCAGTCTCAGGATTTGTTGAATGGTCAACCGAAGGGACATAAAGAGCTAGGGAAACTTGAAAAGAAGCAAAAGAACTCCAATAAGAACTCACAGAAATATTTGGTACAATAATGATCTACCCCAAAATCAGACTGCAACTCCTCGTCAAAGAGGAATTATCAAAAGAAGGATAGGCCAACTCGTAGTTACTAAAAAAAGGTTGGTCATGAGTAAAATTATTTTCATAAGAAGAAGATTGATGAGCTAAAGCATATTCTAAAAAAGAACAACATTAATCTATTGTAATCACAACAATCCTCTACTCCTTTTTCCAAATCAGGAAAATGGAAAGCAACTACACTTGTTTCTACTATAGATTCTTCTCAACACTGGATTCTTGACTCAGGTGCATCACATCACATAGGTTTTGTCACAAAACAATTTTATTTATTGAATCCTTGTTCGATGTCCCACATTCTCATTAGGGATGACCCTCCTGTAGATGTCATTTGGAAAGGTTTTTTTGATGCCGACACTGGTACTTTTGAGTATTTTCTCTATTTAAATAATATGATAGCCAACCTTCTTTATATTTACCAGATTTCCTAGAAAGGAAGAAAATTTGAGTTCATTCCAGATTCCATCACCATTAGGGATATTGAAGAAAATGTGCTTCTTGCAATTGGTAAGGATGATCATGAGTCTCACCTGTATGACTTCTCTGATTTTTCCCCTGGTTTTTATTCTATTGCTTTGAACACCCATTTAGATTATATCATAAAGCTATGGGATAGGTGGTTTGACCATCTCAACTTACGCTATCTTTAGGAGATCAACACATAGGATATGGTCAAAGGTATTCCTTGTATCATTTTCTCATATGGAGTTTTTTTGGGTTGTGCCTTGGGAAAGCGTCTCGAGGACAAGTTTGAAAACGGGAAGGCTTGGAGGGATTCAAAATTCCTTGATCTAGTTCACAGTGATGTGGCAGGTCCATTTCTATCCTTTTCTTTCAACAAGGATTGCTACTTTCTCACTTTTATTGATGAATTATATATATATACACATGGGTCTACTTTCTTTAGAATAAAGGAGAAGGTTTTGATAGATTCCAGGAGTTCAATGCTCACATTGAGAAACAATATGGGAAGTGCATAAAAATTCTTTGTAAAAACAATGACAATGAGTATGTGAACTACCAATTTGAATAATTTTACACTATTTAAGGGATAAACTTCAACATATTTTATCCTGTACACCTCAACAGAATGGTGTGGTAGATATGAAAAAAATATCCTTGAAAGATATGGTTGGTTGCATGATCCACACTCGCTCCATTTCACCTGAGTATTAGGTAGAAGCTATCAACTATGTTTCTCACAATCAAAATAGAGTTACATATAAGACATTGAAGGGTATCACTCCCTTTGAAGCTTTGTGTGTAGGAAACTTATTGTGCATCACTTGATAGTTTTTATTTCCCCAACTCAGACACACATTCATTTAGAGAAGTGAAAGGACTTAAAACCTCATAGTCAACCCAACATCTTTGGTGATTAACCCAATGGTGTCAAAGGATATCGAATCTTGGATCCTGACACACATGAGCTCTTCATTGAGTGTAGTGTGCAATTTGAGGAAAGATATACTAGATCATTGTCGGCACAGGGGTAGACCCAGGGTTCAACGTTATAACAACGCACCAACAAAACCCTAACTATCGACCCTTTCAAAAACACCTGCGAAGCAGATGAAGTCTCACCTGAGGTAGAGGCAGGGGTGGTTATAGGACTCCAGTGTCTGCAACCTTAGCTAGGACACAGATCTGTGATTCTGACACTTAATAGATCACTCAATAGTTAACATTCATCAATATCCAATTCTTATTTACAATGTAGTGAAACCCTAATTACAGAATATCACAGTATTCATTCAGATCTAAGGTATTCAAGCACTAAGCATATGTTCATAAGTCAGATCTAACACCTATCCATATCATTAAGCACTAAGCAAGAACTAGGAATAAATATATCTATCTATCATTCATCTGTATTAAAGAACTAATCAAGTAAACACATAAACACATCAATACATCGCACAAAGCATAGAAACACAATATGTATGTGGTTCACCCCCACCCTGGGGATACATCCACCAAATATTCTCTTCTTTATTATCTTTGGTCAAGCTTCTTACAGGAACATAACATCCAAGTCCTAATCCACAGAAGACAGGAGGTTTACACACCTCGCCAGATCCTCCTTCCCCGAGTAGATCTAGGCACAGAGCCTTGCACAGTCTGTGCACAAAGCACTACATACGACTTGCACTTAGCTCTATAAGTCTCAACATACAACACGCACCAAGCCTCTTACAATCATTTTCACTTAGCACAACTTGCAACTCAGTCTCTTTCTTACATTGCCTAGACTTCTATTTATACATTACAAAATAGGCCTAAACATGGTTAAACGCATGGGTCGACATCCCATACCCATTACATAATCTCGAATCCTAGAAAGGGATCTAAAAGAGGCCGATATCCCATGATCTCTACTTCATCTTGCGCTTTGCCTTCGACAGCTTGTCGAAGTCCCAAAATTATGTCAAACATGACCAAGAATCCTCAAAACTTGGTCAAGTGTCAATAGGCCCCCAACACTCACCTGTGACTCGTCCCAAGTCACTTTGATCTGATTAGTTCTACCTCAACATCCTCAATCTTGGCTCGATATTCTTGAACTTGTTGTTGTGCCATGACCTCCTATTCAACGAACTCTTAGATGACTTCTTTGTTGACAGGTCCCTCTAGGCGTTGTTCGGCTACAGTGACAAATATCTATAGTTCCACTCCTCGGCATTCAATCTCTGCGAACAATTGGAAAGCCTCATCCTGTACAGATTGGAGCCTCTAAGTTACTTCCATAACTCTTCTCTGAATGGTGTGGACCTATTGTTGGGTGGTGTTCTTTTCCTGGGTTCGCTTCATTCTTTCCATAGCTGACAGGGGCTTCAAATGCGCCTGTATTGTTTCTGCTTGATACTTTTATTCCTTTATCTATGACTCTAGTGCATTCAATTCTGGATTCTTACTGAGTCGCTCATACATCTAGGCACTGCGATCACTCATTTTCTTGCATTCCAGGGCAAGGAATTTTATTCTTTCAATTGCGCTTCGAGCAATTGCTTCTCTTTGATCGCTTACATCCCGTGGGGTGTCAGGTACGGTGTGGAGCTCTAAGTCTATTATTCATTGTTGTAGCTATTTGATATCTTCTGTGAGATATTGTACATGATGTGTTAATTGATCTTCTTCCTGTGGTTCTAATCCTGTCATAGAGTGGAGTGCTCTATTGACTACTTTTTTCACTTCGAGTTGCTCTGCGAGTAACTGTTCTTTTTCTTGTTGCATATGTGCTTTCTCTTCTTCAAACTTTGTCTGGAGAGAAACCTTCACCTGTTCTACAATGATTACGCCTTGTACTTTCTTCAAGGCCTGGGTAGCTTGATATGTTTCTTCTTATGCACGACAAAGGTGAGCTTCGACCACATCAGCTAATCGACGGAATTGGGTTGGCTCATCTCCCAACTCTGGTTCTCCTAATGGTAGGGGTGCAGTGGACCCTATGCGGCTGGAATGAAGGGCCTACTATACCCCTTGGAATTCGACCTTAATTCTATCATAAATTTCCTCTTGCTTGGATTCTTGTTTCTCCATGATTTCTAATGAAGCGTCATTTAGGGATGCTATGATGAAGTAAAAATCATCAGTAGTGAGAACAGACTTCATCTTGGTCATGGTGGCTCTCGATTTCATTCGAGAAGAAGGTTTCAGGGGAGAAATATTCCTCTTCTTTAGGGGATAGGTCTCATCTCTAAGCGGTGTTACTTCACCTTGCTTCTGTTTATCTCCTTTTCCATTTATCTCTTCTACTTAGTCATCACCCCCTCGGTCAGGTGATACTGAAGTAGTCTTTCCTGAGGTGCTTCTTAAGTCTTGGACCTCTTAATTCCTCTTCATTCCGCTAGGTTTGGGTGTATCATTTTCTTTGGGCATGGGCTTTGGGATGTCAGGGTTAGACATCTCTGCAGGGTTTGCAGGAATAAGGAGGTCTATCGACCAGTCCTTATTGATCTCCTCAAGGTCCTCTTCCATGAGCTTCTAGTACGACTGAAGTTGCTCCTTATGTTCATTGGCTCACACTGTAAGGTATATGAAGTGCCAATATGTGTAGAACTTCATAAGGGGTTGGAACCTCTGTAGGGTGTTTGGAGTCATGCGAGGTTCAACTTCAATGGTTCTCTTCAGCTGAAGGTAATATGCGTGAAAAACAACGTTCAAATTCCATTGTTTGTTGATATCACTCGAGTACTAGAGTGTGGTGAGCTTCACATCAAGCGCCTCAAACGGTTCAATATCCGGGAAGGTCGCACCTTTCGGCATATCCCAGGAAACAAAGGTGATGAGGATTAGGAGCCAGCTAAAGTGAAACTCGTAGCCCTGATCCTATGCTCCGTGATAGTCTAGTTCCAGCTGATTAACTAGGTACTTCACCAAGTTCATCTGTAGACCTTCTATGCACTTCCCTGTGAGGTCAACAACAAAGCCTGTGACTTGTGTAGGTCTGTTCTTCCTTACTAACTTTCCTGCAATTAACTGACAGGCTAGGTGCACTGTGCCATTCTAGATGGAGGCTACCTTATAGCCTCACGTCCCCTTTTCAACATCAGCGTATGCATCCTTGATCTTCTGTGCTAGTGCGCGATCTATAGCTCTTCCTGGATAGAAATCTTGTGGGTCAGGTCCTTACATACTTAATCCTATGATCCTATGGATCAACGTCGGATCGACTATGATTCAATGGTCTAGCCATAAGTAGCCGCCATGGTAACATGAACGTAATAGCTTGACACAGGTGTTGACTTCCTAGTGCCTTCTGAAGTGTGATATTTTCATTACATTTAATAGGATGGACTACGCGAGGTTCATTGTCCATAGCTGGGGGATTATCTTTGAGTTATTCCCCTTCATCTTGGTCAGGTATTTCTATGGGTGAGAATACTATATTTCTTGCGATCTCCGAGATTGAATTCACTGAACTTCAATGCTGTGATCTTGTCCTGTTGTGCTCGAACTGCGCGTATCCCCTTTGGGAGATACACAGTAACCATGGTTTACTCGAAATATCTTGGCACACTATCTCGACTCACCATGGCAGCCAGAGGCAGGATGTAATCAGGCAATATGGTTGGGATCATGATGCAAGATGAGATGCGACCACCACCTCGTGCTCCTTCTCACAGGATCGTTCAAGTTCCCCTTTGAGATGAATTATCTCTTTCGATTCCCTGCTGGAATCCCTGATGAAAACCTGATCCACATGCCCTTCTCTTTTCCCTGTCACAGCCTTTTCACGCACCTGTGACCTTTCCCCGATTATAATTTTGGGTTTTGAGGTTTCGTGATCCCCAACGTCAAGAGTTCCTGTCCTCTCGAACTCGCGATCACTGATTTTTCGATGCGTACCTTTGCTGGCTTAGCCTCCCTCGATATGCCTATAGTCCACGTGACCTTCTCTTATATGACCGTAGTCATACACCTTGTCGGGATTCAGGTTTTCATGCCCCTTGATGTCACGAACCTCTGTCCTCGTGATCTCCTGACCTCCGATCTGCAGATACGACACTTTACGCGTTAGCCCTCCTAGATAAGCTCTTGGCTCATATGACTGTTATTCCCCATGACCACAGTATTACCTCTCGTCGGGGTTTTGGACATCGCAATGCCGAAATGCATAAACCCCGTGTCCATGGGATTCCCGATTTCCCGATTCCCGTAATGCCAATGGACAACTTTCCTTTCGGGAAATCTCTCGAATGATCTGATCTCCTCCACGCGTCCTCCTATGATGGATGGTCCTAATCGCTTCTCACGATTTCATGACTTTTGATGTCCCGGGCGCCTCGTCTTCAGGACTCGCGAAATTTCAAACTCTGATGCCCCGTTTCGACCTTCTATTGGGACTTCACCCGATAATCTAGATCTCCGCCATGTGTCCCCAACTGATGGATGACCCTGATCCAATCTCGTTGTTTCAGAGGTTTCAATGCTCCGATGACAAAAATCCTCTGTCAACTCAAAACCCCGGTAACCGATATACCGACGGGTCACTCGATCTCCGCCACGTGTCTCCTCAAACAGACGGTCCAGATCGTTCTCAGGACTTTTCCTATAGAAATTCCTGATTTCTTGTCCTCGTGACTCCCGATTTCACGAATGCCGATATCCCGATGCCTATCGATACTTTTTCCTAGTGTGATAAGGGTTAAACCCCGTGCACCTTCTGTTCGATCCAATGACTGACGGGATTTCTGAATAAGATCCAACGGCTCACGATCTCCCCATAGCCTAGCCTCCAAGGTGTTCAACAACCTTGAGGTCTTTCTTCTGAGTTGTTGACTCCATTTCTTGTGCCACAACATGTCTTTGTTTGAAACCACAGTATTCAGAAATGCATCCTCTATGCACGGCTATCAGAACCCGCAACATTCGGTCACACCCTCCTGGTATGAAGCCTCAAATACCTCTCAAGCCTGAAAATCAAACACACTCCTGCAAATGCAAACCTATAGCATACATCTACAGCATACATAGAACACTCACAGACATCCACATAACACAAAAATACATGTAGGAAAAAACTACTTTTGTCTATATTAAATACGGAAAATGCCTGTTTAAAGAAGGTGTTCCTGAGAACGGCTTGTAACAAGGTCTCGGCTCTTCTCTTATGCTCTCTACACACAGATTCTCTTCTATCTCAACCACCCTAACTCTCACTATCAAAGAGATACAATCGATCTTTTACATGAGGGGGCTCTTCGAGCGCTTCCCTCCAACCTACCTAGCCTATTCAATTACATTGAATGGGTTGTCTCCTCTAGCATCTGGATCTAGATATCAGCCTTACAAACATTAAAGGCCTATCTTATCTATAGCCTGCAGAAAGGCATGACTTCACGGTTCAACAGCCTAAGCATTTAATTACATTGAATTCATATTTCAAATGAGGTTGTGCCTCTCTTCAACACGCGATTCGAATTCGCTGACATGGCTGGCTGGCTGGCTGGTTGATGTGGAGAGATGCTCCTGCATAATACTCCTCAACTGCAAAATTCATGAGCTCCTGCTCATGAGCTTCCCATCTCTCAGCTTTGGAAATCCTCCTGGATCCCAAATCATCCTTTGGAGTTGTTCATCTGCTCCATCTTCCTGCTGCTGCTGCTTCCTTCCTTTTTCTCATCCTCTCCTTTCTAGAAGTTTCTACTAAATCTACCATCATCCTTCTGATCTCCTCGATTGCTTCATCCAGCTGCTCTAGTGGCTGGTCATGTTTTTGTAGTCTCCCCAGCTGCAAAAATTTTCTGCAATTGGGTAGATCATCATGATCTCCCATGCTTTCTTCTTCATCATCTTCCAACTTCACCTGTTGGATGTGCATGCCCTGTACCTTCACCCTTCCCTCCAGGGATTCAATCTGTTCATATAGATTAGCCAAACTAATGTTGTCTACTTCTTCCTCCTCTACTTCTGCAACCTCCCATGTTGCAGTCCTTTCAGTCTCCTGGCTGAAAATACTGAGCCATTCCTCAGAATGCTCATCATTCTCTTCTTCTTCTTCTGTTGTCAGCTTCAGTGCTACAAATTCCTCATCTTCCTGGCTGAATGCATTGAGACACTCCTCCGAATGCTCATTTTCTTCTTCGTCTACTTGGGCAGCTTCCAAAGTCTGTTCCAATTCCTCTTCCCTGATAGTCTCAGTTGACTGTTCTTCTGCTATTGCTGCACCTACAACACATATTTCTTCCTCCTCTTGGGCACGTGGTAGGAATATCTAAATTCCTCCAATCATTAGAAGGTCCTTTAGATCCTCCTCTTCTGTCAGCTGCACATGCTAATCCAAACTCACCTCTGAGTTCATCTGCTCTGTCATCTCCTCAGGCTGATTCCAACTCATCTGCGCATCCCTGACCACATGGAAATATGGGATCTGTTCACTGCTCTCCTGGCAGATTATGAGATCAATTGATCCCATCTTCATTAGCACTCCTTCCTGAATTGAACTCACCTCTGAGTTCATGAGACTTCTAGACAGTCTCGCATGCTCATCTCTGCCCACCTGGAAATTTGAGATGATTCTACTACCCTCCTGGCAGTCTTTGATATCCCGCAACGACCTCATTTCATTGCCCAGCTGGCAATGTGAAATTCCCTGGCTGTCCTCATGACAGTCTCTGAGATCCTGCAGTGATCTCAATTCATTGACCTCCTGGCAAACTGGAATTTCTTTTCTTCCCTCCTAGCAGTTCTTGAGATCTTCAACCGATCCCAATTCATTCTCCTCACCAAGAATGTCCCCAGTCTCTGGTTCACATATCTGAACCATTTCTTCTTCTGGTCCATTGAGGTTTTACAAATACCTCATCCATCCTCTTAAAAACCTATGCTATCTTCTGACCATCAACTCCTTGACTGGCCATTTTAACTTCGACTTCTTCATGGGCCATTCATACACCCATATCGGCTTGGCTTTCTGCTACATCCACAGTTCAAGCTTTTCTATGTCTGCCCTTATTTCAACGAGCTCTTTATCCATCTCTGCAAGCTTTTCTGCTTTGCTCTTTCTCCTAGCATGCCTATGGTATTCAGTAACCATGGTGTTGTCCTTGTCTTCTTTCCTATCAAACCTGTTGCTGTCACTCTGCACTAACAGTGTTTCCAACTTCATCCTACAGTCCTCCTGACTGCTTTCTTGATTGTTTCCTACCTACAAACAACCATCACAGAGTCTCCAATGCTCTGTATTCCTTTACCTTCTCGCTTCACCTGAAATATACAAGTGAAGTTCCTGCTCTGATACCCTTGATGTGTGTATCAGAGTGCTTTCCTCCTCTGGCTTCCCTTGCCTTCTCCCTCTTCTTGAAATATACAAACAAAGTTCTTGCTCTGATACCACTTGACGCAAGACGAGACGCGACCACCACCTCATGCTCCTGCTCACAGGATCGTTCAAGTTCCCCTTTGAGCTGAATTAGCTCTTTCGATTCCTTGCTGGAATCCCTGATGAAAACCCGATCCACAGGCCCTTCTCTTTTCCCTGTCACAACCTTTGCACGTGCCTGTGACCTTTCCCCGATTATAATTTTGGGTTTCGGGGTTTCATGATCCCCGACGTCAAGAGTTCCTGTCCTCTTGAACTCTCGATCACCAATTTGTCGATGCGCACCTTTGTTGCCTTAGCCTCTCTGGCTATGCCTATAGTCCATGTGACCTCCTCTTATATGACCGCAGTCATACACCTTGTCGGGATTCGGGGTTTCATGAACCTTGATGTCATGAACCTCTGTCCTCGTGATCTCCCAACCTCTGATCTGTCAATACGACACTTTACGTGTTATCCCTCCTGGCTAAGCTCCTGGCTCATATGACCGTTATTCCCTGTGACTGCAGTCTTACCTCTCGTCGGGGTTTCGGACATCGCAATGCTGAAATTCATAAACCCCGTGTCCACTGGATTCTCGATTTCCCGATTCTCGTAATGCCGATGGATGACTTTCCTTTCAGGAAATCTCCCGAATGCTCTGATCTCCCCCACGTGTCCTCCTATGATGGACGGTCTTAATTTCTTCTTGCGATTTTGTGACTTCTGATGTCCTGGGCGCCTTGTCTTCAGGACTCGCGAAATGCAGAACTTCGATGCCCCGTTTCGACCTTCTATCGGGACTTCACCCAATAATCTAGATCTTCGCCATGTGTCCCAACTGATGGATGGCCCTGATCCAATCTCGTTGTTTCAGAGATTTCAATGTTCCAATGACATAATCCTCTGTCAACTCAAAACCCTAGTAACCGATATACCGACGGGTCGCTCGATCTCCACCACGTGTCTCCTCAAACGGACGGTCCAGATCATTCCCGGGACTTTTCCTATAGAAATTACCGATTTCTTGTCCTCGTGACTCCCGATTTCATGAATGTCGATATCCCGATGCCTGTCGGGACTTTTTCCTAGCGTGATAAGGGTTAAACCCCGTGCACCTCCTGTCCGATCCGACGGCTGACGAGATTTCTGAATGAGATCCAATGGCTCACGATCTCCCCCTTCTGTATGATTTCTCTGGTGCTCCCTGGACTTAGAAACCAATGGTTCAGATCTCCTTCTCCAGGCAATCTGACGGCTGTTGTGCTCCCTCCCGAGCTTGCGCACTTACTTCCTGCACTTGGAAGAATTTCAATCTTCCAGAGGCTTCAACCTTGGCCTCCTTTTCCTCTGCGAGCTCTACAAATTTGAGTCCTCGCCTACGCTCTTGATAACGCTGTTCCTCCTGAGCTTTGCTTTCGAATCCTCAAAGGATTCTTTGACTTCTGCCCTCTGCAGAGTCTTTACACACACACAGTGCTATCTCTCCTGAGCTTCTCACATGCTGAGACCCCTAAGGTATTTTATCCTTCTTCTGTCTCCCTCAGATGGAGAATGTAATGCCCTCCTGGCTATCCTTCTACTCAAGCAACCTCTTGCTGAGTTTGCAGGGTGTTCAACAACCATATGAAGATCCCTCAGTGGATTCTTCCTTCAAAATACAGAACTCAAAGAGTTCTCTTTTCTTCTTTGTTCCTGTCTGCACACCTACTCAATGCCCACCTGGCAGAGTCTCTTCTCCCAGAACTTTCAGCAGTTCTGTACTCTTCTGTGCACCTATGCACCTGCTCAATGCCCACTTGGCAGAGATCTCAGAATCCTCAGTGATTTTGATTCTTCCTGAACTCACCGCAGAGTTCCTCCAAATGCACTACTATGTATATGCTCAATTCCTACTTGGCAGAGCTTCACAGAACTCCTCAGAGATTCTGTTTGCAACTATGTTCTTCTCCCATAGCCTAGCCTCCAAGGTGTTCAACAACCTTGAGGTCTTTCTTCTAAGTTGTTGACTCTAGTTCTTGTGCCACATCACGTCTTTGTCTAAAACTGCAGTATTCAGAAATGCATCCTCTGTGCACGGCTATTAGAACCCACAACATTCTGTCACACCCTCCTGGTATGAAGCCTCAAAGACCTCTCAAGCCTGAAAATCAAACACACTCCTGCAAATGCAAACCTATAGCATACATCTACAACATACAGAGAAAACTCACAAACATCCACATAACACAGAAATACATGCAGGAAAAAACTGCTTCTGTCTATATTAAATATGGCAAATGCCTGTTTATACAAGGAGTTCCTGAGCACAGCCTATAACAAGGTCTTGATTCTTCTCTTCTGCTCTCTACATGCAGATTCTCTTCTATCTCAACCACCCTAACTCTAACTATCAAAGAGATACAATCAATCTTTTACATGAGGGGGCTCTTCGAGCGCTTCCCTCCAACCTACCTACCCTATTCAATTACATTGAATGGGATGTCTAGTCCAACATCTAGATCTAGATCTCATCCTTACAAACATTAAAGGCCTATCTTATCTACAGCCTGCACAAAGGCACGACTTCACAGCTCAACAACCTAAGCATTTAATTACATTGAATTCAGATTTCAAATGAGGCTGCGCCTCTCTTCAACACGTGATTTGAATTCACTGATGTGGCTAGCTGGCTGGCTGGATGACTGACGTGGAGAGATGCTCCTGCATTAGATCAAATTCACATTTGTTAGGTCATCTCTGTGTTTGGTTCTCTTTTCCATTGATGGTCGGGATGGTTCGTCTCCACGAGCAGTTGAAGGAGAGGATTGCACTCCTTTCATCGAGGACACTTATGCACCCACATACATCACTCTTTCAGACATGAATCTCTCAGTCATGAGGTCGATGAGTACTTCCTTAATAGAATCTTCAGCTACGCTAATTTCTTCAGACATACACGCTCGTGGTTGAATATCTTGGATTCAAAGAGTAACTTCTCAATGAAATGGGATGGATGGAAATAGTGCAATGATCAAAGTGATAAATCAACTATAATGCGAGCTCAGATAGTCACGGTTGGAAAAAGTGTTCTTGTTGTGTGGCGTGACAGGATAAATAGATATCTTGGCAATGAGTGAGAAGCCTTCATTAACTCAGTTATGTCTGTTATGGTGCGTTCCTAATGGTCTGGTGGCGAATTTTCTGACCATAAATACCTTTCTACCCATTCAGGCCGTCAATCTAATGGTTATATTGTTCCCAACGACTATATTTCTTCGTCATGGCGAAGTGCCATGTGACATTGTTTTGATATCCCGACGAAGTTCCAATTTTGTAAATTTTCCTTCTACGAAGTTCCCTCTGGAACCTTTTGTAACTTTTTGATATTATCTCTCTTCTTTCTTAGTTTTCTAGCCTTCTTTTTGGTGAGCTTCATCTCGGTATTTATTTTTCCTTTCTGATTCTTATCTTCTTTTGGCATAGTAACTTTGCGCTGGTGAGATTCTTTCCTAGAAATTAGGGGTAATACTTCATCTATATCTGGAATAGGTACTTCATTCCTCTGTGGGTATTCTATTGTTCTTCCCACTTTGACATCCGAGTCTCTAGTTTTAAATAGATTCGCTCGGTTCTCCTGTTATTCAATCAAGTGTGCGATCCTCCTAGTCATGAAATCTTTCAATTCTTTCTTCTTTTGTTCTAATACTTCTTCTTCTTTCCTTCTGGCCCATCTCTTTCAATCCAAGGTTTTCCTAGTAACATAGCAAATGGAGCGCTATTCTCAATAAATTTAACAAATTCAAATTCTTCCTTTGTCGAAGTTCCATGAACACTCATAGATATCTGGGTAAGTCTTCCACATAGGGTTATCAACTTTCCTCTAAATAATCTTATTCCTCCCAATGAAGGAATCATAGTAGGTTCCCCTAAAATTTCCCAAGTTCTTTATGTCATGATATTTACCTATGTTTCCTCATCCAAAACAAGGTCAATGTCGAAGTCTCCTATTATTGTTTCAATGCACTCTTCTTCTTTGAAGATCCCTAATAAGTTGACATGTCGGTGGTCATTTAGGGTTCCTTTCATCTGTAGCAATGCTTTCTCTGATTTTTTCTGGGGTTCTTCCATGGTTTCAGTTGCTTGACGTTTCTCGTGGTCTTCTTGTCTCATATTCATCATTTCAACCTTAGAAATCATTCTAATGAAATCCAAAACTTCATGGTCCATAGATTTGCAATAGAGGCAACTAGGTATTCTACTAGGGCATTCCTTAGCCAGATGTCCCAGTATTCTACAATTGTAACAAAGGGTTAATCCTCTCTTTCTTTTAAATGGTCCCCAACCTTTCCTGTACTACGTGCTAGGATCATGGTAGCTACCCTGCAACAAATTATTTCTAGGGTCTTGCATCCATTTGTTAGTCCAAACATTCTCTCTATGCATAGGTATAACATATCTTTCACTATTCTTATCAGATCTACTCATATCAAATATTCTTTCTTCTACTTGTGCCCTAGTTTTCAAGCTAGGAAAAATCTTATCAAACATACCTAGATTCATATTCTAGAAACAAAAATTTCTGCTAATCTTATCTTCAACATGGCACAAAGCTTCCATATCTAAAACTTTTCACTATTATTACCTCTATCAGAGAACAAAGCGTTCAGATCTTACCTCTTTTCTTTAGATCAAACTTCTTTCTTAGCACAGAGCTTCACATATCAAGTTGAATACTGCACTCTAGAGAGACAGATCTATGCACAGAGATTTCACAATTTCAGGTCAGATCTTCACACAAATCTTATTTTTCCTCAGTTCCCAACAATCACAGTGTCAGGTCCCGACAACAGAACCATTTGTTGGCACCGGGGAAGACCCAGGGTTCAATGTTACAACAACACACAAACAAGACCCTAACTACTAGCCCTTTTGATAACACTTACGAAGAAGATGAAGTCTCACCCGAGGTAGAGGAAGGGGTGGTTGCAGGACTCCAGTGTCTGCAACCTTAGTTGGGACACAGATATGTGATTCCAACACTTAACAGAGAAATCAACAGTTAACATTAATCAATATCTGGTTCTTAGTTACAGTGCAGTTAAACCCTAATTATAGAATATAACAATATTCATTCAGATATAAGGTATTCAAGCACTAAGCATATGTTCATAAGTCATATTTAACACCTATCCATATCATTAAGCACTAAGAAAACACTAAGCATCAATAGATCTATCTATCATTCATCTATATTAAATCACTAATCAAGTAAACACATAAACACATCAATACATCACACAAAGCATAACAACACAACATGTACGTGATTCACCCTCACCTTGGGGCTACATCCACCAACTCTTCTCTTCTTTATTATCTTTGGTTAAGCTTCTTACAGGCACATAGCATCCAAGTCCTACTCCATAGAAGACATGAGATCTGCACACCTCGCCAGATCTTGCTTCCCCGAGTAGATCTAGGCACAAATCCTTCCACAGTCTGCACACAAAGAACTACAAACGACTTGCACTTAGCTCTACAAGTCTCAACATACAACACACACCAAGCCTCTTACAATCATTTTCATTTAGCACAACTTGCAAATCGTTCTCTTTCTTACATTTCTTAGCCTTCTATTTATACATTACAAAATAGGCCTAAACATGAGTAAACCCATGGGCCGACATCCCATACCCATTACATAATCCTGAATCCCAAAAAGGGCCCTAAAAGGGGATGAGATCTTGTGATATCCACTTCGTCTTGTGCTCCACCTTCGATAGCCTGTCGAAGTCCTAAAATTAGGTCAAACATGACAAACAATCCTCAAAACTTGGTCAAGGTCCAACAATCATCCTCTCATATTCCTTCCTCCATAGTGGATTTAGATAGTGACTATGAATATTTTCCTCTAGATGCCTCTACTTGAAGAGTTGATCATGCGGTTTCATCCTTCTCTTCACAAAGTTCAAATTCTAAGAATGTGGATTCTCCTCCTCCATCCCCTACCATGCCTTGTTGGGCTTGTCAGACACTTGAGTATGTAGGAAATATTTTTGGGGATCCTTCCAATACATGGAGGATGCAATCACAACATCAAGATATTCCACATTAATACATTACTACAAATTCATATCCACAGTCCTTTCATGAAGAATCAAGTACTTTTGAGTGGGATTCATTAATGGAGGAAGAATACAACTCATTGATTCAAAACAAAACTTAAGATCTTGTTCCACTTCCTAAGGGAAGAAAACTGGTTTGATGTAAGTGTATTTGTTGTAGTCCAAGGAATAACAACATGCATTCAAGAAGAGAGAGAGATACAATATAGAATAAATATTAGGGACACACACATAATCAATAAGAGACAGAGAGATTTGTGGGAAGGGTATTCATTCGCCTTTGTATTCCATATTCATGAGCATTTATACAATAGAGATATGGTTGGAGCAGTTGTACCCACTCCAACTAATCCTTCGTTAGGTTCATTTATCCTCTACGTGCATTTACATACTTTATTACATGTATTCATACATTATTATGCTAGTGTATAATGTATGATGGCTTATTACAAGGGCCTAAGAGGCCTCCCAACATCTCCCCCACAATCAAATCCTTTCTTGTCCCTAGCAAGTATGCATATAATTAATGACATGTTACTATTTTAGCCTTCATCTTCAATATGGTAAATACCTGTGCAGTTAGTGAGTCTCCAATGCTCAACTACCTAGCCCAACAATGGTCCTCTTGACTCTCTTGTTGCACCTTCATGCCTTTAGAGTGATTCTTGTCCTGACATGTTATCATCTTACGCATGAACACACCCTATGGTGGAACACCATTCTCCAACCAACCTACCATTTCTCTACTTTCTGGCTTCCAAGGTCACAACTCAAGAACTTTTCTCCAACTTTTATACTAGGGGACTTAATCAATTCAATATTTCTTGTGCCATCATATTGCATTTTAAGCTCTTGTATGTGTGTCTCATCATATGATGTCTCCTTCTTGAATTCATGTCTCTTTCTTGAATGCCTTTATCTATTTTCAAAATGCTCATAATCAATGCTTAATATTTTATTTCTCTGCTTCTCATCAAACTTGGATGTGCTTCTTTTTGCTTTTCTGGTATATGAGAATATATAAATTCTACATTTACATTAAAGAGGACTTGAGTGATACCTTTTTGTTGGAACCAAACTTTTACAAAATTCACTAAATGTTGTAGAATGGATATCGACTTATGTCGGAGTAACCGATCTCATAAGCTAAAGATTGACTTTCATTACATAGGTGGAGGGGATCACCTACCTTTCAAGACACACATTTAATCCCCTCGTTTATTTTGAATATTACAATATTGTTTCATACTAATAAGACTATTATCCTTCATATAATAATTTCTTTCATATTTGACGCCATATACATTTTACAATCCACCTTTTTACATACAATAGATGACTTTATGACATAAACTCCATACATTCTAGCCACCATCCTTTATAAATACTCTCACACTTTTTCATAATGTCATTTTGCACCTTTAAATTCTATTATGACATGTGCATTTAACTGTTCAACAAATTCCCCAATCTTATAAAGTGTCAAAAACAATAAATGTATTCATTTCCCTTCATTGTAGTAAATATTTCTCACATGGTTTTGATTTTGAATAATGGTTTGTCACTTATTTCATGCACACACCTAACTTCATGCCCAAGTATTGTATTTTTGGCAACTCGACCAATTGTATTCTTAAGGAATAAATCAACATGTTTCATGAACAAACTGGTCCAATATTTGTAGTTTCCACATAGTTTCCTTCTTAAAATTTCTCTCAAAAATATTAATAAACAATGTCATTTTGAAACCCATATATAATTTCTACAATCCACATTTAATGTTAAAACAATAATCAACAAACATACCAAATCCAATCTTTTACTCGTAGATTGCAGGAACGTCTTCAAACATCATACAATTCTTCTCTTGAAGATCAACTCAAGAAGAAGGCTACTCTAAGATTCTCTTCAAAACAAGCTTCTTTATTTCCATGATCATCTCAAACATTTCCATGAGCATCTGAAGAAAATATTCCATCCAAGATCATATTTTCTACTTTTCCAAGTTCGAACAATTCCATGAGCATCTTGATCAAACCTCCCATCCAAGTTCAAATTTTCTAATTTCCCAAGTTCAGGTCACACGACAACAAAACCAAAGTTTTGTAGTCTAAGGAATATCAAGATGCATTCAAGGAGAGAGAAAAACATTATAGCAGAAATATTAGGGACACACATGTACTCAATAACAGAGAGAGATTTGTGGGAAGTATATCCATCTACCTTTGTATTCCATCTTCATGAGAATTTATATAATATAGATACGGTTGGAGCGGTTGTACATACTCCAACTAATCCTTCATTAGGTTCATTTATCCTCTGCATTTACATACTTTATTACATGTATTCATACATTATTATGCTAGTGTATAATGTATGATGGTTTATTACAAGGGCCTAAAAGGACCCCCTATAAGATCTATCAGACCAAATTTGCAGTGGATGGACTAGTTGACAAGTTCAAATCACGACTCATGGATAAATGTTTTTCTTAGGTTCTCGGTGTTCACTACATTGATACCTTTTCCCCTATTGCCAAAATGAACTCCATCCACCTGATACTTGTTATTGCTACAACAAAAATTTGGGGTATACATAAGATGAATTTGAAGAGTGCATTTCTTCACGAGGATCTACATGAGGAGATTTAAATGGAGCAACCACAAGAATTTGTTCATGATTCTTCATTGGTTTGTAGATTGCAGAAGTCTCTCTATGGTCTAAAACAAACCCCATAGACTTGGTATGATAAGATGGACTCATTTTTTCTCTTAATTGGGTTCTCTATATTCCACTTAGATTTGAATGTATACATATTGATATAGGAGGATGCTCTTCTATTCTTGTCTCTCTATGTTGATGACTTGATTGTCACTAGGAGCACCTCATCCATCATTACAAGAATCAAAACTTCTTTTCACGATAGGTTTTCCATGATTGACTTGGGTATCTTGCAATTTTTTCTTGGGATTGAGATCACTCGGTCCTCTTCTCGGATCTCTCTTACATAGCCCAAGTATTCTATTGATCTTCTAGCTCATTTTCACATGGTTGATTTTAATCTTGAACTGAGTCCCTTTATATCCAAAGTTAAGTTTTAGGTGAAGTTTTCCACACCACTATTTGATGCCACTTTGTATCATTAGCTTTTTTGAAGCCTCATCTACTTGACTCATACTCACCCCAACATTTTGTTTGTAGTTGGCATTGTTTCATGCTTCATGGAAGAGCCACATGAGCTTCACTAGAAGGCTTCAAAATGCATTCTATACCACATACAAGGAACTCATAGGTATGCGTTTACTATTCAACAGGCACAAGTTCATATTTGGCTGGATACATGGATTCTGAATAGGTTGGTGATATTGATGATCACAAGTATTATTGATGTTTTTTTATGACACCCATCAACTAAGTGATTGGGGTAGATATGTGAAACTATTTTTCTTTCACATAGAGAGAATTTTTTTTTCGAACTTGAAAATTTCTAAAGAATCTTCAACCTTTGTTCGTGAAGACCCAACAAGTTTCCAATCAGCTTCAATTATCCATTT
>ML806339.1:261450-285123 GCA_009831015.1 Picea engelmannii | reverse complement strand
ATGCATGAGTTCATGAAACTCAATGAGGTGCTGAGCCGGGTTGTCCTCTTCACCTTTTCCAAATATGGGAAAATAATCGCCCCATTCATCCAGAGAGGGGACAACATTAGGAAAACCAGGAATAACAGAGAAATTAAAAGGAGAAAACCTGTGAGCAAGGATTTTCTCCATATCGAACTAGTGGATTCGCCAATCGATCCTTGAATCATGAAGTTTCCAAGTGAAAGATGCGCAGCTTCAAATATGCATGGTCCTTGTTCACCATCAAATGCCAGATCTTAACGTTGTCGTTACCCCAGGAAGCTTCTCAGACTGAGAAAGCAGTTGCTGAAACCTTCTCGAGAAAGCTCCTTAGGGTCGGCTTCCAGGCGTGCTGACAGTAGTCACAGCTGGAACAGTGATGTGGAAACAATGGAGTCACCACAGTTGATAGAACAGGTTCTCCCCAGCGGAGTCGTCACAGTGGAGTCGCCAGGTGCACAGTAGAAATCTTCTAGGTCTGATATCTGATGCACCTTCAGAAATTAGTTGATCTTTGTCATTCAATCCCAGGGAATATATTCAACATCATCCCCAGAAACGGTGCCAGAAATGTTGGCGATCGGAAGTCACTCCTGGATTGCTAGCAGGAGCAGAGCCCGACGCCCATCAGTTTAATGTCACGATTTGTTTGAGGGTGATCAAATGGAGGAAGACTCAGAACAACATCGTGTCAACTCAGAAACCAGACCAGGCATGCATGAAATAGTGAGGTCTTGATAAACTCCAAACAGTGGGTCGTAGTAAAAGGGTGAGTAGGTGGAAGACTTACGCAAGAAGAGTGCAAGGGTCTATCACAGACATCCGGTTTGCAACAGACTGAAGGAGAATGCATTCGAACACAAAATCCTTTCACATTCAAATACAAATACCAGAAAACACAACAATGTCACAACAAATCCTTTATCATAACAAGATTTCCCAGTTCGCGTGAATCCTTCAACTGCGAACTCTCCGGAATAAGACGAAACAAGATGGAAAGAAAGAAGAACTGTTTGTTATAAACCAAGAAATCTCAAACACAGAGGCATAACCAGGAAACCAAAGTATTTGCTGAAACTTTATAGTCGGGAGCTTAGCTCTACCATCGATAGATACAAAAATGGCAAGAATGCCTACATATACTCAAAACAACAATAGCAGCGGAACCAAGAAATGCATTGAAAGCTTTACATCTGCATGGCTTCTGACATTCTGCAGCCGCAATCTTTGAATAATCATGTAACTTATGTCAGATGCGATCAGTCTTCTGACAGTTACATCGGCGAATTGACGTGCCTTAAATTCATGGCCGTGTGTTCCCATTATGGCGGAGGCGATGTCTAACCACCACCAACTGCTTTAATAACTCCTTCTTGGGATTGAGAATGACCCAACCAACTCAGCACTTCGAGATATGGACGACTTCTCGCGCTGCCACCTGGAATAACTGATGGGTTCGTAGGAAGATTATGGAGACCAGTGTAGGAAGTGAGGTATAGCCATGGAATGACGGGGCCTCAACTGTCAGGACAGAGAAAAGGATGATGAGAAGTGAGAGAGGTGGCGGGGGATTGACATGAGTCACTAGGGATGTGCGCAGAGACAGCGGGTGAATGGACGAGGCAAGTTTAATGCAGTGAAAGGCTGACATGGAGGGAAAGGATACATAGCGAGTGGTAAATGGATGATGAGACGAGGGAGAGGCCACCTGGAAGTGTGAGAAAGAGGTGAACGGTAACATATGGCGGCAAGGGAAAGGCGGGTAGAGAGATGACATGACAGGAGGTGGGCCCATGCAGGTTAAAGATAGGGCAGCTGAGAAATTCGGGGCTGTGCCTGAGCTGTTGATCTGGGCTCCTCGATCATGGCCGTTGGAAACTGCATATGGGATTCCGGACCCCCCCCCTCCGCTTAAAGGTAGAAAGGTGGGGGGGGTCCGGAATAGTCTTCATCGTCGTTGATCTGGGCGCGTCGATCTGAGCTGTTGGAGAGGTGCGCCCCCGATTCCAGACCCCCCCCTCCCGCTTAAAGGTAGAAAGGCAAGGGGGATCGGGAATCCAATGTGCGTCGTCGATATGAGCACACAAATCTGGACCGCCCGGTCTTGTTTGCTACTTACCACGGGCGCATTGTCGCCCGAAACTTTGGACAAGTGGGTTTTTACCCCTTCTTTTGTGTTCTACCCCCCTATACAAGAAATATCGCTAACAAATCCATATCCCAATGGATCAAGATTCTAGATTATCAACAATCCACATGGGGTCACTGTCCCTTAGTTGGAGCAAGGGATAATTTTAAGGATGGAAATTAATATTAAAATGTAGAAACCTGGGCTAATCTTAGTAGTCCTTTATATGAAAAATGTAAACTTTTTGGTGACAGTTTTGTAAAAATATTCAAATTTCTAAGAATTTTATATAGTTTCTATAAACTTTTGGTGATTTTAAAGGTAAAATAATTATATTCTATGGAATTTGGGCGAATTTTTTTTAGAAAAAATGGAAATTGGTGAATCATGTTTTAGGAAAAACTATGGAAAATTAGCTCATTTGTGAAATTTAGCACCTAAAATCATATGTGGTTGAAGCCATATGTTGATGTGTTTTCATGAAACCCATCAAATTAGTGATTGGGGTAAATATGTGAACCTATATTTATTTCTCATAGAGAGAGAAAAAATTTTGAACTTGAAAAGTTATAAAGAATCTTCAACCATTGATAATGAACACCCAACAAGTTTCCAATTAGCTTCAATTCTCCAGTTCTTCATAATAAAATGCTAATAGAGATGGTTCCTCTTACAAATTAAAGAGAAAGAAAAAAAAAGATATTAAAGGAAGGAAATTTCTTATTCCTGTCTTATCACTAAATACCCCAATGTCTCAAATCTGTTCAACACTTTATTGAATCCAAAACAAAGATCATATGCCCAAGATATGCCATTTTTCTCCCATATACTATTGTCCAATACTTAGCCATTTTTCCATTTTCCTCATTCTCCACTCTCCACACTTTATAATTATAAATTTTTCCTTCTTTCCACTCTACTCTCCTTCCTCACTACTCTCCATACTTGGACATTTTCCCAATTCTCCACACTATTTCCATACTTCATCATTTCCATACTTAACCATTTCTATACTTATCCCATTTCCATTTTCATAATACCCACCACTTAGTCATTTTTCATGATTTACCATGTTTTATTATTTATACACTTAGTCATTTTTATGTCTTGCGGGAGTAGTGATGCGGGATGATAGGTCCCATACCCACAATCACGGAACCCTCAATTTTCACCCCCATCTTTCGTGTTACCCAAATTGCACCCTCATTAAGTTTTATTCTTGGTCTATTTTTTGTATCCAGAAGACCATATCCTCATTTCTACCTTCACTCCAACATGAATTCTAAGTTGCATGAATTATCACCCGCGTGACTTATAACTCATCACCCTTATGAATTATGACCCACATTTATCTTATTTCTTTAATCACTTTTACACTTCCTCATTGTGTGATCCGTAAATGATCTTTAAAAGACTTGGTTGAGTTCTAAGCATGTGTTAAATTACCATTCAAAAACTTAAATGAGGAAGGAGATCTTAATGAAAGAATGTTGCAGCCATCATAAATAATACAGAACATAAAGTAAACATTAATAACAACAAACCATAAGGCCAATATTGTTGAGGGAGTTCAACAAGGTTGCCTACGTCTTCGTTAACAATCTTGGCATTATGGTTTGTTGTTATTAGTGAGTGTTTACTTTCTGTTCTCTATTATTTATGATGGATGCAACATATTTTCATTAAGATCTCCTTCCTCATTTAAGTTTTTGAATGGTAATTTAACACATGATTAGAACTCAACCAAGTCTTTTAAAGATTATTTATGGATCAAGTGGTATCAGAGTAGGTTGACAATTGGTTGTTTGAGTTTGCATGATTACTGTGGAAAAGTTAAGTTGTGGTGAAGGAGATCTTGTAGAAGGAGATCTAGAGATTGGATCAAGAAAGAGGACATCCCAAAGTGAGAGGATGGCATCGGAAGAAGGTGTTTCTCAAAATGAAAGAGAGTTTCAAAGAACTTTATTTTCCATGTCTGAGATGGTAAAGGTCTTATATGATGATTACTTTGAATGGAAGAGGTATTTTCAAGGAGAATATTCAAAACAAGATAAAAGAAAAGAAGGAGAGGACCCTCCTAAACCTTCTCCTTCACCTCCTTCATCTCCATCATCTTCTTCTTCTTCAAGTGCAAGTTCAACTTCTACCACAAGAAAAAATTTGCATAAACATAAGCATGATATGCCATTACTTAACCTTTATGTAAAATTAGAATTTCCCAGGTATGATGGGGAAGTCAATGCTGAGAGGCTTGATAACTGGGTCATATAGATGGAAGTTTATTGCAGTGTACAAAAAATCAAATATGATGAAACCCATATCAAATTGGAATCGCTTTGTCTTGCAGGAACAACACTCATATGGTCGAAGAGTAAGTTGCAACATGGTACTCAACAAGTTGGTAGAGTATTTCCATCATAACATTTTTTTTTTTTTTCATGTAGAAAGAAGTTTTATCCTTTGGGTTATAAGGAAAAGGTTTTAATTGAATGGAAAAGTCTTAAAATAAGAAAAGGATAAACAATGCAAGAATACACAAATGAATTTTGTAAGATGGAATTAATGTTAAATATTCCATTACATACAAAATAAACTCTTATGAAGTATATAAGAGGTTTACCTGCACATATTCGTAACACTATATTTATGTGTGGACCTACTAATCTTGATGAGGTTTCTTTTCAAGCAATGTATATTGAAGTAGGGAAAACATGAGTTGGTGTATCAGGGGAATTGTCTTCAAGGAAAGAAGACAAAAGGAATGGGAATGGAAAGAAAGAAAATTCAACGAGAATGAAGGAAGAAAAACTCTCTTGCGAGCATTGCAAGAAATAAGGGCATGATGATGACCATTGCTGGAAATTGCATCCAAAGAAGAGACATAAGTGGTTCAAAGAGAGGAAAGGGAGGTAAATATTTGCAACAAAAACATGACCAATAGACTTGGGGTATGATTTAGGTGATGAGACTAAAATCATAGCAGTTGTTTTGGAAGGTAAAATTAGTGATGGTTATGATTCTAGAATTAAATTGTTTCATATAAGGGTCGCAATGAAACATACTAAGATCGATACATTGATATATAATGGATCTTAATATAACTTAATTTCAAAGGAATTGGTTAAGAAATTGGGATTAAACACTAAGATGCATCACAAACCCTATTCACTAAATTGGATAAGAAAAGATCACAAATTTCCCATAACAAAGCAATGTATCATAAAATTTGCAATTACATCTAAGTATGTAGATGAAGTAACATGTGATGTGGTGCTGCTAGAAACATGTGGAATGGTCTTAGGTAGCCCTTTTTTATATGATCACAAATCAATATTCTATAGGGAACATAAGCAATATCACTTAACTAAAGAAGGAAATGAATATGTTGTACATGCTCATCACATAAAAGAAAAACAATCTCTTCAAACAATGAAACAATTAAGGAAGACAACTTATCCAAGAAACACACCTATAATTGTGCCAATTAAAGCAGTTGATCTTAAGAATATATATGAGATGGTTGTAGAATGGGAATTCAATCATACTTTGCTTCAAGATAAGTCAATTTCGTGCAAGCACATCAAACATATTGGTTCATTTGTAGTCATATTTCTAATGTTATCACTTCTAATGTTTTCTACATGGATGGCAGTGGATTTAGTAAGATGTGAATGAGTTCAAGTGGATAAAAATATTCTTTTAGTTGTCATGGCTACTATGCAATTGATTATGATGCGACAGGTGCACATGATAGAGTTTAAAGACAAAGGAAAAGTGGGGAGGCCTATCCCACACTTGATGACTGGTTAATATCCTTTTGGAGGACCAAAAGGTCTTAGTGGGGAGGCGTGATCGAAATGGATCTAGGAAGGCCTAAAAATCAAAGTTATCAGAATATGACAAAACCAATGCCATTGCGTTGAGCTTGTCACGTTGATTCTATCCATATATTGTTTTTCCAAAAATCGACACCGTATGTGAAATTTATCACGTTCTGATCGATTTCCCAAACAAACAAAAAAGTCAAAAAGTCAAAGTGAATAGGTCATACTGCTGACATCAATAGTATTCCAGCATGATGTGTTAGGTGATGTTATCATGATGTCATAATGATATTAGTAGGATGACATGGAAATGCCAGGAGGTGACATGTGTCACTCATTTTTGGCATTTTCAGGGTTGAGTTGGACCTGTAAAATTTTGACACATGGAACTGTATATAAGTGACACGTGGTTGTATGGACACTAGTGTGGCGACATGTGGAAGAATATGGGTATGACATGGGGATGTATGGATATGATGTGGCACCAGTGGTAGCATCAAATGTGGTTGATATGGTAGTGAAGTGGAATCATCTGACTAAGACACGTGGAAGGTACGTTAGTGATAGGGAAGGTACGAAAATGACATTGTTATCGGATAAATCGGTAGGTACGGACACTAATTGATCTTCCTAGATCCACCTAGATCTAGATCAAAACACACCAGAACATGACGCTTTCCTTAAGTTTTAGATATTGAATTTACTAACTAAAGAGGGATGGGTGACATACCATTTAAATGTCGCTTCCTCTTGTCATCACCATCCTAGCTCCATTCCAATGCTCATATAATGATGAACTTTCAAAAGAACACAACCATCCAAAGTGATAGCAACAACATAAACTCGATATAAACCTATGTATGTGATCAAGGAATCATACAATAAAACACAACAATCTTTATAGGAAAGAATCATATTACTGTATCATATTGAATGCGAAAGAGAGATTATAACTGTGGCCTTGATGTCATAAGATCCCTTCCAACTATCCTTCGTTCCCCCACACACTTCCACTCCAAGAATTCTGAGAGCATAGATCTGATAATATTCACAATCTATCTTGACAAAGGCAAAACTCAAAGACACTCCAACCAAGCTAATAATTCCAAGCCAAATCCAACTTAGCCCTTCTCCATGAGAGATCCTCTCCTTTTATAAGCTGAAGAGGATAAGGTGGGGAGGTTAGGATGATTCCACTAAATCATGAAAGTGAGTAATATCCAAACCATTCAGATGCCACCTCACCATGGAAGTTTCTCCTTCTAGAAGATTTGAGAAAATGCTTGTTTTTTCCACGTGTAAGAATTCTTGCACCCTGCCTATAGAGAAAACTTTGAACCCCTCATGACCTAGCTATGATGCAGCCTATGAGAATCAGGAATTCTTTCACCCTAGCTATAATGCAACCAGTGAACTTCCTTTTTTATAGGGTTTTTACAAAGGAAAATGCAACTTCTTTTCATAGGAAAAGTTCTTCTCCCTTCTTTCTTCAGGAACTCAGGCCACTGACCCCTCCGAAGGCAACAGATAGGTTTAAATCATTAATAGTCATAGGGATGATGAAAATAATGTGTAATAGAGAGCCCCCCAAAGTACAAAGTTAGAACAGAGTGATAGATAAAATACTTTGTCGAGTGTGTGTAGGGAACAAGGAATAGTTGGTCGGAAACCTGCCAACAAATAAGGAAATATAGTACAATAATATATCATCACTGAGGTAGGCATTCCCATACTCAGAATACAAATGAATCAGAGCATAAATGCCGACATGCGAAGATCCATGTCAAGTAAGACAGGTCACGACCACCAAACATACTGTGCATCCATGCCAATATGACTCAAATCTGAACATAGCCACCAAAAATACACTGTGGATCTATGCAACAGTACAAACTAAAAATACTCCAACGCAACCTAAATCTGTCAGAAAATATCCAGGGTCTTCATCTACACTACTCTATAGTATGAATCTAACCATGCGAATACATGTGTCGAAGTTGAACATGGTAGAAACCACTTGATTACCAGTCATTAGTGTATACCGTTAACAAGTGCAATGGAAATCACCATTAATGTCAATGACTCCCAAGGTACACTAGTACAATCCAACAAATGTGAACTAATGAGCTGAAGTTGAACACTCAGAAAAATCTCTCGATCAGGGGTCAATAATGAAAACCCACTATCGAAAGCAAGGAAACCTGCCATTGAGGCATGCAGGTTCCAAGGTACCAATAAGTTTCTAAGTCTAATTCTTGGATAATGAGTTGAAGTCGACAGGAAAAGACTTGTCACATGAGGGCCTTAATGTATCCCCCATCAAAGACACAAAACGGGTAAAAACATTTGATGTAGATCAGAGTAACAAGTGATTCAAGACTGACTTAGGGATGATCGATGCAATAGAAGGCTTAAGGACTGCAGAAATGGCCGACGCAATAGAAGGATTTATGGGTTGAACTTCTCTTTGAACATATTTATGACACAACAACTGTTTTGGAAAAACTGACTCAACAATAGGGATCATAGACCAATTTGTAATCTTATAAAGGAGTATGATCAAGAGACAAGTAGATTTTCCAACCTAGACACAAGGCGAGTGAAAGGGTGTCATGTTCAAAAGTGACTCTTCCATAGAATATAGATTTAGATACATTTCTTTCCCAATTTTCCCCCACCATTTCTGGAGAGTACCTTTTTATTTTTATGCAAGTTTGAGGAGGATAACATATGCTTGTAGATATAATCTCATCCTTTAGATGAGTCCTTCAGAGTATGTTTAACAAACCCTAATAAGGAGTGGTTTGGTCCCATATAGGCCTTTCAATGTTTGTTTTATGAGTCCAAAGAAATAAAAGTCAGGGGTTTTTCATGTTTATAGAGTCTGAACTCTCTCAGTTCCTTTTTCGTAAAGTAGTCTGATGAGACCGAAAAAGAGATAAACTATCACTCAATAGAAATTTTCTTCAAATACTTTAACGAGCGTGAAAAAAACAAGGCCGCTCGACAATCTTTTCATGTTTAGAGAGTCTAAAAGGAGCTTAAAAGGAACTCCAGGGGGTTCCCTTTTCATATAACCTTTACAAGTCTGAAAAAGTGATAAAAGTATACTCGGTTATATTCTCATTGATTCACGAGCATGAGAAAGAACAAAGACTAAGCTTGGTATTTTTTTCATTTTTACGCAAGCTTAAAAACAAAACAAAACTATGCTTGGGATAGATTTATTTTTGCACAAGCTTAAAAACTAAACAAAACTATGCTTGGACCTGGTTTCATTTTTACGCAAGCTTGAACCATAGAAAACTATGCTTGTGACTTCCCAACACATAACACATGGAATGGTTGGTACTTAGCCCCCAGCTTAAGAAACTAGTGGTTTTAAATTCAAAATGAAGTCTAGAGGCTGTAAGCAATGCCCCTCAAGCTTATTTTCATCCAACTTCAAAGGTGGATGAAATGAAGTTTCAAATAGTAGATGAAGGAATTGACTCAATAGAGAGAGGGAAGTTGTTTCATTGTTTAATGAGCTTGACACAAGATCAAAACTATTCTAGAGACTCTAGGTATAATCCCCAGACCTTTGTTTTAGTTTTTAGCGAGCTTGACATAGAAACAAGAACTATGCTTGTAACCTCTATTTCATTTTTTAACGAGGTTTCTGCAGAGACGCAAAAACTATTTGCAAAACTGGTTTCATTTTTTAATGAGCTTGAAATCAGAAAATCATGCTCAAAGACTCCTCTCGATCATGGCTTCCAAGAGGAAAATGCTCTAGAAGGACACCATGTCAAGGGACAAAACTCGATGATGGCTTCCAAGAGATCTTCACTTGACAGAAGGAACACACTCTAGAAGGACACCATGTCAAGGTTCGTGACAGGAGTAAAGAGATTAGGCTCTAACAACCCTATCAAAGAGATCACCATGTCAACTACTGGATCTAAGTCATCAGAAGTTGAATCCATGGGAGACAACGCTACATAATTGACCTGTGGCGGGGGAGATACCGTGTGCATATAAGAACCATTTAGGGAGGTAATCTAGTTGGGGTCAATGAATGAAAGTTGATCAACAGTCATAACTCATCCATCGTGAGGGAAATATATCACACAAAAAAGGGTAGACACAATAGCTTTCATGACATAGACATAATTTCACCTAAGGAGTAAAGAAAAATCCAAGGGGTCTTGGACTACCATGACGTCAATAAAGACATTTTTCCCTCTCAAAGTTACAGGAAACTAAGGAAGGGTCCCTAAAGGTTGATTGGTTCTTTTGTTAAAAGATAACAGATTCTGTGTAACCGGTGCAAGTGGAGGATAACCCAAAGCTTGCCAAGCAATAGAAGACAAAATACTAATAGATGAACCTTCATCTATCAAATTTTGAGGAACGTCCTGACCAAAAAACTGTACTGTAATCTAGAAAGGAATGTAAGAGGGAAGACGAGGTCTATTTATCACACCCCAATCAAAATGGATTTCCTCATTACTTGGAGGGGGACCTACGAGAGAAGGAGGAATACCCTTCGACACGGGAGATTATGTATCAACGAGAAAAACATGGGCAGTATCGGGTTTACTCTCTAGCGGGAGATTAGGATCGACCAATGGAGAGATCAAATCGACCACTTGAGTTTCTTTCTCCAAGGGGAGAATGGGGTTGATAGATGGAAATAGATCGACCACTTGGGTGACACTCTCTAAAGGAAGAGTGGGATCGACCAAATATGGGATCATATCGATCGCTTTAGTTTCACTCTCTTTGGGGAGAGTGGTATTGACCGAGGATGGTATCTGATCAACCACTTTGTCAACTGGTTCAACTAAGGACGTGACCAGATTGATGACATGATCAATCGGATTGACCGGTGAAGGGATCGAAGTGATCATTCCATCAACTATAGGGGGGTCAAGATTAATCTTGTGATAAGCAGCTGGAAGTTGAGGGTGTGAAACATTCATGCCTTCCAGTAATTTCGAGGCTTCATCCATATGAGGGAAAAGGTGAGTGAGATGACTCCCTTTGCATAACATGCACGGGAACTTGACTCTACTTTTCTTCTTCCCAACGATATCTTGACTAGTTGACGGGGGGTCATCAACATGTTTTTTAGAGGTCGACGACGTGGACTGGAAAGGAGATGTAGACCATGCTTATATAACCTTGGATATACTAGGGAAATCCTTAAGAATATGGCTACCCTTACAAAGCCTGCAAGGGTACTTGGGATTACGGGTTGTTTGGGTGATCTTGACATCATCAACACTCCCAACACAAGTAATAGTAACTGGTTGTTTTCCAACATGTTTGACAGTGGTTGGAGGTTTTGACCCTTGTTTATCTTTCTTCTTCTTAATATTTCTTTTCTTCTTCTTCTTATTCACCAGGTTACTAGCTTCAGAACTTTCACTTGACAAAGAAGATGAAACAGAAGGAGACCTTGCAAGAGAAGAAGGTGAAGAAGACCTTATTGGTGAAGAAGGTGAAGGATCAACATGAGGTTGATGCTCTTTGGGGGAAACACTTGCAACTGAAGCACTAACTACATTCGGGATTACCTGAGTGGAAAACAACCATACCGGTAATCCAATTGTGAGACTTGGAAGGCTCAAAGTAGTGATGTGAGGAGGACCAATGTTTTCGTAAGAAGGAAAAATAAAAGGTTCCCCTGGAAAAGGGGTTCCTTCATTGGTTGTTCCGCAAACTAACGCCATTAAATAAAAAATCCAACCTAGAGTCTGCTAGGGAAAATAGACAGCACACATTAAAAATCTAGTAAGCAAAGCAAGCAAACAAAACCTTCTCACAATGAGCACACTAGTTGGTGATGAAATCCAATTTCGCGGGAACAAAGTAAGCATGGGCTAAGATAGATCGGGTGGAAAATTTACGTTGACAACCTGCTTAATGGACTTATGACTTGGTGCAATCTCCTACACATAAATGTGGGTATACCATCCAAGGAGCCCGAGTGAGTTTGGCCAACGTTGATTCTAGGTACTATGAAGACTTGCCCCTCCACAGTCCGATCCACATGCAAAGGCAGGGTATCTAGCTCGAAATCAACTTGAAAGGCTTCCACTCATAATTGTGGGTATACCTTCAAGCAACCCCCATAATACGCTCAATTTCTACACCAAGACCAACAAATCAGGGTGAGTAACTCTGTTAGTCTCAATGTGACCTCGTGATTGACCCTTGTGTGAGAAGGGCTTCCCAGGACAAAATGTAATAAGTGGATTTCGCCACTCCCTTACTCAAGATTCTATGTTTGTTTGCATCTTTGGAAAGTTATCTTTCACACCTATTCCAAAGCCCTACAACTAATCTAATGTAGGTTTGCTACCAGAAAAACATAAAAATTTCTAATCAATCTTAAAAGTGCTTTATTTTATGGTTGTTTTTACTCAATAGGAAAATGGTGTGTGGTGTTTTGATCGAATCGAAAGTTATGCAAAGAGATGAAGATGCAATCTTTTCATTTCGATGAAAGCTATGCTACGAGAAGGAGAAAACATTTATCATTCCCATACAAACAATGTCCCAAAATATATTAAACTCATCAATATTAAGATTCTCAAGAAATAAGAAAAATGTACTATACACCAATGCACGATTCATGCCCCCCCCTGGCCATGAGGGGGAAAGTTTTTTGGAATTTAAGACCAAAAAATGCCAAGAATCATGCAATTTCGCTACTTCAAATGCAATGATTCCCCCAATCTAATATAAAGAACGAAATTAAATCTTTTTGTTTCAAAATATTCACTAAAAGCAATAATGAACTTTCTTAAAACAAAGAAACCCAAACTAAAAGTTTTCTTTGAAAGTGAACTATTCAGAAGAAATATGATCTTTCCCTAAACAATTCTAAAGAAAACATAGGCTTTGGAATTGAAAGACACTCAAAGAAAGAGATTAATCCTTCAAAACCAAACAAAGCAAAGATGGCTAAAAGAAACTCAAAGAATGTCAAGTAGAGTGTAAACAGATCAATATAGGCTCCAAAAGTTCAATCCAAATAATCAAAGCAAAAATGGGCATCAAAAAGATGACAAGACCCAATCCAAAAAAGTTTACAAACAAGTTTGCAGCCTAGCAGTAGATTACAATGTGAGAATTAGGTATTCTCGTAGGCTAGACACTGGTAGGGTGCGAGAAGTTCACACTGGATCTAACAACAGGGTGCGAAATCAATGGTTTTCACAGGCTATAGAGAGGTACAGTGAAAGAATGTCTATAATCAATTTTTTTTTTGAAAAAGGACAGGGAATCTAAGTGAATTTCTAGATCTAGAGAGTCTGGATGGATGTCCCACAGGCTCAGAAACCATATAACAAGCAATCAAAGGAAGGGAAACTAGAATAACTAGGAAACAATCCGTTCCCCAGTGGAGTCGCCAATTTTTTTATCAGATAAATCGGTAGGTGCGGACACTAACTGATCTCCGTAGATCCACCTAGATCTAGAACAAAACACACCAGAACATGACGCTTTCCTTAAGTTTTAGATATTGAATTTACTAACTAAAGAGGGATGGGTGAAATACCATTTAAATGCCGCTTCCTCTCGCCATCACCATCCTAGCTCCATTCCAACGCTCATACAAGGATGAACCTACAAAAGAACACAACCATCCAAAGTGATAGCAATAGCATAAACTCAATATAAACCTATGTATGTGATCAATGAATCATACAATAAAACACAACAAGCTTTATAGAAAAGAATCATATTACTGTATAATATTGAATGTGAAAGAGAGATTACAACCGTGGCCTTGATTTCGTAAGATCCTTTCCAACTATCCTTCGTTCCCCCACACACTTCCACTCCAAGAATTTTGAGAGCATAGATCTGATAATATTCACAATCTATCTTGACAAAGGAAAAACTCAAAGACACTCCAACCAAGCTAATAATTCCAAGCCAAATCCAACTTATCCCTTCTCCATGAGATCTCCTCTCCTTTTATAAGTTGAATAGGATAATGTGAGGAGGTTAGGATGATCCCACTAAATCATGAAAGCGAGTAAGATCCAAACCATTCGGATGCCACCTCACCATGGAAGTTTCTCCTTCTAGAAGAATCGAGAAAACGCTCATTTTTCCCACGTGTAAGCATTCTCGCACCCTGACTATAGAGAAGACTATGAACCCCTTGCGACCTAGCTATGATGCAACCTACAAGAATCATGCATTCTTGCACCCTAGCTATAATGCAGCCTGCGAAATTCCTTTTTTATAGGGTTTTTACAAAGGAAAATGCAACTTCTTTTCTCAGGAAAAGTTCTTCTCCTTTCCTTCTTCAGTAACTCAGGCCACTGACCCCTCTGAAGGAAACATATAGGTTTACATCATTAACGGTCATAGGGATGATGAAAATAATGTGTAACAGATGTGGCACTGCTAACTAGGAAGCTGACTATGTTGGTGACTGGACTGTACGGTCCAATCACAGGGTGACACATGACCCAATCAAAGGGCACCACATGGCACCTTGTAATTGGCCAATAACAGCTGGGTCAAAAATTTGTTATAGCCTTCGAGAGACTCGAAATGTTGACCTATTCACTATCCAACAGACCAAACACAGTGCGCTAACTAACTTAGCAGAGGGGCGGGGCTTAATCAAACTCCAGTTATATGGTTTTGTTGTAGAATTTTATGAGTGTTAGGGGATAAGCCCCCAGTTCCGCCAACCAAGTGCATGACCAGGAGACATTTCAGGGCATGATAGGTGTTTGAATTAGCATGTGGTCACATGGTGCGCCAAGCGACCAAGGGTCGAGGACCAGGCAAAAGACTAGGGCGCTAGCACTTAAGCACGTGGTCACATGGGCCATTCCCATATGACTAGTATCCCGAAGACTTAGGGGGATGGTGTGCAATTTTTCCAAATATGGGTTTTTAAACTATATTATTGGATTTTGGGGTTTTATTATGTTTATTTTGGTGGATTTTGCCCATTATTGGGGGATCTGGAGCCCAATTTGAGGCCAGATATTGGGAGGAAGTTGGGAGGTGACCCCAAACTCAGATTCTATATAAAACTGAGGTTTTTGAAAACATGAGGAAGTTCATAAGCAAACGAATGTTGAAGAATTCATGAATCTTAAGCCATTTTTATGCAGGGAAACCATTAAGGAAGCGAACTTTAGAGGCCATTTTTGGGAGTTACGATCATCCTTTTTTAGTTCTGTCAGTTGTGTTGGATTCTTGAGGTCAAGAAGAACACAACCAAACTAGTTTTTAATCCATTTGATGCATTTCTGATGTAACTTTGCAGCATTGAATATTAATAAGAAATCCTCTCCCACTGAGACAAAGGCCTGGAGATGTAGGAAACTTTGTCGAACTACATTAAAAATATTGGAGTTATGGTTTGTTGTTCTTAATGTTTACTTTAGGTTTTGTATTCTTTATGATGGATACAACATTATTTCATTAATATTTCCTTCCTCATTTAATTTTTTGAATGGTAATTTAACACATGCTTATAACTCAATCAAGTCTTTTAAATATCATTTACTGGATGTGGGAGTAACCGAGTTTTACCTCTTCACCTACCTCCTTTACCTATGTGTTTTCATAAATCCATGAATAGTTTATTTAATTTTTAATATTATTTCCTATCCTAAGTTTCTTCCTCCTTTTCATGGACCCATCATATTGGCACATGTGGCAATGATGTGGATTGATCCTTGGGTGACACGTGGACCTATCCCTGGGTGACACATGTCAGTGGCATGGAATTATCCCTAGGTGACACATAAAAGTAAGTTGGACCTGACCTTGCGTGACACATAGACATTACGTGTCAGGCATTCACTGGTTGACTAGGAAGTGACTAGGCGATGATTAGACAATGTCTGGGTGATAAAAATATTACCAAGACATGAATGTTTCTAAGGCGTAAGAGATACACACTAAGGATTCCATAATTCCTTATATTTAATAAATGAATATAAGGGAGGTGTGTGCATTATAGAAACTAAGTTATTAATCCCCCACATTGCATCTAGGACTAACAAAGGAGAAATTAAATCAAAGGACAAGATCCACCCATGAACCAGATTGACGATGGCCGAGTCTCCATTTTCCGAAGCTCATAACACTTGATATAGGCACATGTTTATGGAAAACCATACCTTGTTGGAATAAACATTTGACAAGTAATACAATGGGATAGGTTTTAATGGATGAATTTGGCCATAATAGTTCTAGAAGTTAAAATAACAACTAGTTCTCATTTTATGGCTTCCTAGGAAAACTATTTGGAACCTCAACTTCCCCAGGCTATAAATTGACATCTAGGCCACCAAATTTCACTCAATATGGCTCATTGAAAAGAAAAAATAATTAGTGTTATTTAAATAATGGTTTCCATGGTTGATAAGTCACTTACCATGCTCAAAACATTAAAATATAGTTGATGTTTTTCAGTAAATCAACTTCAAATTTTGGAAATAAAATTTTATTAAATAAATTTTATAAAAAGGGGTGAAGTGGGTCCCACTTGAAGGCATGAATTTCAAAGAACTAATTCATTAATACATTTTCAATCAAAAATATATTTAGAGTATCTACTCTTCATTCCAAAAAGAAAAAAAAACATGTGGTAAACTTCCAAAAGAACAAAAACCCTAACAACTAGGGAAAAACATTGGGAGTATATTTAAAAGGAGGAAAGCACCATCAAAGAGGGGGTTAGATAATACGAATAAAATTTGTTCAGCCTTTAGTACGCAACTGATTTTGTCATCTGCAAATACAAATCTCCATTTTCTTACTTCTTCTTATGCTACACAATTTCTCTCAAGGCTTTGTGTTTCTATGTCTAAGATTGAGCATAAGGATGAGTTTGAGTGTTTTTCTTTTAGTTTTCTAGGCATATTTATAAAACATCAATAAGAGTATTGTACAACCATATATATGAATGATAATGTAATCCACAATTTTGTAATTAATTCATGGAGGTTTAGTTCTTTCATTTGGTAGGATTTATTTCTAAGCATTGGTCAATTGGTTTACTTAAATGATTTGTAATATGAAATATCTTTTATGTATTGAACTACCTAGAGAAATATTTCGGGGAACAAATTTAATGATTTATTAAACTTTTATATTTCTCAATATGATATTTTTGGAGTGTGCTAATCATATTCTTTTAAGTTTTAAATGCATAATCATTTAAATTTCTCTGAAGTGATCAACCCCATTTCACTAATTTTCTTATGAGAAAATATGGTTACAACCTCTACTTGCATATGTTTCAGAGAGATGTTATAATGAATCTAAGCATATATTTATTTTGATATTAAATCCATTCTTTATATTTTTATTGTGAAGAACCTTCTTGGTCCATTTCCAAGAAAATGGCACACTCAATGAGAAATATGGTTATCAAGAACCATTTTATATAAAAACTAAAGCAATAAAGGATTGGGTTTTTTGTTTGGTATTCTCCCATTTGAAAATCCATTCCAAGAACATCAACTATATATTTCAAAAAAATAGAGGAGTAGAGCGTCTTTAAAAACGCAGGGGGATTTTATCCTCGTGAAGTTTACCTAAATACCTTAAAACAATCTTTTAGATAAACATTTTTGGCTACAATACTGGGGATAATTTATTTTCAAGGTATATGAGGATTTGTTTCATATTTTATTAAGGAACTAGAGTATCCATGTTTCAAATTTTTGAAAAGAAGATTCAATAAAATTGCAAATTGTTCTAGATGCACAGGTGTTATGAAAATCTTATTCATAGATATTTGAATTACCTCAAAGATAATGTTTCTGGATATTTGGGCACAACTAAAATATCAAAATCTTTAAATATCCCTCAGCCAAGAACCATCAAATATTCAAGAGGATGAAATCTCCATTGATTCCATTGAAAGAACTCTTAAATGCCTTGGCAACTCCATTGGAAGGATTCAAGAATCTCAAGAAATACTCATGGCGACTCCACCAAAGAATTTTTTTCATGTTGTAATGCTACTTTCCTTCTCCACCAAGTCCATCAAAGTATTTACAAGACACATCAAAATGAAGAGATACCTAAAGGAGGAGACGAATGCATAGAATCCCTTTAAATCTACAAGAATTAGATTTTCAAATGCTATACATTTCTATTGAAAAAATTCCCACATTTTTTGGGAATACATCAGAGGATGTAGAGAAGCATTTGTTAAATTTTAAAATAACATGTGATGTTTTGCATTATATCTAAATATAATGTTACATGACGATTATTTTCACAAACCCTGCATGGGAATGCTTGTGAATGGTTCTTTTCATTGCTTCCTGGGACCATTACCAATTGGGATGTGTTGGAAAATTCATTTTCTTAAAATTTCATCCCAAGAGTTCACCCATATTCCCTTTATGGTGTTTTCAATGTTGCTTCCCACCTAACCTATCCCATATTTATAGAATATAATGAAGTGAGTTATTTGGAAAAAAAAAATCAAATATTGGAAAAACGTTTTGAATCAAGTCATATTACTGAAACTGAAAATGAGAATTCCAATTGTCAAGTGCAAGATTTAAGCTTCTCATATAATCCATATGAATATATTTCTGGGAACAAATTCAAGAATGAAATTGAGGATCCTCCACCAAATGCACAACAATATTTCAACCAACATGCTCATGTGAAAAATGTTGCAACAAGTTTGAAATGGCCACACATTGATGAAGAAAAGTCACAAGAACATTTACAACAAGAAGAATTGGTGGAAGAAAATAATCTTTAGAGCAATGATGGAAAAGATTTACATTGTATGAAGGAAGAATACTTTCAAGACATTAACAATGAATCAAGAATCTTGTATGTGATTGAGGATAAGAAGAAAGATGAAAATATCTTCAAATGGGAAGCTTCTCATCCAACCAAAGACTGCAACACTCACGAGCAACCGATATTTGATTTTATTGAATCATGGCTCCAAAGCATTGTTATCCAGGAAATGCAATCAAACTTTGGGCACATCCGTCTAGGTTTTACTTCAATGCAGTTTTTGCATTCTCTTGAATCCTTGATAACAACCCTAATATATTCCTTAATTATGGATTGATTCCATAGATCAGTTGGATGCTTGAATGGATCCATTATAAATATACTTACACTTGAAACGTGTCCCTTTCCTCCAAGTAGGTTAGGGTAGGTAGATATTGTTTGTACATAGTTTTTTTATTTAGTTGAATTTTTTTATAATAAATTAGTCTCTAGATGGATATAATGTTTGAATATGAATCCATATCCCAATGTACCAGGCTTTTGGATTCTCAACAGCCCATAGGGGGCCACAATCCCACAATTGGAGCTATATGCTAATGTGTTTTCCTGAAACCCATCAACTAAGTGATTGAGGTAAATATGTGAAACTATTTTTCTTTCACATAGAGAGAAACATTTTTTCGAACTTGAAATGTTCTAAATAATCTTTAACCGTTGCTCGTGAAGACCCAAAATGTTTCCAATCAACTTCAATTATCTAGTTCTTCATAATAAAATGCTAAGAGAGATGGTTCATCTTTGAAACAAAAGAGAAAGGAAACAAAGGATATTAAAGAAAGAAAAGTTCTTATGTATGTCTTGTCACTAAGTAGCCCTATGTCTCAGCTTTGTTCAACACTTTACAAAATCCAAAATACAGCTCATATGCCCAAGATATGCCATTTTTCTTCCAAATATTATTGCCCCATACTTATCCATTTTTCCATTTTCCTCATTCTCCACTCTCCAAACTTTATACTTAGCCATTTTTCCTTCTTTCCACTCTACTCTCCTTCTTCACTACTCTCCATACTTAGACATTTTTCCAATCCTCCAAAATATTTTCCTACCTCATCATTTCCATACTTCACCATTCCCATACTTAACCATTTCTATACTTATCCCATTTCCATTTTCATAATATGCACCACTTATTCATTTTCATTATCATTTCCATTTCCATTTTCCATTTTCCATTTTACTTTTCCTATTTCCATTTTACTTTTCCTATTTCCTTTTTTTTTTTTCCTATTTCCATTTTTAATTTTTCATATTTCCATTTTCTATATTTTCACAATTTCTATGTTCATTTCGATTTCCTTACTCTCATGTAACCCTGCTACTTACCTCCCCAACACTTAAGCATATTTTTTTTATGACTTATCACGTTTTAGTCCTTCTCAACTTAGTCGTTTTTATGCCTTATCACTTATCACCCTTATGACTTATCACCCACACTTAACTTATTTATTTACTTACTTTTACACTTTCTCATTGTGGATGATGGAGTAAGTCTCTTTCACGTTTTTCATTTCCCCATTTCCTTAGGTCCACAAACCACAATTCCACATTCACTATAATTCACTTTTGATTCCCCTTTTTACACCTCATACTTAGTCATTTTACTAAGTTTTACCTCTTCACCTACCTCCTTTATCTCCGCATTTCCATAACTCCAAAAATAATTTATTTAATTTTTTAATATTATTTCATATTCTAAGTTTCTTCCCCCTTTTCATGGATCTACCATATTGGTACATGTTGAAATATTTTAACTGCAAAGAGTATTCTATTTATTATTGATGTATTATTCATTAGATCAATCCCCTTTTGTGGATTGATCATGTCGGACATTGTAAATGACCAAATCCCCTTTTCTGGATTGGTCAAACCCTAATTGTAATATGAAAATTGAGAAGTCATCCCCCAGGAAAATTAAAGTTGTTCTAACCACCCAGAAAGAGAATTTGGCCCTGCCAATGAAAATACACCTCCTTTCAACACCTACCAGTTTGTATAAATAAAGGAAACCAACGTGTCATTTGTTCACTCACTCATTCAATCATCCAGAGCGTAAGTTTGGAAGCTATAGTTGGAGAAGAAGGAAGGGAGAGAGGCACATTACTTGGAAGAGGATATTCTCTAGTGTTTTGTTTATTGTATTTGAATTTTATTGGTTATCTATATTAAAAAACAATTTGCTGGGTTTTCTCCCCCATGAGGGTTTCCCAGGATAAATGATGTGTATCTTGTGATTTTGTTTTTCTTAGTGATCATATCTATGCTATGGTTATCTAGTAAATTGAAAAGAAAACTAATAATAGCTTAAACTCTAACACGGTATCAAAGCTAAGCCGAAGAGAGCATCTTTCACAAGATAAAGAAAAACGTCACTATTGTCGTACAAGAAAATTAGGGCTTTTGTTGGAGAGATTTTTTTTCCTAAAACCCATCTAGAAAAGTGTGCCCTACCCTAGTGAATATTTTTACATATTGAGCACACATTTTCAATGGATAGAACTCTCATAAAGTGAAACCCTAGTTTTCACTGGTACCAAAAAACCAGAAGTACCAGAAAGCCAGGAAACCAGAACCAGTACCAAAAATACCAGTCTAGATTTCTGCAAGCTCAGTTTCAAGGGGTAAATTTTGTATTTTCAGAAATTTGACTACACCAGCTTACTTGCCTCAGCTTAGTGCATCTAGCCCCTGGATCAGAATTTCAAATTTTGAAGTTTGAAAAATTAAGGTTTCCTCATAAAACCCTAAGTTGTAGTATCAATTGCAGTTGCAATATCAGTTGAATTATCAACTGTAGTACCAGTTTCAGTCACCCTTGAAGTTCTTAAGAGTTGGTAATTATTACTGCTACTACCAGATGTTGCGACTACTTGCAAATGCTATCAGAGGTATGTACTCACATATGTTTAAATTGTTAATCTTTAAAGGGTATTTGTAGGAGAAGGGATCTCTTTCCATAGATCCAGAAGGATCTCGAGATCCAACACATTTAGAAGAACAATGCAACCCAGGTTTGATTATTCTAATATGCATCTATTTGTTATGAAATTATTTTGATCTAGGTTTCATGTTCAAGTTATGACCATCATACTAACCTTTGGTCAAAATTAAAGCCAAGGTATTAGATCGATTAAAGTTGAGATCATAGAGTTTATTCTTTAACCCAACCTTATGTCAAGATAACATATTGTCCTAGTACAAAATATAGGTTGAAGAAAAAACTCCTCATCTTGAGTGAAGGAGACTTGGAAGAAAATAAACACACTCATTCTTGAAGACAAGGCTCCAGGTTCTAGGTTTGATTAATTAAGTTGATAAGATTCAAAGTTGCACATGACAAGTTGATAACTACCCCTTTACAAGTAAACACTATAGTTGAGGTAGCAGTCTTTGAAAAGTATTATACTTGGTAGCAAGTGAGCATATTGAGATAAATTCTTAGTGTAATATATACAACTAACATCTCCTCTAGGAGAAACTTTTTGTGTTGATTCTAGGTTACCTTGGATGAATGTTTGATCACAACACTAGAAGAGTGTTGATCTCATTTTGTATTGTATCTCTTACTTTTGATATTTGTTTCAGACAGGTCACAAGTGAAATCTCTAAAGGAGCTACTCTGACGATTATTCATGCTATTGTTTTATTTACTATTATCAAAAGAGTATTGTTCTTGCTTGTTGTTTTGTTGACCTTGCTTCAGGTTACAGGTAATAACCCTGAGGAACATATAGTGAAGGTTATAGAAGGAAACAGATTAGATGAGACATGAATCATACTATTCACATGACCATATACATTCATGTACCAAAGAATATGAAGTAGAAGCTATCTTTTGAGATTCAGAGTATCTCATATGAAGATTGATTGTAAGGAGCAGAAGACTCCAAAGATGATCGAACATTAAAACAAGAACTCACAACAAAAATTTTCAAAGGTTAATGAAGCCACCTTGATGGGAAGCAAAACTCATTTGAAGCCTGAATCAATATTTCATATTTAGACTTGGTATTCAACACCAAGTATACCCTATAAGATATGATGAAGTCCTTGTAGACTCAGAAGAAATCGAGAGTAAGCCTGATCTCAGAAAAGATCAGATGAAGAGACAACTTCCAGGATTAGGGGACAGATGCCATGAGAAGACTAGATCGTAACTTCAGATACTCCTAGGAGATATGAAATCTCCTGGAAGATTCCCTTGTTTCAGTGACAAAGAAGGAAGCCAGTCAGAAAGACTAGGATATGGATTCTTCCGTGAGACTAGAAGAGAAGTCAGTATTGGCTTCCAAGATTGATATATATAGATCAAGCATGATGCAGATGTACAAAGCCTGATGTGTGTCTAGAGGATTCTCCCAACAAGAAGGAGAAGACTATGATGAGACACTTACTCCAGTAATTGAAGAAATAGTTCCAATATTTATGAAGACAATCAGAACAACCATGATTCATATATAGTATGAGATGCAGGGGGAGAAATCCCCATATTTAAAAATGAGTGGAAGTTAGTGCATTACATTAGTTGGGTCATGAAGACATGATTTATAATAAAATATAGAGTTACCTCCATGAAAGAAGAAGAGCTACCTTCAGTATCAGTTATTGAGCCACTCTCAGTTTGAGATGAGGTTGTTGTCATGATAGAATAAGAGGAGTTACTCACATATTTCAGAAACCACAGTGAGAATGACACAGTCATTATCATCTTCGGAGTAGTTGTAGGTGCAGATTCCTAGTTCTAGAAGGAACAATTGTAGAAAGAGGAGAGGACATACTCTCAGGCAGTGAGATAGATAGTTCTTTGCAGAGAGAACATAGAGCTAGCACATGATTATGCAGATTGAGTTGCAACTGAGCAAGTGTACCAGATTGGTACAATGTAAT
>ML806339.1:212896-241285 GCA_009831015.1 Picea engelmannii | reverse complement strand
TTACACCGATTCATATTGAGCTAGAAGTGTTTCTGATAGAAAGAACACTTTAGGATGTTGTTTCATTCTGAGGTTAGCCATGACTTCATGCCAGAATAGGGAGAAATTCAACATTGCTCCAAGCACAAAAGAAGAATAATATATTGTTTCATGTTCTGCTAATTGTGAAGCCGTATGGCTTCAGATGTTGTTGAAAGATCTATTTGATCTGGAGATGGAAGCCACCGTGATCCTATGTGATAACAAGAGTTGTATGGAGATGATGTGTTCTATGATGAGTCGTAACACATAGAGATCTGGTATCACTTCATTTGTGATATATTTCAGAGAGGAGCCATAAAGCTCCAGTATGTTAGCATAGATGAACAGGTTGTTGATGTGTTGACCAAGCCTCTATCTCATATAAAGTTTGATCACTTTCGAGATAATCTTGGTGTAGTCCGAAAGGACCTCCCTCAAAAGGGGGAGTAGTGATGTGTTTCCAGCGTTGTGTTGTGATGCCAACTTCGTGTTGATGATGTGCCAACCTCATACTATTATGATGTGTTTCCAGCCTCATGTTGTGATGATGTGTTTCTAGCCTCGTGTTGTGATGATGTGTTTCCAGCCTTGTGCTGTGATGATGTGTTTCCATCCTCATGTTGTGATGATGTGTTTCCATCCTCGTGCTTCAATGATGTATTTACAACCTCCTGATGTGATGTCAGCTTCGTGCTGATGATGTTTTGTTTCCAGTCTCATACTGTGATGCAAGCTTCATGTTGATGATATTATGTAGCCATCTTCGTGTTGTGATGCCAACTTCATGCTGAAGACTCTCAACCTAGTGTTGATGTTGATGATACTCTAGCCTTTGTGTTGTGTTGTTGATGATATTGATGATGAGAAAAAATTTCGATGACTTATAGATACACCAGTCATTGTTCCAGATGTCGTTGGTGATGTTTCCCTCTCTCTCTCCTGATGATGTTGTACAATACCCTTCTTGTTAAGGGGGAGTGTTGAAATATTGTAAATACAAAGAGTATTCTATTTATTATTGATGTATTATTCATTAGATCAATCCCCTTTTGTGGATTGATCATGTTGGGCATTGTAAATGACCAAATCCCCTTTTGCAAATTGAGAAGTCGGCCCCCAGGAAAATTAAAGTGGTTCTAAACACCCATAAAGAGAAGTCGGCCCTGCTAGTGAAGAGACACCTCCTTTCAACACCTGCCAGTTTGCATAAATAAAGGAAGCCAATGCCTATTTTGTTCACTGACTCATTCGATCATCTAGAGTGCAAGTTTGGAAGTTGCAATTGGAGAAGAAGGAAGGGAGAGAGGTGCATTACTTGGGAGATGATATTCTCTAGTGTTTGGTGTATTTTCTTGGCATTGTATTAGCTATCTATATTAAGGAAGTTTTTTTTGGGTTTTCTCCCCCATGAGGGTTTCCCAGGATAAATGTTGTGTATCTTGTGATTGTTCTTTTCTCAGTGATCCTATCTATGCTATGGTTATCTAGTAAATTGAAAAGAAACCTAATAATAACATAAACTCTCACACATGTTGCAGTGATGTGGACTCATCCTTGGGAGACACATGGTAGTAACGTAGACCTATCCTAGGGTGACACGTGGCAGTGACATGGACTTATCCATGGGTGACACATGGAAGTAAGGTGGACCTACCCTTGAGTGAAACATATATGTGACATGTTAGGCATTCACAGGTCTATTGGGAAGTGATTGGGAGATGATTGGGCAGTGACTAAGCGATCAAAATACTACCAAGACATGAATTTTTCTAAGGCATGAGAGCTACACTAAGTCTTCCATAATTCATTCTATTTAATATGAATGTAAGGGAGGTGTATGTATTATAAACACTAAGTTCTTCACCCCCCACAATGTATGTGAGACTAAGAAAGGAAAAATTAAATCAAAGGACAAGATTCACCCACGAACTAGATTGACAATGGTTGAGTCTCCATCTTCTGGAGCTCATAAATATTGATCTAGATGTTCTTTTTGGGAAACTAATACCTTGTTGGAAAGGTAATTTGGAAAGGAAGAAAATGGGATAGGTTTTAGTGGATGAATTTTTCCTCAATAGTTCTAGAAATTAAAATAATAGTCAACTCTTGTTTCATGGATTCATGGGAAAACTATTTGGAACCTCAACTTCTTGAGGTTATAATTTGGGATCAAGGCCCTTGAATTTATCTCAACATGGCTCATTAGAAATAAAAAATAGTGAATATTGTTTATAGAATGGTTTCCATGGATGATAAGTCACTTGCCATGCTCAAAACATTAAAAGGAAGTCTATGTTTTTCAGGAAGTTAGCTTCAAATGTTGGAAATCAAATTTTATTAAATAACTTTTATAAAGGGATGAAATGGGTCCCACTTGAAGGAAAAAATTTCAATGACCTAATTCATTAATAAGTGTTCAATCAATCATTAATTTAGAGGATCTAATTTTCATTCCAAAAAGAATAAACACTTGCGAAACTTCCAAAAGAACATAAACCCTAATTGGTAAGGAAAAACATTGGGAGCATATTTAAAAGGAGGAAAGAACCATCAAAGAAGGGGTTACATCATAAAAATATAATTGGTTCAACCTTCAATACATTGTTGACTTTCTCATATGCAAATACATATCTCCATTTTCTTACTTCTTCTTCTTCTACAAAATTTCTCTCAAGGCTTTGTGTTTGTATGTCTGACACAAAGCATAAGGCCGAGTTTGAGACTTTTTCTTTTATTCTTCTAGGCCTCTTTCTAAAAAATCAATAGGAGTATTGTACACCATACATGTGACTGATAATGTAAAATGTTTTTGTCTAATTAATTCTTGGAGGTTTATTTCTTGCGTTTGGAAGGATTTATTTCTAAGCATTGGTCAATCGGTTTACTGAAATGATTTGTAATGTGAAATATATTTTATGTATTGAATTGCCTAGAGAACTATTTCAGGTCACAAATTTAGTGATTTCTCAGAATTTGATATTTCTGAGTATGTTATTTTTGAAGTGTGCCCATCATATTCTTTTCATTTTTAAGTGCAAAATCATTTAAAGTTCTTTGAAATGATCAACCCCATTTATCTCTTTTTCTTTTGAGAAAATATGGTTACATATTCTACTTGCATGTGTTTCATAAGGGTCTTATAATGAATTTGAGGATATATTTATATTGATGTTGAAGCCACTATTTACCTTTTTATTATTAAGAAACTTCTTGGTCCATTTGCAAGCAAATATTGCACTCAATGAGACATATGTTGTAATATTGAGAGGGAGGGAGGGGGGGGTGAATTAATATGAGCAGTTTATGCCAATTTTAACCAAAATATATATTCTTTCACTTTAACAACAATGTTCAAAAATTTATCATCAATGTATCATCTGTGTTTTCATTCTATATATCATGAACATATAATCATAAGAAACATCACATCAAATACACGATACACCAATATTTACATGCAAACTCAAATGGGAAAAAAGAACAAAATTATTTCTTACGTATATCAAGAATTCATTCATAGGAAGAACCAACTTCCAAATTCTCCAGCTGCAATTGGAAGGAGGCTCCAACCCCCTATTCTCATGCTCCAACCTGAAGGAATCTACAACTCCCTAAATTCTCTGACTCCAAATAGAAGGAGGATACAAACCTTGATTCTTAGGATCCAACCTGAATGAACTTACAACTCCCTGATTCTCTAGCTCCAACTACAAGGAGGCTACAACCCCCTTTCATTTCCCCATCCTACCACCCTTAAATATAAGTTTATACCAACTCTCACTACCAAAATCTTTGCCACTGGAACTACCATTGTCACTACCACTATCACTGTCACTTCCATTGTCACATAGGCCTGTGACCTATCAACCTATCATTGTATCTGACCTATCACATTAACCTTCCACTGATCAACCTTTACAACTTTTCATTATCACTGATACTCAACCACATCCTCTCACATACACCAAGGACACCTCTCAACTAGATGTACAACATCACCAACACATGCCTCTACCAATCATGTACCAATATCACCAACATACCATCAAAGGGTATGTGTCTCAAACAAGTACCAAATCATGTACAAAACCATCAACATGTACCATACCAAGCATCAACCGTGTACCACAATATGTTCATCAACCATGAATCAACACATGTACCAAATCGTGCATCGACCATGCACCAGATGTGTGCCTAACCATGCATCAACCATGCACATCAACCATGCACCTCAACAATGTACATCAACACATGTACCATACCATGTATCAACCATTTACTACACCAAGTAAATCAACCATCAACACTTATACCATACCATGTATCAACCATGTACTACACCAAGTACATCAACCATGCACAATGCATCAATGTCACCAAGGAATGACTCATAAATTTATCTCAAGAAATGTGCCCAATATCCAAGATGATCCTCAAACCATGTGCCTCAACCATATACCATATCACTCATGATATGTCTCAATCATTCCATACACCATGTACCATAATATATTAACAATGAAGTGCCTCAACAAAGTACCAAGGAATGTGCCACATACATATTCCAATACAAAGATGTGCCTCTAACAATGAACCATAATATCCATGTACCAAGTACCAATAATATGTGTCAATCATATATCAATATCAACTCAACCATATGCAAACATGTACCATGTAACACAAGGTTTCCAAGACATGCCTTAAGCATGTGTCATACCATCCATGAAACAAGCCTCAAACAAACACATGTAAAACATAAATTTTTTCATGAAGAGGACCTAGTGCATATCATCTCAGACCAACAAACCTTCCTCAACTTCAGAATCAACAAGATGGCACCTTCTTCAAGCCTTTTCAAAAGCATCCACTACTTTCTCCACTGTGACCCACATATGTCTGCTACTTTCTCCACTATGACCCATGCAAGTCTGCTACTTTGTGCGCTGTGATCCATAGATGTCCACTACATTCTCCATCATGACTTGCATATGTATGTTACTTTCTCCAATATGACCCATGGATATCTGTTACTTTCTCCACTGTGACCTGCAGATGTCCTCTAGTTTTTCCAATGTGACCCACAGATGTTCGCTACTTTTTCCACTATGACCCATTGATAACTTCAAAAAATATGGTTACTCATGTTTTCTGCAACTTTGAGACTTCCACGTTCGACCTTCCTTTGCTACCTCACAAAAATGCAATCACAAACTAACCAAAACATCACAACTAGACCATAACATTCACAAGATAGGTAATCAATTGTAAGTGTGTATATGTATTTGTGAATGGATCCTTGAGGGGTAGTTATACGTTTTCTAGGTAACCTATTCTGTAACATCCCCAACATCCAAATGGGCTATGCCACATAAAAATTTTGAACTGTATGCAAATTAAACATATACACACATAAAACCTTGCAAAACTTTATATATAAAAATTAAAACAGACAAACACATTTTGTAAATGTACAGATTCATACAGAAATAACAGTAAACATATACATGCATCATAGACAAGCATCACTCATAAATATAAAAATAGGTATAAACCACACACGAGAAAAACCCATAAAAATAAACGCATACATAATAATGCAGCATGTAATTTAACACAAAATGGACACTTATATTGGTAAACATATCACCAACTATGTGCAAACATTCCACAAACCTCCCAACCTTAGACCACGCTAGTCATCACTCTCAATAGTGTGTCATCATTGAAATTCCTAACCAGGATGATGTATCTCAGACAACAGGAAAGACTTCATCACAGGTTTCAACTCAAACTAACAACCTACTGTCCCTCATTCCCCACATTCCTATCCCACCCCAAGAAGTGTGCCCCTTCTCTTCTCAATGGTCCTTCGGATGCCCCACTTCCTTTCTGGGCTTCAAAAATAGGTCAGACATGAAGTCTCACAGACCTGTAGCTGTAACTTGGAACCTTCAGGAAATCAATTCCCAACAATTCTCTCACCTAGAGAGAAATTGATCATGGGCCTGACAACCCACCTCTTCAATATCCCACGAGTCTAGCAACCCACCTCTTCAATATCCCATAGGCCTGGAAACCCACCTCTTCAATATCCCATGGGCCTGGTAACCCGCTTCTTCAGTTTATCTCCCAAGCTAACCAGGTACATATACAGGTATGGGTATGAATATAGGTGCAGGTACAGTGACATGAGGGTATAGAGGACAACTGAATGAGTGAGTCCATGATCATGGAATGAATGGGAATATTAACTAATTCCAATCTATATGTATGCATGTTCCCAACTTGACACTTGTCATGTCGAGAGCTACTTTGCATCACTTGTCCTCATCCTTAGAACTTAGGATAAAATAATTATCCATACTTTATACTTTAAGGAATATTAATATAATATTCCATTTTGGATTAATCTTCCTAGCTTATCCCTTTTCCTTAAATTTTATCCCCCCCACTTTCCCTAACTAGTGGAGTTTAGGCCCCCATACTCTTTTATCATGGTCGATCGACACACAACGATGTATTATATTAATGATAAGAGATATACATAAATAGGCTCACTGGCCTTTAGCATTTAGATTCTCTGGCCTAATTCAACACATAAGCCTCCTAGCTTATAATAACTGACTCACTAGCTTATAAAACACAACATATACACAAAGGCTCCCTGGACTCAAAATCACGCGCACTTAATTTTGTTGCACGTGGTATCCTGGAATGTGCACACTTCATCATTTTAGTGCACAGTGCATGTGTGCACTATGCCATTGAAGGTGCATACAAAAATGATATCAAACAACTCACCAACTTAAGTACATTTACATTTAAATTTATAGTTGGGGTTTGACCTAGGGGTATTACAATCCCCTCCCCTTATTCATGCATTGTCCTTAGTGCATTATGTACACATATACAAAAAAATAATAAAAAATACTCAAAAATATCTAGGTATTCTGCCTGCATTGCGTAGTCATGCTCCCAACTTGTGTCCTCAAGACCGTACCAGGTCCATTGGATCTTTACAATCCATATGGCTCGATTCCAGAGTTGTTTTATTTTTTGGTCCAGAACGTGTACCAGATGTACTTGGAAAGCACCTTCTTGCTCCATCTGAATCACATTCCAATCAATAACATGATTAGGGTCATGTATATATTTCTTAAGAAATAATACATGAAATACATTATGAATGGTCATTGATGTATGAAAGGCAAGCATGTATGCTATAGGCCCAATCCTCTCTAGGATTTCAAACAGCCCACAATAGCGAGCTACCAACTTTGAACAATTTCCCAACTTCAAGGAACTTCTGTTGGCCTTCACTTTCAAGAATACATGGTCCCCCACTTTAAATTCCCTTTGATTTATTCCCTTATCAACATAGATTTTCTTCCTGTCTTGGGCAACCTTTAGATTTTGTTTTATTTTCAACATTTTCTCCTTCATTTCCCTGAGTACATTTGGCCCAACCATTGCTCTATCTGTTGGGTTATCCCAACTTACCGGTGTGTTGCACCTTCTTCCATAAAGTGCCTTAAATGGGCTCATCTTTAGAGATGTTTGGTACCCATTGTTATAAGCAAACTCTACCAAATGTAGGTAGTATTCCCATTTTGATGGTTTATCCATCACATACATCCTCAACATATCATAAATCACTTGATTCACCCTCTCTGTTTGTCCATCTAATTTTGGATGATAAACTGTGCTAAAATTCAAATTTGTTCCAAATGCCTTAAATAATCCCTTCCAAAAATTAGAGGTAAATTTTGGATCTCTATCAGACACATTTGTCTTGGGTATACCATGTAATCGAGCAATTTCTTTCATATAAACATCAACAATGTTGGCTTCCTTGTGAGTGAACTTTATTGGAATAAAATGGGCAGCTTTAGTAAGCTTATCCACCACTACCATGATAGAATCATGTTGTTTATTGTTTCTGGGTATTTTGGTGATGAAAGTCATTATTACAACGCCCCATTTCCACTCAGGAATGGGTAATGGATGTAGAAAACTAGCTGGGGGTCTATTCTAAGCCTTTACCTTTTGACATTCCAAACATTTGGCAATAAAATCAACAACTTCTTTCTTCATTCCTGGCCAATAATATTGGCTCTTGATAGCTGCAATAGTTTCCTGATAACCTAAGTGCCCAACATAAGGTGCATTATGTATTTCTCTCAATATCATATTTTTCAATTCATGGGAATTTGATACATAAATTCTTCCCTTGTATATGAGAATTTCATCATTTTCTAGCTTATAGTCTTCAATTTTTTGCTGCAAAATACCTTGTTGCAATTTTTCCACTAATTCCTTGTATTGAAAATCTGATTTTGCAGCCTCTATAATTTTGTATTTCAAATCTTATTGGTACATGGTAATGGAGGTAGCATGCAACTCATGCACTCTTATGCTGAGTGCATCAACCACTTTGTTCTCTTTCCCTTTGATATGATTTATATCAAAGTCATATTCACTAAGAAATTCTAACCATCTTCTTTGCCTATCATTTAGAGTTAGCTGATCAAATAAATATTTCAGACCATTATGATATGTCCTTAGCTCGAACCTTTTCCCCATGAGGTAGTGCCTACATTTCCTCAAGGCATGCACTATGGCTGCGAACTCCAAATCATGAGTGACATAGTGCCTTTCATGATCCTTCAACTTCCTTGATTCATAACATACAACAAACCCATTTTGACTGAGGACTCCACCAAGTTCTTCTTTACATGCATCTATGCATACAATGAAGTCTTCATTTGGATCTAAAATCCTTAGTATTGGAGCACTTGTTAATAATTTCTTCAAGTGTTGGAAACTCTTTTCACAATCCAATGTCCACCAAAACATCACACCCTTATTTTGCAAGGGAGTGATTAGGTGTGCAATATTTGAGAATCCTTCAATAAATATCCTATAGTAGCTTTCAAGGCCCATTATTGATCTAACCTCTGTCACATTCTTTTGTGCTAACCATCCTATAATGGATTCTATCTTCTCAGGATCCACTACTATCCCTTCCTCTGAAATGATATTCCTCAAATAATGAATTTGCTTATGATAAAATGAGCACTTGTTCAATTTGGAATACAACTTATGCTCCCTTGATACTTATAATACCATCCTCAAGTGTTGTTCATGCTCTTGCTCTGATTTAGAATATATAATAATGTCATCTAAAAATACAATGACAAACTTATCTACATATTCTCTAAAAATACCATTCATTAAACACATGAAGATAGATGGTGCATTTGATAATCCAAAGGGAACCACTGTGAACTCATAATCACCATACCTTGTTCTGAAAGCAACTTGTTGATGTCTTTTTATTTAATTCTTACTTGATGATAACCTGACCTAAGATCAATCTTGGATAATATTTTTTCATCTTTTAGTTGATCAAAGAGGTCATTGATCCTTGGAAAATGATACGTATTTTTCACAGTTACCTTGTTCAGTTGCCTAAAGTCAATGCATTGTCTCAATGTTCCATCCTTTTTCTTCACAAATAAAACTGGGGCACCCCAAGGTGACACACTTGGGCATATATACCCCTTTTTCAGGAGCTCTTCAAGTTGCATTTGAAACTCCTTCAATTTTGGTGTACTCATCCTATATGGAGTCTTGGATACTGGAGTTTCTCCAAGCATCAAAGTTATGGAGAAATCAATGTCTCTTTTAGGGGTAATCTTGGTATTTCCTTAAACACATCTTCAAACTCCTTTAGGACTGCATAATCTTCAATATTTGACACCCTATGTTTAGGTGTTTCTTCCATATGAGTTGTTGTTGGTTTCTAAACCTTTTATTGTTCTTTGTCTCTTCTACTTAGGATTCTTTATGGGTTATTCTGATCCCACCTTACTAACATAGATTGAACTTGGTTCAAATTTGACAATCTCCCAACAAAATCCCTCTAAACTATCGTACCCTTTGGTAGACCAGAAGGAAACACAACACACACCGTGTACTGCACAGTCTCACCCGATATATCTCTATGGGTGGTTGCAATACTCAAGTGTTTGAAACCTATGAATGAGTGGAGATCTGTGATTGTACTCTGTAATATTTGTTCATTCAGTCTAACATTTAATGATAGCAGTCATTCTTTTCATGCATGTGGAATACCATATCTAACTAATTAATTCAGTCATCTATATTAAAAAATTAATCATCCATAAAGACGCATACATTCCTTCACATAAAATAGGTGTTACTGTGGTTCACTGGTGCAGCCGCACTCCTCAGAGCACACCCGCTCCCACAGGATCTTCTTCTATTTTCGGCCTGAAGAACTCAAAGGTTCTTCTATTTCCCTATCGGGAAATCTACACCCACAGATATCTTCACATGACTTCCCTTTGTTTACTTATCGGGAAATCGAAACTCGCGACTTTGCAAGTTCACTGTCGATCATTGGGCTCTCAAATCCCCGAGACTTGATAGCCAGTCAATGCTGACTTTATCTCTCCTTGTCGGGACTTTTTCTCTGTCGCGATTTCGCCACTCGTGATGTCAAACCATTATTTTTTTGACTCCCAACTCACGATATGCCGAAACTCCGACACACGCGTGAGTTGTCACTTCAACTCCACGCCACTTCTATCGGGATATCGAACTTCGCGAGATCGCAAATCCTGACATCAAAGGATTTGGGACTTACCTTTCCCCGATCCCCGATACTATGCCACCTGTCCTCCCCTATCTCTTGTTGTGGCCCACACGACTCTCCCGTCGGGATATCGCAGATCGCGATTCCAATGTGCAAGAGTTCCCTGTTCTCAGAAACCCCGATTCTCTGAACCCCGACTTACTGGGATCTCTTGACATGTGTCCCACACGATGGACAGTTCAGGGCTTGTCCTAAGCTTCAACCCTCTAGACATTCATTCCATAACCTCCTCGCACCTCCGCAAGATCCAATGGCCCACGAAATTTCGTGAAACCTCCTCAAAGGATTTCAACCGTCCATTCTTCCCTTGCTAATTCTGCGAAAGGAAGAAGTGTCTCTCCACGGGACTCTTTCACTTGCTTGCCAATCCTGTGATGCTTCCTTCAGACTTCCAATAGCAACTTCCCTGTGCTTATCCTTCAATAAATTCGAAGGCCTACTCCTCCTGAGATTTTCCATGACTTCAGTCTTCTTGGAAACCTCTTGCACGCACTCCTTGCGGAAAATATTCAACAACGCTTAAGTGTTGAAGGCACTCGACTCTGCGCACACCTGCAACAACAGTCTATCAGTACTCCTTGCTCAGAATCGCAACTCTGAGACTTCTTTCTGGCCTGCACACTCCTTGCATGACACTTTTCCTAACTGCACCTTTCGAGGAAATGAGAACAAAAGCTATCTCTAATTGAACCCTTCTGTCAACGCACTCCTTGCGTACAATTCAACTGCACTCCTTGCAGGAATATTCTGGCTCAATTAGAGAAAAAATTGAAAGTCATTCACTCTTCCTTATAGACTTCAATTCAACCATGAAATCACATACGCAGCATATAAAAGCAATTGTATGACAGGAAGCAAACATTCATGAGAAAAACATCAGTTCATAGAGAAATAACACAAACCATGAATTTGAATCAAAGCTCTTCTATTAATTCAAATGCCTGTACATGGGTGTTCTTCATACAATTCTCTACTTTCTCTTTTTTCTCTTCCTGGGTGGATTATAATACAATGTACAATGAGGGTGTCTATATCTGTTTTCCCTCTCGGACTCTAAGCTATCAAATCTAAAATTAATTCCTATCTACCAACATTAACTACTTTAAATGCCGACTATCTACCTAAGGACGAGAGCTATCCGCTCAAGGTCCATTACAATATACAAGTGCACTATCTCTTAAATGACTCATTTAAGATCGTGCAACAAATTCCAAAGCATTTTCAAAAATTCGTGTTGGCTTGTCCAGCTGTCCTCCACTTCCACGCTGGCTCGCTTGATGGTTCGGTGATGCTCCTGCATCATACTCCTCGGCTTGAAAATATTCATGGGATCCTATCCATGAGCTCCTGCACGGTCCGTCCATGCTTTTGTATTACTGTTTCTCTCTCCCAGCTGGCATCTTCCACTGGATGGTTCTTCCACTTGACCAGATACTCATAGTATTCTTTCCTTCGGGTCTTCTTGCCCACTCTTTTGTCCAGTATGCATTCCATATGTGGCTTCTCTGCAACTAGTAATTGTTTCACCCACTGGATCACTGGCTCCTCAGTTCCAGTCTCTGCTTATCCAACCCTGTATGGGTATAAATCTGCGATATTGAATATTGGAGATATTCCAATGCTATCTGACAACTCAATCTCATAAGCATTTTCCCCGAATTTTCTCAAGACCTTGCATGGCCCGATTTTCTTCATCTTTAAATTATTGTATGTTCCCCTTGGGAACCTTTCCTTCCTGAAATGTGCCAGAACTAGATCACCAACTTTGAACTGAAGTTGTCTCCGATGCTAATCTGCTCTGCGTTTATACTCCTGGTTTGACTCCAACAGTCGCTCCTTCACCCTGCTGTGAAGTTCCTTCATTGCCTCAGCAAACTCTTCTGCACTAGCGCTTCTAGTAGTAGTCTGTTCTGAATCCCTCAGTTCATAAACTCCTCTCGGCTAAATCCCATAAACAACTTGAAATGGACTCTTCCCTGTGCTCCGATTCACTGAATCATTGTATGCAAACTCTGTCTGTGGTAATACAATGTCCCAACTGTTGTGGTTTTCTGTCACCAAGCTTCTCAGCAAATCTCCCAGACTTCCATTGACCACTTCCGTTTGTCCATCCGTCTGAGGATGATAAGAAGAACCAAACGCCAAGTTAGTTCCTAGATTCTTCCATAAGGTCCTCCAAAAATTCCCTATGAATTTAGTGTCTCTGTCCAAAACTATAGTTTTCGGCAATCCATGAAGTCAAATAATCTCTTTGAAAAACAGGTTTGTGATATGAGTCGCATCGCTGGTCTTCTGGCATGGGATGAAGTGTGCCATCTTTGAAAACCTGTCCACTACTACAAATATGGAATCAAATTCTCTTTGCATCCTCGGAAAACCCAATACAAAATCCATGCTAATCTCCTCCCATGGCCTCTCTGGTATGGCCAATGGCTGATAAAAACCTGCATTTTGCTTCCTCCCCTTCGAATTCTGGCAAACTCTACACCTGTCAACAAATATCTTGACATTTGCTCGCATCCCCGGCCAAAAATATGACTCATTCAGCTTCATGAATGTTTTGTCATGGCTAAAATGTACTGCTAAGCCTCCACTGTGTTTCTCTTTCAACAGATTCTCCCTCATGCAGCATTTCAGAATACACAGTTGATTGCCTCTGAACAACAATCCCTCCTGGATCATATAATCTGTCCAAGGGATTTTGTCTCTGAGAACTGGATTCTCAGCTGCTTCATATGCTTCTGCAAAATCTGCATCACCTGCGTACATGTCCCTGAGGTTTTCAAAACCTAATGTTTTGACTCGGAATTCCTGTAGCAACAAACACTTCCTGCTCAAAGCATCAGCCACTTTGTTAGAAGTACCTGAAATGCGTTTAATCACAAATGTGAAATTTTGCATATACTCTACCCATTTGGCATGTTTTTGATTCAAATTCTCCTGTTGAGTCACAAACTGCAATGCATGGTTATCACTGTACAATACAAATTCTTTCGGGATCAAGTAATGCCTCCACTTATTCAGTGCTTGAATGATAGCATAGAATTCTTTATCATATGTGGAGTATTTCAGTTTCACTTCATCCAGTTTTTCGCTGAAATATGCAACCGGCCTGTCTTCCTGACTTAAGACTGCTCCTATGGAAAAACCGCTTGCGTCACATTTCACCTAAAATGTCTTCAGTAAATCCGGAAACACCAACACTGGTTGTTCTGTGATCTTCTGCTTCAACAGATTGAAACTCTTCTCTGCCTCTTCAGTCCAATGAAAATATTTATGTCTTTTCTTGACTGTGTCCATCATCGCTGCGCTAATCCCATTGAAATTTATGATGAACTTTCGGTAGAAACTAGCCAAACCATGAAAACTTCTCACCTCGAAAACATTTCTCGGTGATGGCCAATTTTTAATTACCTCCACCTTATCCGGATCCATCCTCAACTCATTCACCGAAATAAAAAAACCCAAGTATATGAGCTCTGTCTTCATAAATGAGGACTTTTTCATATTGATCAACAACTTCTCTTGTTGTAGCTTCTTCATCACAATAGCTAAATGCTTCAAGTGCTCTGCCAATGATTTATTGTAGATCAGTATGTGTTGGGTATGTGTTATATTCTTATTTTCGCCGGTTTCGAGCCGACATATTATCACCGGGCTGACATATTTCCAGGACGGCATATTTTCGGGACCACATGATATTAGGTGGTTTTCGGCACATGGTTTTTGCCGATGGTTTTCTATTTCCGGTTAAGGAATTAGGGTTTTGGACTAATCCAGGTCATTGGGTTAGGGTTTTGGATGCCGCTGGCTCCTGTATGTATATTGTATTGTAAACAATGTAACACAATGTGTATCAATATAATATATGCTGGTTTTCACGGTTTGGGTTTCCAGGTGAAAAATCTCTGTGTAATGTTTGTATTTGCCATTGCATCTTTTCTGTTCTTTTCTGAATATCAGTTTGCAGTAGATATTGTACAAGGTTAGTATTTACAGTATGTCGTCCAAATACACAATGAAAAACTTTCCGATGAATTCCCTCAGGATTTCATTCATCAGCCTCATAAAGGTACTTGGTTCATTCGTCAAGACAAACGGTATGACTAGCCATTCATACAAACCTTCCTTTGTCTTAAATGTTGTTTTCCATTCATCGCCTTCCCTCATGCGAATCTGGTGGTATCCGCTTTTCAAATCTATCTTTGAAAAATACTTTTCCCCACTTAGGAAATCCATCAGATCATCCATTCTTGACAGTGGAAACCTGTACCTGATGGTTATTTTGTTGATCTCCCTCAAGTCGGTACACATCCTCCTACCTCTGTCTTTCTTTTGACTGAGTACTGTCGGAACAACACATGGACTCAAGCTTTCCCTGACCAATCCTTTGTCCAACAGCTCCTAGACCTGCCTCTTGACCTCCTCATTTTCTTGCGGCGTCAACCTGTACGCGGCTTTATTTGGAAAACTAGCTCCTAGTATGAGGTCTATATGATGACTCACACTTCTCATCGGTGGCAACGAACGAGGTAATTCGTCCACTATGATGTCAATGAACTCTTCTAGCAGTTTCTGAACTTCATCTAGTAAATCATCCACCCTTGTGCTAGTCAGAACAATCCTCGGCTTCCTGACAACAAAGAATTGTGGATATTCCTTCTTCTTCACCTCTGTAAGAAGCTCCTTCCCACTTATGAGAAGTATTGTGTTGCTTACTTCCGGCTTCACCTCCTTATCTTTTATCGGAAGCAACATATGGGTTCTCCCATTCTTCTCCAGGGTATATGTGTTCATTCTCCCATCATGAATCACATTTCTGTCATATTGCCATGGTCTACCCAGCAATAAATGACATACATCCATGGGAATAACATCACACGGAATCTTATCATTATATCCACCTATCTTGAATTCAACCAAGCATTGTTTAGTAACAGTTACCTGGTGTCCTTTCTGTAGACATGAAACTTTGTATGGGCTCGGATGATCAGTCGTTTCCGGCTCCAACTTTTCTACCATCTTGGTTGAAACAATATTATCCATGCTACCACTGTCCATGATGACCTTGCACACCCTGTCCTTGGTCTTGCGAGCTGTTCTAAAGAGTCTGGTCCTTTGGACTGAACTCTCCACCTCTTTCTCGGGTGTCAAAAGTACTTTTCGCATCATAAGCGATCTTCTTCCTTCTGCATCTTTGGCCTCAACATCTCGCCTCTGCGCTTCGGTGATGTGAGCTTCTCCTATGTCCTTCCTTTTCTCTGGACACTCAAAAGACTTGTGCCCATTCTTTCCACATGTGAAGCATGTAATAACTCCACCTCTTCCTCTTCCTCTACCTCTAGTACGAGGAAAAGTGTTGTTGTCAGCATATCCTCCACTCTACTCTGTATGATTCCCTCTTTGTTCAACGTATGGCCCTCTCTGTGAGGTCCCACCTCTTTCAACTTTACCCTGAGGTTTCTTCCATTCCTCCTTGGGCTTATGGAATTTATCCTGGGAAACTGCCTTGCCTCTGGGCTGACTTCTGCCTCACCCTCGCTGACCTTGCTTACGGCTCAGCTTCTCCTCAGCTTTCAGAGCCATATGATAAGCATCCTCCACAGTTCGGATGGTTACCATGCTCAATTCATCCTGAATGTCGTATCTCAGACCATTCAGATATCTGGCAACCTTCTCATCATCGCTCTCCTGATGACCTGATCTGATGTTCAGTCGATAGAATTCCTCAGTGTATTCCTTTACTGTCATCATTTTCTGTCTTAGGTTCTGCATCCTCCTGAACAGAGTAATTTGGTAATCCCTCGAGCTGAACTTCGCCTTCATCTTTGCGATCATTCGATCCCAACTTTTAATTTTCTGTTTTCCTTTGCAGTGTCTATTTGCTTGTAACTCGTCCCACCACAATGCTACATGTCCCTTCAAGCGCGTGACAACATGCTTGAATTTCTTCTCCTCTTCGACGTCTTCATAGTCGAAGTATGTATCTAGAGCTCTAATCCAATCTAGAAGCTCTTCTGCATCCATATTTCCCTCATAGACTGGAATGTCCATTTTGGACTTTGCACCCATTCTGGCAATGGATTTAATCAGAAGTTCATTTGATGCATCTTCGGCTGCAACTTCCTCCTCTCGTTCAGCTTCTATCTTGCTCTCAGAATCACTAAGATCCCCTGCACTAGTTGTGTGTCATTGAGCTGTCTCCATGTCCTCGAGTCTTGCTCGAAGATCTCGCATTTGTCTCTCCATTTCTGGATTTACTACCTTCCTGCCTCTTCTTCGTACATCCCTATCTTTTGTATAAGGCGAATTTCTTTCTCTCCTCGTTGGCATGATGAATTCTCTTTCTTTGCTACAGAAAGAAAAGAGATATTCCCGCTCTGATACCACTTTGGTGCAGCCGCACTCCTCAGAGCACGCCTGCTCCCACGGGATCTTCTTCTGTTTTCGGCCCGAAGAACTCAAAGGTTCTTCTATTTCCCTATCGGGAAATCTGCACCCACAGATATCTTCACATGACTTCCCTTTGTTTACTTATCGGGAAATCGAAACTCGCGACTTTGCAAGTTCACTGTCGATCACTGGGCTCTCGAATCCCCGAGACCCGATAGCTAGTCAATGATGAATTTCTCTCTCCTTGTCGAGACTTTTGCTCTGTCGCGATTTCGCCACTCGCGATGTCAAACCATTACTTTTCTGACTCCCGACTTGTGATATGCCGAAACTCCGAAACACGCGTGAGATGTCACTTCAACTCACCGCCACTTCTATCGGGATATCAGACTTTGTGGGATCATGAATCCTGACATCAAAGGATTCGGGACTTACCTTTTCCCGATCCCCAATACTATGCCACCTCTCCTCCCCTATCTCTTGTTGTGGCCCACACGAATCTCTCGTCGGGATATCGTGGATCGCGATTCCAATGTGCAAGAGTTCCCTATTCTCAGAAACCCCGATTCTCTGAACCCCGACTTACTGGGATATCCTGACACGTGTCCCACATGATGGATGGTTCAGGGCTTGTCCTGAGCTTCAATCCTCCAGATGTTCGTGCCATAACCTCCTTGCACCTCCGCAATATCCAACGGCCCACGAAATTTTGTGAAACCTCCTCAAAGGATTTCGACCGTCCGTTCTTCCCTTGCTAATTCTACGAAAGGAAGAAGTGTCTCTCCATGGGACTCTTTCACTTGCTTTCCAATCCTGCGATGCTTCCTTTAGACTTCCAATAGCAGCTTCCCTACGCTTATCCTTCAATAAATTCAAAGGCCTACTCCTCCTGAGCTTTTCCACGACTTCAGTCTTCTTGGAAACCTCTTGCACGCACTCCTTGCGGAAAATCTTCAACAATGCTTAAGTGTTGAAGGCACTTGACTCTGTGCACACCTGCAGTAGCAGTCGATCAATACTCCTTGCTCAGAATCGCAACTCTGAGACTTCTTTCTGGCCTACGCACTCCTTTCACGACACTGTGCCTAACTGCACCTTTTGAGGAAATGAGAACAAAATCTATCTCTAATTGAACCCTTCTATCAACGCACTCCTTGCGGACAATTCGACTGCACTCCTTGCAGAAATATTCTGGCTCAATTAGAGAAAAAATTGAAACTCATTCACTCTTCCTTCCAGACTTTGATTCAACCATGAAATCACATACGCAGCATATAAAAGAAATTGTATGACAGGAAGCAAACATTCATGAGCAAAACATCAGTTCACAGAGAAATAACACAAACCATGAATTTGAATCAAAGCTCTTCTATTAATTCAAATGACTGCACATTGGTGTTCTTCATACAATTCTCTGCTTGCTCTTCTTTCTCTTCCTGGGTGGATTATAATACAATGTACAATGAGGGTGTCTATATCCATTTTCCCTCTCGAACTCTAAGCTATCAAATCTAAAATTAATTCCTATCTACCAACATTAACTACTTTAAATTCCGACTATCTACTTAAGGACGAGAGTTATTCGCTCAAGGTCCATTACAATATACAAGTGCGCTATCTCTTAACTCATTTAAGATCGTCCAACAAATTCCAAAGCATTTTCAAAAATTTGTCCTCCACTTCCGCGCTGGCTCGCTTGATGGTTCGGTGATGCTCCTGCATCATTCACCCCCTCCTGGGCTACATCCATGAAGATCTGGCTGTCAAGATTTTATTATGGTTCAGTAATATATCACACCACACATTTTTACAATCTTAGTTCTTACTCTCTTCCACATGCTCCTCTATCCCTGTGAGGCTGACTAGATCGCACTCGAATCCTTAGCCTATGATCTAACCCTCGGGATTGAGTCACTCACTACTTCCCTAGTTCACCAACTTAATGACTTGTACAATTATTAGAACTCTCTCTTCCTCTATGTACCTCTTCCCATCTATTCCTTCTTCCTCTAAGTACTACTTATTTATATCCTTGGCTCATAATCCATTACAAAACATTACAAAAACACTAAACCTAGTGTCGTTAGGTATTCCTTGCATGTGCACGTTACCTGCTTCTCATACACATGCTGCTTTTCCTTCCAGTAGTCCTTTCCTCCTTTCATGCTTCTCTTCCAAAAATATCCTTTTCTCTTGACTCGGTCTGCATCCAACAGGCCCCCAACACTGACAAGTGGCTCATCCCGAGTCACCCAAACTTTGTGTGCTTCTTCAACACCTACTGCGAGATCTTAGAACTTCTCTGCGAGTTCCTTTTATCATGTTTGAGCCTACGCGATATTTTCTCTTAGTGCATCCAATACTTGCGGTACAATCTCATTGCTGATAATCTTTGTGCACTCTATGTTATCACTGATATTTCATCTGCAAATGGTTACAGGAATCCAACATCTTCAGACAACTATTAGTTCACCCATGGACCAAAAAGTACCAAAAATGCATTTCCAAAAGGTCCAAAACTATACAAACAGTTATGAAATCGGCATGCACTAAGGATATACAGGAAGCACACACATGTGCGCCAGTCAAAAATCCTGAAAAAGAACACATACACCCGAGGCATGACTGTGGATGCTAAAATCCGTGCACACCTCAGAATGATGCATTTATTATATTGGTTGGCCTCCCACCCAATTTTGGTTCATCTTCCAAGTCAATTTGACATCCAAATCTCTGTTGAATCTAGATGGGTGGCTGGTCAAAGACCTAAGGATGCCCTAAATGGTCCCTTGTTCACACTAAAGGTTGGTTGAATAATACCTCAAAGATATGCTATAAAAAGAGGCCATGGGTGCACTACATTTTCAACGGGATTCATTTTTATTGTTATGTTTCCTATATTCTCTTGGAGAATCCTCTTTTCTCATCAAGAGTATACAAGCACCATCAAATTTAGCCATTCATATCACCTCTTGAGTGAATGTGCTTTGGATTTTCTTCACCATTTCCTTCTAGTTTATTACTTGTAAGAAGAGCTCAATCTTTGGGGGTTCAAGAGCTCTCCCTTGGAGGAAGAGGGGACTCATATATCTCCCTCTCTCTTTAGTGTTTTCTTTCCACTAATACAATCCTTTCCATTGATGGCATGAATGTTTTTTATTTCTTCTTCTAATGTCCTATGCACTCCAGTTTAGTTTCTTTGAATGTTCTTAGTTTAGTTATTTGCTTATCTATTATGATTTATACTTCTAACCCTTTCCTTCATTGTTGTCTTGCCTAGCTAACCCAACTGGGCTTGTAAGCATCTCTATTTTTCTCATTTAGGTGACAAAATAGGTGCAACAGATTGGCAACTCCACTGGGGAAAGATATCAATTTCCTACCCTATTTGGGTTATTTTAGCTCTTCTTTCTATTTATTTAACTTGCAGGTACCATAACCGGCCCAAGACGACCTGCAAGAAGTCAAATTCAAAGCTGAGTAGAGAGAATTGCATTCAGAATTTTCTTCACAGCCGTGTGTCAGATGTGCACAAGTTTTTCAAACCATAGGTGTGTCTTCAGCGCAAGTGCACTGAACCCACTATTTTTCATAGATCACCCTCCGCACCTACGCCCAAAGGTCACTTTCAACCTGTGCATTGGCATCATATGAACCCTTCTCTACTTTGAGACCCGCACATCTGCTCAGAAAATTACACATTGCAAGGTTTTTTGTGATCTGTGGAGGTCCCATAGCCTTCTTAAAATTGATTTCATGCATATTGTAATCTGCACCACACTTAAATTCCCTCTCCATATAAAGGGATTAGTCAAAACATAGGCACTTAGGGGTTAAAATCATTATTTTTCCTCTTTTTGTTTGTCGTTTTGCCACATGTATGGCTTGCTTTGACTAAAGTTAAGTTGGAATCATTCTACATCACATATAAAACTTGCATTGGGACCAGAAATTGGATATCAATCATTGAGTATGGTCTTCTCTCGCGCCCTGAAGAGATCTTGAGAATCAAAAAGAGATTGAAGGAAAATTTCATCTCCCTTAAAAAGACAAAAATATTTAGGAGAGGACAACAACCCCCTCGTGACTCCTCTTAGTTTATTTTTCAAACACATATTAAAATTGTAAGGGCCCATACATGCCCACATAGGATAGTGATTGAAATTTACTTTCTTAGATTAAATCACTAGTGAAGTTTAAATGTTTTTGTAACAAGTCCATACATGCCCACATATGCACAATCTAGGATAGCTTCAAATATTTCTTAGATTAAATCACATTAGGGAATTAAAGGAATAGTAAGGGTCCATACATGCCCACATGCTACAAAGATAGGATAGTGATTGAAGTTTACTTTCTTAGATTAAATCACTAGGGAAGTTTAAAGGTTTTTGTAACGGGTCCATACATGCCCACATATGCACAATCTAGGATAGTTTCAAAGATTTCTTAGATTAAATTACATTAGGGAGTTAAAGGAATAGTAAGGACCCACATGTCCACATGCTAGTTTTCTAGGGACTTTAAAATTCTGCAAGGTTGTACCAACGAAATTTATTTAATTAGGTAATCAAGACTTGTAAGGACCAAGTGAATTCCACATGCAACAAGGTGACACCTAATTTATTAAAAATATTGGCACACTTTCACTCATTCACACACAAAAGTCACTACTCACTTAGATAGTTTTTCATCTCAAAATGTGGAGGTTGAAGTAAGTTTCCTCCAAAGGAATTCCAAAACACCCCACCCTTTTCTTGAAAAAACTATCCACTCCCCCTTAATTTCAATGATATTGGATCACACCCCCAATCTGTCAAGCAACCACATCTAAATTTTTTCTAAAAACTCACTAAGTTTTCCTCCACAGGAGGTGCCAAAATAATTTTTTTAGTCTAGGTAGGATTTCTGGGATAGGAATCCAAATAACTCCTCATTATCTGGTTCTCACGTCTTCAAACAATAGAGGTCGTCAAATAGGGAACTTTAAATCCTCCAATTCAAGTGTTCCTACACCATAAGGCAGGGAGATACCCATGAAGGGTCTAAGGCCAAGGTCCAATTGTTTTGGGTGTCCCCCTTTGAGGCACCCACCTCTTGGATGGGATCCGACCCGTGACCCATTTCTTAGGCCGAAAATCTAAATGTCGCACTTTGACTGAGATACCTAGTGACCAAAGTTTAGGACATCTACCCAAGCGACAATTGTGGGGTGCAATTGCACCTTGATTGGATTTTGTGTGGCTATTGGGAAATATCACCAGTTCTTTCAGGATATGCACCCTCTACCCCTCATTATAACTAATTACTTCATCCTTCAGTAGTTCCTCTTCTGGTGGCTTCAGACCCCACTGTTGAGTGCTATTGGAAGGTCCAATGTTGTTTGAGAGGAAGTACGTTACGTCTTTTAGGACATGAGCATTTGTTTTCTTTGTTCTCCCACATGGACAAAATCCACCTAACCACATATATGCTTCTTTATTTTATGTATGTTGTTCTTTTTACATACAATTGTGAGATATATTGTGGAGGTCCAAGTTATATAAAAAATCTTGCTCATTAAATTTTCTCTCATCACCATTTGCACACATCCACTTTGCTAGTTGGACATCATAGGGGACCCACAGAATCCCCGTCATTCTAGATGCTTGATAAATATCCCTCCCATCCTCGGGGGCGTTCCTAGTCTTGCCAACTCATCGACCGTACTTTCCCACACCCCTGTAAGTGCTACTATATTTGGATCAACTTTGCTTGGTTCCACTTCCTAAGGTCCAACATCCCCACACTCTCCTTTACATGGAAGGAGGGGGCCAACTTCTTCTCAAGGGGGGAGTACAAATCCACCTCATCCCCCTCAAGGGTCAGGTACGCAAAATACTCACACCATGGCCATAACTAATCCTCTGCCACCACCTAATCCTCTGCCACCACCTCAGATGCCATACTTGGCTTCCCTCAACATTCTGGATCTGAATAAACTCACCAATGATCCTATATTGCACAATCCCACATGGTCTGCAATGCCTACCAAACTGCCTTCAGATATCCCAAAGTTTGAAGGAAAACCGAGAGATGATCCCGCCAACCATATCATGACCTTTCACTTATGGTTCTCTTCAAACAACCTCACAGACGATTCCATCCGATTAAGGTTATTTCAACATACACTCACTGGCCCATTAGCTAACTGGTATGTAGAAGACAAATATGGATCCCATGTGACCTTTGAGTCCTTGTCCAAAGATTTCTTGACCTTCTTTCAACTACCAATTCGTCATGACAATGGCCTCGAACTACTCTCTAAATATAAACAAACCTCCTCCATGCACATCGCTGACCACATTCATGAATGGCGTTGACGATGTAGTCTCTGCAAAGCTGAAGCTACTCCACAACAATGTTTCAATTGGTTCCTCAAATCACTTGTTTCCCTCCTTGCCAAAGACATAGCTACCACCTTCCCCCAGTTTAAAGAAGAAGCCATAGAAAATCCCAACAGTTCAAACTCATTTACTCATAGTCAAGATACATGTTTATGGTCCTACCTGGCGCCCCGAGACCCGTGCCATTCAGCCAAGACAAACCTAGGATGTCTCACTCAGTGGATGGATTGATTGGTACCACTTCACACCACAATTCACATCCCCAACAACCACCAATGTATGGAACACCTCAATATCCACTAGAATTTGGTGGAACCCCTTATTATAACCCTCCCCCTTATCCACAACCATACCCCTTAACCTTTCCTCCACCCACCAGCGGACCACCGCCAACACCCACAATACACCCTGCAACCCAACCTAGTTCTGGTACCCCCTCTACCTCTTCTTATGCCCTAAACACTAGTGAAAGCATAACACCTTCCTACACATCCTATGGATCATTACCATAGAATAATCCTTACTTTCCTTTCCCTGTCCCCCCCCTGCCCATTCCTTCCCCACATGGACAACCACATGCTGGGGTTAATTTTGTTCAACCTTCTCTCGTTCAGAAATATCAAAATTTTGAACAAATGAATACGGCTAATCCATCCCATCAGCCAAATAATGCCAGGAAGAAAGGAAAAAATCGAAATAATAATAATCCCAAACCAGGAGGAAATCAGAACCAACCCCAGTCGAACCAACCTACCAGGGGTAACCAACACCAGGGGAACTAGAACCCTCAAGGGAGAAATAAAAACAAACACCAAGGGATGAAAAACAACAATATTTGGACAAACTTCCCTTGTTCCCTTTGCAGTGAATATGACCATTATACTCACCATTTCCCCCAAACAACTGACTTTAGATGAATGAAAGAATCCTGAAATGGACCACGTACCCTAGTACCACCTGCCCCCCAACAGGCCCCACAACAATATGTGCAACACCCACCCCCGACCATGTTGCAAAACCCCGTACCACATCAGGGGGTGATGCACAAGGGGTGATGAAAACCCAACAAGAGATGTAACCACCCCCACCACAGGCAGGACCATATCACAACCCGGGCACTTCTTAAGATCGAACTATCCTCCTAACTAGTGAGGAAGAAATCCTTCAACAAACATGTGGTCATCAATACAACACACCCTCTCACCCTACTCAAACTACTTTGGAGGCGACCCCAGTCACGACTAACCCACCTTTGATGATTTCACACCCTAATACTGAAACACCTCTTCGCATCCCTCGCATCCCGTTACATAGGAATGTCCACAACCATCAAGCTAGGGCAGCCCACAATTACAGTCTGGTCGATGACTTGGCATAATCCATTGTTGCAATTTCAGTATTAGAAGTTCTTCAAACCTGTCCTACTCAACGAAAATCATTACTTTCTACCCTAGGGGCAGTCAACCTGACCAATAATTGACTCATCACATTTGATCTCGATAATGGAGAACCCCGTTTCCCCGCTCTCATCGCTTTTCAAATACCGGTTAAAATCTGGAATATCATAGTCCACCACTGCATCATGGACAAAGGTGCATCCACTTGCATCATGTCCAAAACCGTATGGAAGAAACTTAGATCTCCAGAGCTAATACCCTCTGCCATTACTTTGAGGGATTATGACAGACGACCCTCGTCCCCTGAAGGGATCTTCCAAAATGTCCTCATTGAACTCGAGGGAAAAACCATCCTTATATACATTGAGGTTATCGATGCCTCACTTGACTATAATATCTTATTTGGTTGCAGTTATATGTATGCTATGAAGGCAATCGCCTTTTCCGTGTTCTGAACCATGATGTTTCCCCATAATGGAAATATCATTACCATCGATCAGGTATCACATTATGAGCCTAACCCTTCATCCAACATCAACAACATCCTCTCGTTTATCCACACTAATCCAGACACCTTTCCACTCATCGATATGGGCCCTAGAATTTTTAAGGACCCATCCTTGCTAGGGACATACCATGGAGAACCACTTCTCATCCATCCCTCATCACAAGCATGTGTCGTTTCCACCAACGAAATGACAACTAAAGATACTCTCCCTCCAACCAAGGCCTCTTTCAACCCTGACGTCCGACTAGTCACAAAATACCTCCCTTAGGAATCTCCTGGAAATTGTTCAGGTCTACCTGTTCTTGATCTTCCCCTCCCCTAGGGCCATATCTCGGTTTGGAAAATAGTCCCCCAATCCATTACCCAAATCCATTTCTTTTACCCCCCACTGGGTGTACAAGCTTTCCAGGTAGCCGCGACACTCACCCTTCCTAACATGGTGTTGGAAATCCCAGTTTGGTATCTACATCTGCCTAAGATGGTCCCTCAACCATCCCTCCCTCCCCAAACAGAAGGAATCTCGATGAAAATTCCCATACTTACCCCCACCACCCCACCCACACTCCCACTCACTAGAACCCCTACTATAGTTGGGGGAAGACAGAAAAATAAAGATCCCACTGCTCCACTTCCCCCACATGTCCAACCTCCTTGTGCTCTATGTGAAAAATTTGGACACCCCACCAACAAATTCCCATCTCTACCTGAGCTACACAATCTAATTCAACTCCCTTGAGCACCACCACTACTCATCACTTCATCCAGTACTACCACTGTCTCGCCTAACATAAATAGCAAAGGATTGCAAACCAAATTTGCATGTGCCATCTGTTCAAAATATGGCCATTACACACACCATTGTCCAACGTTACCTCAATTCAGGAAGACACTAACAACCGCACGTCAGATATTTCAACAAGAACCCACCCCAACACATGTCACTAACATCCATTATGTCACAAACTCAATCAACGAATGTATGATATGTCCCTGCTCTCTATGTGAATCACTTGATCATTTCACATATCAATATCCTATGATCATTGAATACAGGGATCTCCAACTGACCCTTATTCAAAACCCTACACCCTCTCCAATAGGACCAGTGAGTACCCATACCCCATCACTTGATGTGGTTCATATATTCTCACCAGAACTTGAGGTACTCCCTACTCCCCCATGGTTCCTGGATGATTTATATGAGGATTTTCCCCCAAATCCCCCCAATTCTCCAATTCATTTCCCCACGGAAATTCTATGCCCGACTACCATTTTCAACCCACAATATCTCGATATTTGGTTTATGTCAAGTGAACCATCACAAACTCCTTGCGATACCCCCTCTCCATCGCTACTACCAAAACAAAACCCCATGGTAACCGTCACCGAAAATAATCCTATTGATCACCTATATTTTCAACAGTTTCACTACGACGAAGACATCCTTGAGGAGTTAACTAAACCTGATTTCCCATGGGATGCACTCCAGCAAAAAGTTCCTTTTCCTTCACAGAAAGCCTTTGCGCCTCCTAAGCAAAACCCCATATACGCAGTCGAAACCAAATATTTTCTTCCAACGGGGCATATAGATTGGTTCAATAACCCTATCCCTTCCCCTGATGATTTTGAAGAAGGTAATATGGCCAATATCTCCCCCACCATCAAAATCGATATTTCCATCAAATTTAGGGTCGTAGAGGAAATCACCATTGGTGCCGCATGCTCTCCTGAAGAAATCACTGCCTACAAAGCTCTCTTCTAGGAATACTGGGACATTTTTTCCTGATCATACATAGAGATACCTGGCCTTGACCCCTCTATTATTGAACATCATATAGACACCTAGCTTGATATCACACCTATCCGTCAAAAATAGTGTCCACTACACCCATCCAAAGAAGCAGCCATCAAGGCCGAAATTGACAAATTACACGTTGTAGGGCTCATATGCCCCATCGCATATACATCATGGGTCTCCAACCCCATCCCTGTCAAAAACAAACAGGGCACTATCTGCGTCTGTACGGATTTACGTGATCTCAACCATGCCTGTCCCAAAGACAACTTTCTAATGCCCTTTATCGACCAAATTATCGATGATTGCGTCGGTGATGAGGCTCTGTCCTTCATGGACGGTTTCTTTAGCTACAACCAAATTCAAATTCACCCAGTCGATCAATACAAAACCACATTCACTACCCCCTGGGGAAATTTTTCGTATCGCGTCATGCCTTTCGGCCTCAAGAATGCGGGAGCCACTTTTCAAGGTGCCATGACATACATTTTTCATGATCTGGCTCAAATCATTCTTTCTTACTTGGACGATCTCACTGCTCGATCCAAAAAATGCACTCAATGCCTGACTAACTTACGCATTGTATTTCATAGGTGTCGTCAGTACAATATTCGCTTGAATCCCCTCAAGCGCATATTCTACGTCACTGTTGGACGCCTTGAAAGTCTATTGGGTTTCCTCCACCACTAGTGTGGGGCTTCCTAGTTCCATATTGGACGATGAGATTTCATCCAACTTGATGCATTCTAGAGGCTGAGGTGGCTACTATTTTCTTCCCTATGGCTATTGAGGTGCTCTGCAGTTGCTTCGAGGTGATTTACAGGCCTAGCTTGACGCTCCTAGAATGGGTGGTGCCATGGTGGTAATTTTTTTCTCTGTCGAGCTTAATTGGCTATGTAACTTCTACAAACTCTCTCTCTGCCTCTTATATTCTGTCTCTCTGTGCTTTTCTCAATTTCAAAATAACCTTTCTGATCCTTGCGTGCTTAGCTTATATAGGAATCATGTAAAACTTCTCAGAGAAGTTACCCAATTTTTGTTTTGAACGAATTGGCGCTTCCCGCGTACTTGACATTAAATTCCCTTGTCGTCGCCAGCTTGCGTGATTAATGAGGCATCTCATCAATCATTCTTATCTTTTAATTTTGATATCCGCCGTCCGTTGGCATCTATTTTTCGTACCCACCATTTCCTCTATTTCC
>ML806339.1:194730-212699 GCA_009831015.1 Picea engelmannii | reverse complement strand
TATATATATATATATATCAAGTGTTAGGAGGTCAATTGTCCCTATACAACTTCAGTCGACTCCCATTGATCATCCCTATGAGTTTTTTTCCTCCTAAGTCCTTCAACTATACATATCCCCCATCTCTGACAGTCTTTACTTCATATGGTCCTAATCAGTTCATTCTGATTTTTCCTAGGTGTTGAAGATATTTACTGTCCTACACCAAGACTAAGCTTCCCTCAAAAATTTTATTCTTGATGTGTCTATCATGCTAAGCTTCGTCCCTTACTTTCTGTACTTCTTTGTGAAACCCTGCTAGAATTCCATCTTCTTCCATGATCATCAGCTGACTTAGCCTTTCCTGTACTACACCTCACTCTATCATGTTGGTAGTTGTTGTTATGTAGAGACTAGGTACCCAAAACTCTAATGGCACCATTTCGTCTTGTCCATACACCAATCTGAATGGTGTCTTCCCTGTCAATTGTTTTCATGTGGTATTGTATGCCCACAATACTTTTGGTATATTTAGGTCCCAATCGTCCCTATTAACATTCTAGATCTTTGTCAGTGCATTCTCAAGAATCTTATTAAAGGTGTCCATTGTTTCATTTTCTTGAGGATGATATGGTGTACTCTTTTGATGATAGACTTCAAACTCATCATTTATATCTGTAATAGTGTTGTTAATGAAGTGAGTTCCTTGGTCACTCATCAAAATCATTGGGAATCCAAATATAGTGATCACTTGCTCAAACATGAAGTGTGTTGTTGTCTCTGCACTATAATCTTTTACTGGTGCTTCTTCTGCCCATATTGTTAAGTACTTTGTCATAGTAATAATGTACCTCGCTCCTGACCTTTTTGTTGGTGGGTTAATTGGTCCCACAAAATCTATTTCCCATTTGTTGAATACTTGCAAGGTTACTTGTGGTCTCAGGGGCATCTCATCTCTTCTATTCAGTTTACCAACCCTATGACATACATCACATCTCTAGCAGTAGTCCTTTGAGTCTCTTTGAACAATCAACCACCATAGTCCTGAATGAAAAACCTTCTGCACGGTATCTTTTCTTGCATAATGTCTTCTTGCTATTCCCTCATGGCCTTCTACTAAAATCCTAGGTTTTTCATGTTCTAGCACACATCTTCTCAAGATTCTATCTACACCCATTTTGTATAATTTTCTAACAATCAACTAATAGTTTGTAGCCCTGAGTACCATATTTTTCTTCTATCTAGTGTTGAAATATTGTGTCTCAGTCAATGCACTCAAGTATTGGATGATGTCTGTGAAGTATTCATCGACTAATTGGATTGAAAATAACTGTGCATCGGGAAAATTGTCCTTTATATTTGTAGGTTCCTCTCCATTAGTGATCCTCAATAGATGATTAGGTCCTGTATTCAACTTCCCTGGTTTGACTATCACATCAAAGTCAAATTCCTGGAACAACAATAAGCATCTACAAATTCTCCCACCCAATACTTTCTTCTTGATGAGGTATCTGAGAGATGAATGGTCTGTGAACATATTGAAATGTTTTCCCAATAAATATTGTCTGAACTTATGAAGGGCATATACCATAGCTAAGACTTCTCTCTATGTGGTATTCTAATTCTTCTCTGATCTGACAGTTTTCTGCTAGTGAATGCTATAGGATGGTCCAATTCTATTGATCCTGGTTGTGGTAGTATAGCTCCAAGTGCTATGGCTGATCCATATGTACATGGAATGTATTTTCCCAATTTGTGAATACTATTATTGGTGTGGTTACCATCTTCTCTTTCAGGGTGTCCAATCCACACTGACAATCCTCATTCCACTGAAACTTGTTGTCTTTTCTTAACAATTTCTCCATTGGTGCAATGATCTGTGCATACCCTTTATAAATTTATTGTAGTATCTTGTGTGTCCCAATGTTTCTCTTAAATGACAGATTGATTTTGGTGGTCGTATATTAACAATTACTACAATCTTGGCGAGATCTACTAGCAAGCCTTTTTTTCATACTATATCGCCCAATAGTATCCCAAAGGGTGTTTTGAAGATACACTTTTTATGTTTAATGATATCTGGCATTTCATTCATCTTTATAACATCAGACTCAACACCCCTACTTGGTCTTTCAACATACTATAGAATGTTCAATCATCCATATATACCTCTAGAAATTGGTGGATGAATTCTTTGAAGGAAACTATGAATACTATGGAAAATATTGTTGGTGCATTTTTCAATCCAAATGGAATGACTGTGTACCGGTAAGATCCCCATTTCATGGAAAAAGTGGTCTTGTATCTGTCTTCTGGAGCTATCTTGATATGATGGTATCCTAAGAATCTGTCAGTGATTGAAGAAGCTTCTTGTCCTCCTATATCCTCCAACACCTCATCTGTGAAAGGAGTAGGAAACGGGTCATGTAGGCAATCATCATTCATCTTCCTCAAGTTGACACATATTCTTATCCCCCTTTTTTTCTTCTCCTGAACTACCATTGAGCTTACCCATTCATATTCCTCTACAGGTTTTATGATTCTAGCCCTTAACATCCTATTGATTTCGGCTTTGACTTTTTTCTTATATATAGGGTTTAGTCTATATGGTAGTTGTCTAATCGGTCTTGACTCAACTTTGAGAGGTATATTCATTTCACCTAGCTCTCCTGCTATGCCTTTCATTTCTGTGAACATTGTTAGGAACAGGTCGTTGTACTCGCGCAGTAACTTTGTTATTCTTTCCATTGTTTTCTCATCCCAATAGTCTCCAATGCTGTCCATTTTGGGATTCTCAATTGTCCCAATGTTGACTTTATTCACCTTGATCGTCACAAAAAATAATTTTGATTCTAGAGGTGGGCCTTCCACTTCTTTTTCACCTTCAACTTCCTCAATATGAATATTTTGCGTGTCATCTTGATCTGGTGCTTCTTCCTTCACATGGTAGCATGACAGTAGTTCTTTTACTGCTTGTCTATTTTTCTTTTGTTCTTTTGTCATGAGTTCACCTTCCTGTTATTTAATGAATATCACCCCTCTGATTTGTTTAAGTGTTGAGTCTATGTTGGGGTTCTCATGCTGAAGTGAGAAAGTGACAATAAATTTTTGTTGTAATGCTAACCACTTTGTAGTTCCTCTATGCAATTCCTGGTCTGTATACCAGTTTGCTAGGATCCCTTCTAATGTGTGAAAAAAATGATGAGGCCATTCCTCTAGTGGTGTCATTCTTCATAGTATTTTTCACTTCGCCAAGTGTTCTTCTAGTGTCCCCTGTCCATCATATTTCTACAATTGGTTGCTTCCCTGTTCTGCACCAAACTTAATGCGTAGTAACCGCTTACATTGGTACCAATCCTTAATTGTTTCTTTGTACGCATCCCACCATCTTGCAGGTGTTTCCTTAAGTGTTATATCTAGGGATAAGAGCCTATTATTTTATAACACTTCATCTTCGTATCATGTTAAGAATGCTTCTAATTCATTCACCCCCTGGAAGATGGGAGGTTCCCTTATCTCTGTACCTACCCATCTTACTGCGCGGTCTATTCTTGCACATCTTCTTGTGGAGACTTTGTGTAACCTCTGCTGCCAGTTCTCTAAGCCCGTATCTGAGTCTGATACACATAAGGTGATGCTTCTCCAACTGAGTACCCCATTTGTAGATGGGTTCACATAATATTCTTCTCCTGTGGTTGTTTTATACAACTAGTTAATTTCCTCCAGGTCTAAGCAAGTAGGTTCTACAAACTTTTCCCCTTCTGATGGGTCCAATGGCACAATGACTTTGTATTCTCCTGACTCAAATTTAATATTCCTCGTCTTTAAGTTGATTATGGCCTGATTTTCATATTCCAAATCCAATACAAGAAATGTTATATAAGGTGTTGTGCCATCCACTATCTCTATTGCTTCGAAGTCGGCTTTAGTATGCACTCCATCCAGATATATTGTCACTCCTTTTAGTCTTCCAATTGGTATAACTCTTTGTTTATTTGCTAGTTTCAGTTGAATAGGTGAATATCCTAATGTGGGTTCTCCCATACATTTCCATGTCTTCTTGGGTAGCACATTTAATTTAGATCCTAAATCCAGTATAATATCTCCCATGTTGAAATCTCCAATGTTGGCATTGCATCTGAATTCTTTGTTTGTTCTCCTTCTTGTATGCAAATTATTAACTATTTTTTTTTCTAACTTTCCTTCTACCTCTATGCTACATATTTATAGTATATTTTGTAATACTTTAACAATGGATGAATCATTTAGTAGTTTAACATAGGATTGTAAAAAACCCTTAGTCATACTTACTTGTCCCAGGGGTTGTGCATCTTTGGTGTGATCCAATGATGGAGGCATCTCGTATGCTAGTACTTCCTTATTATACTGTGTAGTTGATGTTGATGCAATGTATGGCTTCATGAATTATTGTCTAGCCTGCTTGAATATCTCATTTTTGTTTTGCACATCAAACTACTTGATTAGTTTGACATTCTTCTTCACCCATTGGTATTGTGTTGGCTCTTGTCTTACTATGTTGTTTCATGTTTTAGCTCCTCTTGGAATAACTATATTGATGTTTCTTCCTTCATCCATCACTTCTGCTGAGATCCACTAAAAATTCTGATTTCTCTGATTTCTCTTCTCCTAGATCTTCCCAAATAGTGCCAAAACTTATTCTGTGTCATGATCTGATGTGCGAAAATACATACACATCGCGGTTGGAAGTGGACATTCTCTTGCATAGTGTCATAGTTGTTGTAAATTGTGGCATACCACTGGTCCTCTACCTCTTCCAAATCCTCCTCTTGCTTTTCCTCCACCTCTATAGCCATATCAATCCCCTCGTGGCTCATTATACTGAGGCGCTTGTTTATACTGCATTGGGTTATAGTGTGGTCGTGCGGTATTGTACTTCGCCTGCACAGTGTTATATTATTGTTGTGCAGTGTTATACTACTGTTTCATAGTGTTATATGGGGTTGGTACTTGGTTAAACTGTGGTGCGTCTTGCTCGGTCATCATTTCTTCCTGCACCATGTACATGTCTAATGTTCTTTTCCTCATGAGTTCCATGGTTGTACACTCTTTGTCATCATGACCTACTGACTTGAAAAAGTTGAAATATGAGCTCTTCAGTACTGTCTGGTACTTCTGCATCATTGGGAAGTGGTATGGATAATTTCCCTATTTCTAACAGATCTCACACCATAGTCCTCTTATTGGCAATGGGTTTGGCATTCCTATTGCCATGTACTGCATGAATGTTGGACATTCATTCTTATGGTGTCCCTCTGTCCTACATGTGGTACACCAAACAAATTCTCTTTTGTTCTTACCTTTGTTTTGGTTTAGTTGGAATGTTAAATTATTCAGATCCTCCTTCAGCTCCTCTATGGATGGATCTGTCTTCTGATATTGGTTCTCTTCCATTTGTAAGGCTACCTGTAGAGCCTATGTTTGTGTCTGAAACTTCTGTTGTGGAAAAGGGTATTTAAAGTGTGGTAGAAATGAATTGATGAACATATTCCTATGCTACATATCTTTCATGACATTCTTTAGATTCCCCTTAAATCGTTTGAATCTCTGGTTAATATCCCATACAGATTCTCCTAGTTTTTGTCTAATCTCTATCATCTCGTTCATGTATCGATTATCTAAACTATGCTTCTGGAACTCAGTTATCAACAAATTTTTAATATCTCCAATTGTTCTGGTTGTCCTTGGTGGGTTGCTTGTAGCTAAACTCATGTACCAATCCAATGCGTGATCTCTTAGCATGATAGATAGTTGTGCAAGTTTAGTGTCCTCATCTGTGATCTGTTTTGTTTCCCAGATCTTTTCACAAATACACAGGTGCTTCTCCAGGTCCTCTGACACTTCTCATTTGAATTCTGGTAACATGATGGTGGGATCATGTCGTGCCATCCTGAATGTTGAACTACTACCTCCATGCGGTGTAGATACTTTAATAATGCTTCCTGAACTGGATCCCCTAGTTGTTGTTCCTTATGCATATGTACTTCATGTTGTCTTCCTTCTCCCGAAATTTGGTTTTCTAAATGGTGGTTTTCTTCTTGGTGTATTAGTTGCACATGGGTTTATGGGTTCCACACTGACACCAATATGGATAGGAGTGTTTCCTTCTATTACCTCTCTTGGACCTCTCATTTTCCTCTCATATTTTGTGCACAGGATTTCCTCAATCTGCTCCATAGCCCAGAGATCCTCTACCTCCTCTTCATTACTTTCCAAGCCTTCCCTCGTGGCTACAACTCTCTTCTTGGTGTTCACCTTATATTGGTAGGGTACTCCACTGCACGTTTTTCCATCTCTTTCCATGATATTCTTGATCTGGTCTTCATCCATCATAATTGGGTCCAAGGCCTCCTCCTTCTTTTCTTTATCCACTTCTCCTTCCATATATTTTTCTCATGTTAATGCTTCCCCCCTTCCCCCATGCACACAATGAAGCTTAGTTGTCTAACTCCATTGTCATTACACCTTTTATATATAGTAATATCTTAATAGAAGTATATAATGATATGATGTACCTACCTCTAGTTCCCTTCAAGAACTCTTGTTCATATGTGCCATAAGACTTTGTTGTATCTACTGCAAATTCTATGATAAATCTCGCAACAATGTTGTCTAACCAGAAATCCACTGCACACGTAAACTTATTATCAACTCGTTGTAACTGCGTTATCTCTTCGGGATTCCACTCTATTTGTTTGATTTGATTAGTGGGATGGTTGTCCTTCAATATTTTTATCCACTCCTGCAATACATGCGGGAAATCACAAAAAAATACTTCATGCAAGTCATTGAATACATACTTGTCTAGATATTTGCGTGGTGTCAACTTCAGGGTTTTGTTATCTTTCTATGCGAACTCTAGCTCCTTTGTCTTCAACCAACTCTCTATCTCTACCTTCGTTGGATTACAAGGTCTCAACATCCCCTTTTAGATTCTCATTCTCTCAACATATTGTTATCCATTATGACATTCCTTTGATGCATCTTCCGCAAATCTCACATACTCAATCCCATTTTTTTTTCCAATCAACTACCAAAAAAACCATTTGTTGGTTTCTAAACCTTTTATTGGTATTTTTATGTTCTACTTAGGATTCGTTATGGGTTATTCTGATCCTATATTACTAACATAGATTGAGCCTGGTTCAGATTTGATAAGCTCCCAACAAAATCCCTCTAAACTATCGACCTCTATGGTAGACCAGAAGGCAACGCAACACACAGAGTGTGATGTGAAGTCTCACCCAAGATAGCTCTATGGGTGCCTACAATACTTAGGTGTTTGCAACCTGGGAATGAGTGCATATCCGCGGTTGTACTCTGTAATCTTTCTTCATTCATTATAACATCTAATTATAGTAGTCATTCTATTCATGCATGTGGAATACCAGATCCAACTAGTTAATTCATTCATATACATTCAACAATTAATCATCCATAAAGATGCATACATTCATTCACATAGCACAGGTTTTACCGTGGTTGACCCCCTCCTGAGCTACCTAAAAAAAAATCTGTCTCTCAGGATTCTATTATGGTTCGATAATATATCACACCACGCGTGTTTACAATATTAGGTCTTACTCTCTTCCATAGGCTCCTCGATCCCTGTGAGACTGACTAGATCACACTAGGATCCTCAGCCCGTGATCTAACGCTCAGGATCGAGTCACTCACTACTTCCCTATCTCACAAGATTAATGACTCGTATAGTTCTTACAACTCTCTCTTCTTATGTGCACCTCTTCCCATCTATTCCTTCTTCCTCTAAGTACTACTTATTTATATCCTTCACTCATCAACCATTACAAAACATTACAAAAACCCTAAACCTAGCATCGTTAGGTATTCCTTGCATGCACACCTCACCTTCTTCTCTTACATGTGTTGTTTTTCCTTCCAACTATCCTTTCCTCCTTGCATGATTCTCTTCCAAAAATATCCTTTTCTCTCGACTCAGCCTAAATCCAACAACTACAAATATTTGACACCCTTTTCTGTAACATTTCTTTAGCTGTAATGCTAAAATTTCTCTGATGGTTACTACCCTAGGAATTCCCTGCACTGTCCTTAGGTTACCTTACTCATCCAAGAAAGTAAATTCCTTGTTATGTCAGTCTAGCATAACATGATGTTGGGCCAACCAATCTAGCCCAATTAGACAGTCATATGAAACTAAAGGAAATATGTTTAAATCTTCTCTGGTGTTCAGTCCATTCATGTCCATAAGACATGAATTAACCATGTCATTAACTTTTCTTTTGGCTCTGGTAGCCAGTTGAACCAACCAAGATTTTCCATGCTTGCTTCTTGGAAAATGAAAAATTTCCACCATCTTAGGATCTATATAACTATGACTAGCTCTTGAATCAATTAAAATAGAAATGGTTTGGTTGTTGATCATACCTTCCACTTCTATCATATGTGATTGATACTCTTCTTGTTTTTTGTCCATGGTTGCATAGATACTTGGTACACTTCTTCCCATGTCCTTCACTGTTTCATTTGGTTGTACATTGTGAGAAATCATCACTTTTTCACCTCTGTGAGGGAAGTCCCTAAACATATGATCTTCTTTACAACACCAACATTAAATAGGTGATTGCCTTGGACACTAACCCCCTGTCTCCATCATTCGGGGTTCTCTAGAAGTTGGTTGTCCATGAGGTTTATTTCTAAAGAATGGTGGCTCAGTTTCCTTCTTCCTCTGATCCATATTGAATTTCATTTTGTCTTCCCAAGTTGTTTGGAAAGTTGGCCTTTCTTTTTTCTGATCATATAGGCATTTCACTCGCCTTATGGTCTCATCCAATGTTTTTGGATCATCATATTGTATTTTTTCACTGATGAATCATGGAAATCCACTCAAATACCTCTGAATATTAACTATATCATCTTTTATGAAATAAATATACTTCAACAATTCTAAAAACATTCTTTCATATTCATTTATGGTCATACTCCCAATCTTGAGTTAAAATAACTCTTTCATTTTCTTGTCATAGTATCTCTTAGTCAAGTATTTCTTTTCAAAATACTTCTTGAATTACCTCCAAGTAACATTTTTCTCTTTATTGTGTTGCACCTGAACAAGTTGATCCCACCACATGAATTCCTTTCCCTTGAGTTGATAGATGGAAATTCTTCCTTCTGCATGAGAAGAATAATTATGCAATTGAAAATACTTTCTCATTCCCAACAACCATGTCTCTGCATCTTCATTCTTCTTGTGTTCATCATAAATTGTAAGAGGTTTGATTTTATTCATTTCTCCTTGTATCTCATCCACCCCAGAACTCTTATGATTTCTGAAAGGGGATGGAATTGAGTTTTTGTGGGATCTCTTATTGGAATTCATTGGGGAGTGATGGTGATGTCTTATAACATGTCTTGTTCTTATTTTCTATTATCAGAAGACCTGTGACTTTCTGATTTTCTTGAGCCACTCTCCTTATCCAATTTATTTTCTATTATGTTCAAGCTCTACATTAAATTCATGTTTAAGTCCTCCTACTGATCCTTGGATCTCATAAGCCTTTCATTATCATTTTTATGTCTTTGGAATTCCTTCTGCAAATTTTTAATGGTCTCTACCATATTCATGTTTTCATCCCTTCCTTCTCCATGTGCATTGGAGTTTGTTCCTTCAATGCTCATATGGACATCCATCCCTATGACCTCATCTTCCTGGATGTAATCCGCCTGTGAATATTCCATTCCTCTACACTCTATTCTGGTCGTGATTTGATCTAGTTGTTGTTAACTTTGCAAAATGTTCAACCAATGGAACTTTGTCAGGATAATTGTTTCAACAATTTCATGAAAATATGAACCATTCTGGTTCAATAATGCATCATAATTATTTCTTCTGATTTACTACAAATGGAATTCCTGGATCAATTTCTTGGGTAAATAATTATATTCTATTATCCAACACCTTTCCAATGCCTGCTTCCATGCTCAATTCCTAGTCTTGAGAAGAAAGTTATGGTTATTTGAAAATTGTCCATTAATTTTTCTGTTCACTCTTCAACTTGGTGCAATTCTGTGTTGTAATTATGCATTTTTGCACCTCCTCCATTAGAGTTTTAGTAGGATCTAAATTGGGTTTCTTCATATACATATTTTGGATAGTCTTTCCAAGTTTCATGTCTTTTTGGGTTCTAGGATGCTAGTTACATCCTACTGAAGTTCTAGGCCAATTCGTGTTTTTGGTCTCGAATGCTACATGTAACAACTTCTAGGCCATTTTTAACATGCCCAGAATTTTAATTCAACTCCTAGAATGTCTTCTATGGTTCAATATATTTCCATAGACTACTCCTACACCTCAATATGATTCCGAAGAAGAAATCTATGGTCCTTCGAAGTTAGTTGGGTATTAAAATTTACCCTCCACTATTTGTTTTGTAACTTCCTCATAAAAGCTCCATTTGACGAATGATTTACACCATTAGAAATATCTCTTTGGGATATTTTATTTGAGATGCAGAGATAGAGTGTACCTTGGTACACTCGGTTCTCAGGTTTTTTGAGTAGCTAAAAATGTTGTTTAGGGCTCAAAAACATGCTGCAAAAAGATGACCTTTAAACAGTATAAAATGCCGAAAATATTCGCTAGTTTTTTGTGGTTGTAGACCATCCAAACGAATTCGCGCGCACAAATTTGAACATGTACACCCATATTTAACATGCACAGAAACACCATAAGGTAGGGCATTCTCCGTGCACCTATAAACAATGTGGGTCACTTCTCTGTCGCGCTAATAACTAGTGCACACTACTTTTTGTCATGTGCAAATATCTACCATGCACAATTTTGGTTCATGCACTAATATCTGTTGCACACAATTTTTGTGTCACGTGCTAATATTCCACATGCATTTTAATCTACAAGTTTCATCATGCCAAATTTTAGTATGCCCCCACTGTGCACCAATACTTTGCACGCACTATTAGCTAAATTGTCGTGCGACAACATATACCCACATTGTGCGTGCACCAACAAAATTCCTTTGCACTCTGTCAATACTGCGCAAACCACGCTCACCATTATTATGCATGTGCACACCACACACCAATATTACACATGTTCCACTCAATCTGCACCACACAATGCTAAATTTAGTGTGCACATCTACACCCCGTTATTTTTCACGCATTACCACTCTGCACCAGGCAGGGCCAAATTTAAGTGCGCACACCCACACACCAATAGTTTTCGCACGTTATCACTCTGCACCGCGCAATGCCAAAATTTTAACACGCATAGCCATGCACCCTTATTTTCCACACATCCCAACTTTTCACTGTTCATCATGCATTTTTAGTGCGCACAACTGCACACATTCCTTTTTATGCCCATCAATTCTTCGTGACTTCTGCTGCAGAAATTGGGGTTTTTTCCAAAATTTTCCCAATTTTCACCATAGACATTCTGCAACTATGAAATTTGTTCAAGTTCACCCCTGTAACACCAATTCAACCTTTGAAACAACAAATCATGGTTGGTTGACATTCCTGGAACAAATTTTTCCCAAACTCAATTCACGAATTGAGAATTTTAATCAATTAATCTTGCTCCATCTGTCATGGCTTCTCTATAACTTTAAATTCAGCCAATTCCAGGTCTGAATTTGCTAGAAAATATATTAAATTAAGAATATCTCACTACTTGGCCAAATTTCTCAATTTTCCCATGAATTTAACAACATAAATTGTGGATTTTTCCCAATTCCACACAATTGCTTCTAATTTTTACCATAGATGCTCTGTAACTTGAAATTTGGCCACTTCGAAATCAATCCTTTGTGAAATTTCGCTTCAGTTCAACTTTCTCGACCCATCTAGGCTTAGTGTTGAAAAATGGAGGTTTGATACCATATTGTAACATCCCCAACATCCAACTGGGCGATGCCACAAAATTTTCGAATTGTAAGCAAATTAAACATATACACGCATAAACTCTTGCAAAAATTTATACATAAAACTTAAAATAGGAAAATACATTTTGTAAATGAACAGATTCATACGGAAACAACAGTAAACATATACATGCAACATAGACAGACATTACTCATAAATATAAAAATAGGTATAAACCACACACAGGAAAACCCCATAAAACTAAACGCATACAAAATAATGCAACATGTAATTTAACACAAAATGGACACTTATATTGGTAACAATATCACCAATTGTGTGCAGACCTTCCATGAACCTCCCAACCTTAGACCACGCTCATCACTCTCAGCAGTGGGTCACCCCCGAGCTAGGACTAAACTCCACCCGGGTAAATGGATTCCTAACCAGACTGATGTATCTTAGACAACAGGAAAGACTCAATCATAGGTGCCAACTCAAACTAACATCCTACAGTCCCTCAATCCCCACATGCCTGTCTCACCCCAAGAAGTGTGCCTCTTCTCTTCTCAACAATCCTTCAACTGCCCCACCTCCTTTCTAGGCTTCAGTAATAGGCCAGACAGGAAGTCTCAAATCCATGTAGTTGTATCTTGGCACCTTTAGGAAATCAATTCCCAACAATTATCTCACCCAGAGAGAAATTTCTCACGGGCCTGACAACCCGCCTCTTCAATATCCCATGGACTTGACAACACGCTTCTTTAGTCCAACTACCAAGGTAACCATGTATAGATACAGGTATGGGTACATATATAGGTGTAGGTACAGTGACAAGAAGGTACAAAGGATAGTTGAATGAGTGATTCCATGGTCATGGAATGAACGTGAAAATGAACTAAGTTCAAGCTATATGTATGCATGTTCCCAACTTGACACTTGTCATATTGAGAGCTATTTTGGCCCACTTGTCCCCATCCTTAGAACTTAGGATAAAATAATTATCCATACTTTATACTTTAATGAATATTAATATAATATTCCTTTTTGGATTAATCTCCCTAGCTTATCCCTTTTCCTTAACTTTTATCCCCGCCCCCATTTCCCTAACTAGTGGAGTTTAGTCCCCCATACTCTTTTATCGTGGTTGGTCTACATGTAGCGATGTATTATATTAATGATAAGACACATACAAAAATAGTCTCACTGGCCTTTAGCATCTAGGCTCTCTGGCCTAATTTCAACACATAAGCCTCCTAGATTATAATATCTGGCTCACCAGCCTATAAAACAAAACATATACACAAAGGCTCCCTGGCCTCAAAATCATGCACACTTACGTTTGTTGCGCGCGATATCCTGGAATGTGCACACTTCATAATTTTAGTGCGTAGTGCATGTGTGCACTACGCCATTGAAGGTGCATGCAAAAATGATATCAAACAACTCACCAACTTAAGTACATTTTCATTTACATTTACAATTGGGGTTCAGCCTAGGGGTATTACATCTTCACTTAAACTTAGAGCTTATAGATATTTATTGTTACAACCAATTTACCATTTCATTCATTGAATTGTAACCAACTTGGTATTCTTGAACATTCTTCAAGGATTCCAACTTCATAAGGCCATATCTCCCTAACCATGAGGAACCACGTGGTGTTCCACATCTCACCGGGAACAATATGATAATTTCTATCCATATATGAGTGTATTTCCTACAGTTGCATTTTCCTTCATGTCCATATTCCTTGAAAACCTTCGGGTTCCATAACCACAACTCCGGGGATTCATATAGTCTTCTTAAATGCATCCAACTAACTCACCTACCAGTCTCAATCATACAAATGTCAATCAACTGTCTAACAATATTATCCACAACTATAGACCTCTCCAAGAGTTGAAATCAATATTTAAGGGTTGACATCAATGAAAACCAAGTGTCCAACAACACCTGGTTATCATGAACCATTTTATATCAAAACTAAATCAATAAAGGATTGATTTTTTTGTTTAGTATTCTCCCATTTGATAGTCCATTCCAAGAACATCAACTATATTTTTCAAACAAATAGAGGAGTACCACCTCTTTAAAAACATAGGGGGATTCTATCCTCATGATTTTATCTTAAATACCATGAACCAATATTTCATATCAACAAGTCTACATCTGGATATAGTTTTCACCTTGGTTCTAGTCCTATTTGTTGACAAATCAAGAAATAACATGCCATTGCTATTTCTTCGACTAAGGCTAAATTTCGAGGGGTTGTTAATTCCTCCACTGAGGTTATTTGGTTTCATAATATTTTCACTAAAATTGACATCACTTTTTAGAATCCATCATTGATACAATGTGACAACTACTGCACCATCCAAATCTCATAGAACTTGATTCATCATCAGTGGACCAAACACGTTGATATCCACAAGCATTTTCTCAGGGAACTGATTTAGAAGCAGGTCATCGATTTGCACTATTGTCCTATAGCAGAGCATATTGTATACATATTCACAAAAACCTTCACTCAAAGAAAGTATGTCCATGTTTGGTCTCTCTTGAGGGTGCACGACATTTCTTCTAGGGGGGTCACTTAGCCCTTCTTCCCACTGGGGTATTTTTTTCCCACTGGGTTTTCTCCTTCCTTTTCTGTTTGAGGGGATATTTTGTACATGGGTACCTCATCAATCCTTGTATATGAGACTGATATTTTCATATTTTTTGACATTTCCCCCTAAGTTTCACTTGGGGGGGGGGGTGCGTTAGTTTGAATAGGGTTATTTAGATATCTGGTTCTTTCGTAGTTAGTTCTTCGTTTTAGCTCTATTCACACTAGGTTAAGTTTACTTCATGAATTTTTCACTTTCTCCCATATTGGTTGTCTTTTTAGTCTCTTGGGTGGTAAATCCTATATATACATACCAACTAAGAATTCATATGAACCCAAATGTATGATATTCAAATATTCCTTTGTGATGAATCAATTCATGTGCATTATACAATCCCTAACTAGCTCATTGACCCTTCTCTTGGCTCTAGTAACTAGATAGAACAACCAATACTTCCCATGATTGCTTATTTTCAAATGAAACCTCTCAACAAGATTATGATCTATGTAGTTATGGCTAGCTCTAGAATCTATTAAAATAACTATCAGCTAGTTATTTATCTTACCTTCTACTTCAATCATATGAGATTGGCATTCTTCTTGACTATTGTCCAAGGCTACATAAATCCTTGGCATGCTTATGCCCATATCCTCAACTATATCAACCTCCTATATATTATGAACAATCCTCATCCTTTCTCCTTTGTGATGGAAATCCTTATACATGTGATCCCCCTCACATCCTCAACATTTTATGGGTTTTTCTCTTGGCCTCTTCCCCAAATATTTTGTCATCCTGGGCTCATTTTGTGCAGGCTATTCCTGAGAATTATTTTTGAAAAATTGTGTCGTAGACCCTTTCCTTATTTTCTCGATATTTTGTTTCTTCTTGTCATCCGAAGCTTTTTGGAAAGTTGGCCTTCCTTTATTCTTCTCATTAAGATAATTTTATTTCCTTATGGTTTCTTCGGGTATATTGGGCTCATAAAAATGTATCTAATCACTCAAGAAAGAAGGTATCCCACTCAAAGATATTTATATTTTAACCTTCTCATCCTTTATGAAGTTAACATACCTCAACAATTCAAGGAATTTTCTCTCATACTAATCCATTGTCATGCTTCTAAGCTTGATTTAAAATAAATATTGAATATTCTTGTCATAATAATGTTCTAACAAGTATTTCTTCTGCAAATAATTTTTGAATTGCCTCCATGAAATCCTCTTCTCATCAATGTGCTTAATTTTCTTGATTTGGTCCCACCACATTGATGTTTTTCCCCGAAGATGGTGTTGATAAATCAACACACCCTAAAACAAATCTGCAAACATTTTCTTTGGGTACCACTTAATCTTCTTCATCGACAATTTGCATGAATCAGCGACCTGAAGTTTCCCCCGACTCATTGGATACGGAATCGACGTTAAGATAAATGCGGCGAAAACCATCCGGAAAGTCATAATAACTAAGCACCGACCATCATCGACATCGACCGATGAAAACATTTATTTCCCACCTTAAGTCTTGTGAAGAATGTTGTCGAAGGTCGATCCATTCGGTTTCGGTAGAAAAATGTAATAGTAAGCCTCACGTCAAAGTAAGGAGAAACACCATCGACACATGATATATTTTAGGCACCGAAGACGTTATAATCTATTAACTCACAAATAAGAAATTTACCTTTTTTCAATAACACCCGATATCAGTATCTGCCATATCTGGTTTTAATATTTCGGATGCGAGGGAGGTCCCAAGCAAGACCCTTTTTTATCGATGAATTCCTTTTACAGCTAAGTGTGTCTAATTATCCGAGGTTGATAACACCACATAGGCATCAATTGATGCCAAGGAATTTACAAAAAGGAAAATTATCAACAAACCCACAGTGCCATAATAACAATTACAATATCTAATAATTTGTACAATATAATAGATTTGATGAGAAAACACGATCAATTTTTCCTTTGCATTGATAAGAAAGCATAATACATTCAAAAAAATGTTTTCGATACTTGATATTAAAGGAGTCTCGCCAAGTCCACATTACATACGACCAAGCCATGTCAACACCAAGACCAACTGGCCCGGTGGCAGTAAGAAGACGGATCTCTTTACAATAGAAGAGAAAAAGAAAAAAAGGATTTTGATCCGAGTATCAATCAGGGGAAACACAAAACTCAAGGTCACCTCACTTTGCCTCTTCTTTACCCAAACCTTTCCCTGGCTTATTACTTGCACTTCACACTTTACTCTTCTCTTCTACCATCCATTGTGCCTCGTGTAGTTACACAATTGTATCTTTCACTTCCCGAAGCCGCCTCTGCAACCAAACTATGCTTCCTCTAGGGCCCGACGATGACTTTACTTCCTGATATTTCACCACTAACCGACATCATAGATCCCTATTCTCTTGGTAAATTTCAGATATCATTAGTTTTGCCTATTCTAATTGTTGAGCAGAACTCTCGTCGGGAGAGCTTGGTGCTCTTTCAATTCCTTTTCTCCTTCCACTTTCTCCACTGGCCCCAACCAGCGAGTAAACTTCATAGGCTCTTCAATGACTGAACATATTCCTAGCTCAGTCAAAAGCTGGTCCTCCTCACTTTTCTTTGTACCCTTTTTAGGCCTCCCTCTCCCCGCGGTTTCGGCTCTTGAGGAAACACGGTTCTATCATACCTATGTTAGGCATATCCTTTTTTACCCCAAGTTTCACAGGGGATGCTGACACCGTCCCTGTGCCAAGACCTGTGCCTCCTATTGGGATTTCAAAGATGTGATAAGCCAGTGAAAAGGAATCCCAGGCACTCTGGGGCTCAGACATACCACTCTGACTACTCCGTAGACCCTGTCCCTTGCTGGACAGAGATCCAATTATACAAGTAGCATGATAACTTGAACATCCATGGAGGATGGGGAACGATCTATACAGGGCTTCACCTAGATGATTTCAATTACCATAACTCTATAGAATTGAAGCTCAACATAGGCGCAGGTTCTCCCCCAGAACTCCTAGAATTTATAGAAAAATAGAAGATCGAAACATAGCATGCCGATAAGACACTCGCACCCTAGGACATGGTAATTAAGAACCCAACACTCCACAGTTGTTTGACAGATGCAATCCAGAACATGTAAACGTTGTTGAATGGAGTTACATGTAACATCCGATACGTCCTCCTGATTTTTCCCCAGATCTTCGGTATCCGACTAGTGATGTTTTACACGCTTTATGATACAGATTCTGGAAGCATTTAACAATTTTCCTTTTATCGCATCTGACCCTTTGGGAATATACACACACACACTCTCCCTCGACATCTCTTTTGGGTACCAAAGGTCAAATAATTAATATGGCGATTTAAAAAGAACGTTCATATGTTGTATTTGTTTCGCTACCGCATGATACACTGACATAATTCCTTGTAGACAAAGAGTGACGACTTCGGCCAGGTCATCACAAGTCATTTGAAGGAG
>ML806339.1:157382-168544 GCA_009831015.1 Picea engelmannii | reverse complement strand
TTTGAAGTGTTTGATTGAAGCAGGTCTCCCATACCACAGTTCATAAGGTGTCTTGTCACTTTGTGGTCTGAGGTGGGCTTTGTTAAGAACATGGACTACTATGTGTATTTATTCTACCCAGTAGGTTTGACCAATGTTCTTCTCATTCATCATTGACCTGGCCATTTGCTGCACTGTCCTGTTTTGCCTCTCAACAACTCCATTTTGTTGTGGACTTCTTGGGATTGTGTATTCTCTCTTGATCCCATGCTTATCATAGAATTCTTTGAAATCACTTGACATAATTTCTCCTCCTCTGTATGATCTTACTGCCTTTAACCTCTTGCCTGTTTGATTCTCAGTTAAAGCCTTAAATTTTTTAAACTTCTCAAATACTTCAGCTTTTTCCTTGAGAAAGGCAACCCAAGTAATTATGGAGTAATCATCAATAATCAGCATGAAGTAGTTTTATTTCCCTGTGCCTTCTTGTCTTGATGATCCACATAAATCCATATGAACTAGTTGGAGTGGTTTCTCTATTGAGGTAGAGATCTTGGACTTAAATTATGTCCTAGTTAGCTTTCCTACTTTGCAGGGTTTACACATAGAATCTTGGGGCTTTGATATTCTCGGAAGATCTTTTACTGCCTCAAGATTTTTGAGCTTTATTAAGTGGTCAAAGTTTAGATGTCCAAGTCTCCTATGGCATAACCAAATTTCATCATGTTTTCTTAGATGACACTCTTCTCTATCTTTTTTCAGCACATATACATTATTTTCTATCCTTATGCCTTTGGCCACCACTTGTCCTGAGTTTAAAGAATTTATCTTGCAGTCCTTGGACATGAACACCACTTCAAATCCTCTATCACACATTTGACTTGCACTGAGTAGATTATGTTTTATCCCATCTACAAGCAGAACATCTTGGGATTTTCCTTTTCCATTACTTAAACTCACCATCCCTTTACCCTTTATTTTACCTGGAGCATCATTTCCAAAGGTTACATTTCTTGATTTTCTTTCACTTAGAGATAGAAACTTACCTTTGTATCCCATCATATGTTTGGGGCATCCACTGTCTATATACCAAGGGTTCGTTTGTCTTTGAGCTGACAACACTAATCCACACTTGTCACTTTCTTTCTTCTTCCAAACCTTGACATTTTCAGCAGGGGAATTCAAATCTGGTTCATAGTTCCTTAAGCGACAGTCAATAGATTTATTTCCATAGTTATGACAGATGTAACTTTCTGGTTCATCGAATAAAGGATCATAACGATTGTTATGCTTAACCTATGTCCTTTTCTCATCCATCAAGTGATTTGTAGTCTGTGGTGGTTTGTTACTTGGTTGTCTCATTCTTTGTTGTGGCAGATATATATACCTTGAATGTCTTTATTGCTCATAATTTAATTTTAAAGAACAATTTACACCTTTATGACCAAAGTTAGAACAAAAGAAACAATATCCATAGAAAAATCGTTGGTACCTGGAAAATGGTTGTCTTCTTTGAGAAAGTCAATTTCTTCTATGTTGATGATTTCTTTGAACATAGAGTACATTATTTCTCTGATCCATAGTTTTAGTTCTGGTACCTCTTTCATTACTCCTCCTGGGTAGATGATTATCTTTTGTTTCTACAGGTTTTTTGTTGTCATAGATGGTAGATTTGAAAAACTTGATGGGTTCTTTGTTGCTTGGTTGATCACTACTTGATCCCTCTTTATAACCCAGACCTGTTTTCATCTTTGGGTTTATTTGTTGATTCAGAATGGTGGGCAATTCTTCTGATGCTTTGATACTTGACAGATTCCGATGATACAAGGCTTGAAACTTCTCCAACTCTTTCCTGGTTTTCACTACTTCTTTTTCCAAAGCTTCACATCTTGCCTTCTTTTCTGATAACTATTGTTTCAGAATGTCTTTGATTTTCTTTGCCTCTTCTAATTCCACTTTTAGTAGGGTAAAGTCTTCATCAGACTGTTTACTGTCTTTCTCGAACTGTATCAACAATTGTTTTGGCTTTTTGTTCTTAATTTTGAGTCTGTCAATTTCATCCAAAGCACTGATTAATTCACCTTCCATATCCACCACATCTTCTTCATCATCCATTTCACCTCCTGTGTGTTCATCATCAAAATCTCCCATAGCCATAAGCATAAAATCATTTTGTTTATCTTCAATAGGGGAGTCATTTTCTTCATCATCTGAACGATCATCATCATTGTTTACACAAAGACTTTTCTTCTTAAAATTATTCTCTTTAAAGAAATTTCTGTGTTTGTGCTTCTCCTCATCATCACGTGTCTGATCATTTCTTTTGTGAGGACATTTATTTGCAAAATGATCTATCTTATCACAGTTGAAACATTTGAAAGGTAGTTTACCTTTGTATTTGCCTGATCCCTTCTTCAGTCTCTTCACAAATGTTTCTTCAATTTCATCAGGCTCAGAATCCTCCTTCTTATCTACCTTAAATGATGCTTCTCTGGAGGTGGGTTTATCTTTAACTATTCTCATTTCATATTCAGTCAATGTTCCTAGAAGTTAATCAAACTCCAAGGTTTTTAGATCATTAAGTTCTTCTATAGCAAAGATCTTCGGGTTGAACCTATCTGGTAGAGATCTCAAAATTTTCTTAACTAAAGAAGGTTCCTCAATTTTTTCACCAAGTTCTTTCATTGCATTTACCAGTTCTTCAACTCTTAGAAATTATTTTCCAACAGTTTCATCTTCTTTCATCTTCAACTATTCAAACTGTACTCTGTAGGTTTGAAGCTTGGTGCCCTTTACCTTCTCATTACCTTCATAACTGTTAATGAGTTTGTCCCACATTTCTTTGGCAGTTCCTAGGTGCATAACTTTTATGAATTCTGCTTCTACAAGCCCACTCAAGATAACTTTCATAGCCTTAGCATTGAAGCTAAATTCTAGCTTGTCATCCTTATTAGCTAGTACAACTGGCTTTACATAACCAGTATCTACCACATCCCAGACATCTGCACCTAAAGCCATTATGTAGGTTCTCATTCTAACTTTCCATAAGGAAAAGGTTGTTCCATTGAAAAGAGGGGCCTTATTGGTTGAATTTCCTTCATGGCTTGACATGTTTAAGCTCTAGGAACTACCGTTAGATAAAAGGGGCCGTCTCTGATACCATTTTTTGAACAACTGAGAGGGGGTGGTGAATTAGTTGTTACCGTGCTTAAACAATTATGCTTTTTTTAAACTCTTTGTAGATCACTTAATGACAATCACAATAATGTAGGGAGGTAAACAATAGAACATTCGACATCAGTCAAACATATGAAATATATAGAGAAAGATATTTCCTGAAGAAACCAATAAAGGGTAAAAACCTCTTCTTCTTGGTATGATAAGTAATATTTACATTCTGTACATTATCATACATATGAGATCCAACTCATTGTGAGGCTACAACCTTTGTTTTGCAAGCTGCAACTTGTTGAGAGCACCAACTCTCTGTTTTATCTAGCACCAACTAGAAGGAAGCACCAACTCCCTATGTTTCTCTAGCACCCACTAGAAGGAAGCACCAACTCTCTGGTTTCTCTATCACCCACTAGAAGGAAGCAACAAATCCCTAAGTGTTCCAGCACCAACTAGATGGAAGCACCAACTTCTAGTCACACAGGCACCAACCTGTAAAACAAGGAACAATATTTCTCCCTTGCACCAGCCTCCCACCCTGGTTTCTCTGGCTGCAACCAAATGGAAGCTACAACTCCCTGTGTTCAAGCACCCACTTGAACCTCTGAGGAAAAAAGTCCTCCCTAGCACCTCCCTACCACCCTGGAATATCAAGTTTGCTTTATATCAATTTATCACAGTGATACAATATTTATCAATGGCTTACCGGTCTCATCATTGTTCTGCTACACTGCTCTTCTCTACCTGCATCAGTGTCTTCCTGCACACTTTGCCTTGATATTTATATTCTTCTACCTTTTATGTTCTCTGCACTATGTCCATTCAATGCACCATTCCTCTTCTCTATATTTCAGCTGCTGCACACTGCCTCCTTCTACACGCCTGAATCACTCTCAATAGAAACACCCATATCTTCTTTGTTCTGTGTATTTATACTATCTGTGCACCTTCTTCATCCTCCATGCATAGTGCCTCTGCATGCTCTTCAACATGACATAGTTCTGTTCATCGGGTTGTTCACTGCCACTCCACTTTTTCTCTGCTTCATTCGCTCAAGCATCAACACACACTCTCTGTTCTGCATGTTCTCCTCGTGTCGAGTCCTCTTCTTGATCATCATGGAAATTCCTCAGCTTTTCTGGTGGTTATGCCCATGCGTTCATCATCACTGGATGTTATGCTGAGATTCCTTAGCCTCTCCAGTAGTTGATATTCTTTGTCTTATCTTTCACAGTGGAGCTCATTCCCTCTGTGCAGTTCTAGGCTCCAAAGGTCTTCCATCTGTCAATCGCCTCTATCAGCAGTCTTCATTCCACTGGCAGATGCCTTGAGACTCTTCAAATCCTCTAGCAATCACATTGATGCCTCTTTGATTCCTCTGGCAGAAATCATCAGTGGTTTCTAGCAGTTACAGTGTGAACCTTGAAATGGAGCCTAGCTATGCTAGCTCCTTCCACTTACGTGACCACCGACTACATTGACATTTTGACATTTTGGCATTCAACATTTCAGCATTCCTATGATGAAGTGTCTCAACACTCCAAGTCATGATCCCCGAAATGGAGCTTAGTTGCACTAGATCCTTCCTCCATATTCTACAGATGTAACCACTGGCTGTGACCACATCCTTATTCAAAAACATATTTCGCACTTTCGCATTTTGGGGATTCTGTGATGAGTCGTCTCGACTCTCCATGTCACCAGCTCCGAAATAGATCTTGGCTTCTATAGTTCTACTCTCCAGCTCTCGACAATGTGACCAAAATATATGACCACTCTCTAATCAAACAAGAACTTCATTCTCCAGATCAATGGTCCACGATCCATGGTGATTGGACGACTATCCTCTGCCCTGGGACTTTAGCCTTCAAGACTTTGCAGGAGTGATGAAGCTAAAACTCCTGAAGAAAAAATCTCAGAGTGAGGTCACTCTTATGTCACTCGATGACGTGTTGTGACCCGAGTGTCTTCCACGTGTCACTCTGAATTGTGATTTAGAAACTTCAAGGGCCTTCGTCATGCCTGATCAATGTTTTGGATCAATCCTCGATCCAATGGATAGGATTCAACAGCCAGGATCATTTCACAAATTCACAAGCCTTCATTGTTCCTGATTCGGGATTTTGACGTTTCACATTTCGTAACTTCGGGACTCCTGTGATGAAGAGTCTCGACTCTTGACTCCTCCAACTCCCGGTATCCAAAACCTTTGTTGATGTGCCTGTTTCAGGATTTTGGTGTTTCGCATTTCGCAACTTCAGGACTCTTGTGATGGAGAGTCTCGAATCTTGACTCCTCCAACTCTCGATATATGAAACCTTTATTGATGTGCCTGTTTCGAGATTTTGGTGTTTTTCATTTCACAACTTCGGGACTCCTGTGATGAAGAGTCTCAACTCTTGACTCCTCCAACTCCCGGTATCCGAAACCTTTGTTGATGTGCCTGTTTTGGGATTTTTGCGTTTTGCATTTCATGATTTTCTGTCGTGAGTTACTTCCTTGACTCCTGGAGTTTATGCTTTTGAATGGGATCCAACATCCACTTGTTGAACTTTCCATTTCCATGCCATTATCCCTGCGCTGCTGGTCATGATCTTATCCATCAATGACAAGCACACTCTTGCACTATGTGTGCACCTCTGCACTATCTCTTCTGGTCTTCATGAGATTTCTCTTCTGGGTCTTCCCAAAATACTTCTGGTGCCCACCTAGAACATTATACTTGTACTTAATCCATCATCACTGCTATACTTTCCATTAATGACAAGCATACACTGCATGTAAATCATGCCAACATACTCTGCCTCGACTGTAGATAGAGATACTGATGATTGTTTCCTTCTTAGCCATGATACCAAATAATCACCTAAGTAGAATGTTTCTCCACTGGTGCTTCATTGGTCATCAATACAACCTACCCAATTTGCATCTATGTAGGAAATAAGTGATAGATATTTTTCTTTTTGTTACCATAACCCAAACTCTTCTGTTCCTTTGAGATATCTGAAAATCCTCTTTACTGCTAATACATGTGATTCCTTTGGTGCTTCTTGAAATCATGCCACTTGTCCAACTACTTGCATTACATCTGGTCTAGATGTTGTCACATATAGTAAGATACTAATCATTGAACTGTATTGCCCCTGATTTGTAGACTTCGAATCATCATCTTTGCTCAACTTACAATTGGTTTGCATGGGCGTGATAACTAGTTTGCAATCTTCCATTCTGAACCTCTTTAGCATTTCTCTAATATACTTGGTTTGAGAAATAAAAATTCCTTGGTTTCTTTGACGTATCAGAAGTCCCCAAAATAAGGATACTTCTCCAAGTTGTTGGCGTTGGAAGTCACTCCTGGATTGCAGTAGGAGCAGAGCCCGACGCCCATCAGTTTATGTCAGGATTTTGTTTTAAATGGGGTGATCGGATGTGAGTGAACTTGGAACAGTATCATTTATCTCAGAAAACTAGGCCAGAAATGCACAGGGAAGTGAGGGCCATAACTAACTTCAGTCAGGAATTTGAGTTAAAGTGAGAGTAGAGGGAAGACTAGGGAGAAAAGAGGGGAGACTGCTATGGGCATTAGGCCTTCCAACAACTTGGGAAAGAAAAAAGAGACACCAAAATGTGCCTAAATGACACAGCGATAACTGCACACTGATCAAACCTATCATACTATGCAGCCACAACCATTCGGCTAGATCCTCCAATTCCGAATCATTCAGTGTAAGATGAAAAAGGCAACGTGAGAGACTGATTAAGACTGGTGCAGATATTGTAGTGACCAACCATACGTCATCCTACAATGTGCAACCCTCAGCTGGATCCTCCAATGCTGAGTGTTTTAAACAGCTAACAAACAAAATAAAAAAGAAAGAGAAGTTGATTTCCATTAATTTGACAGTCTCAAATCAAAATACATGCTCAAGAGCTTTGACACTTTGCATCTCATGGATGGGAAGGAGCTAGTCCTTACTCTTCAAAGTTGCAAGGTGCGAAGAGGTGATAGAGCCTAATCGTGCACCACGTGTTTGTGTGGGATGAATGAATGAGATCACTTTCGGTGATACTGTGGGCCCGAGTCCTGAATTCTTTCGATGCTTCGCATCTCGCAGCTGGGAGGAGGTTGCTCCTTGTGCTTCAAAGTTGCGATGGGTGAAATGCCAACATGGCCTGATCTGGCCCCACACGTCTCTTTGGATGGATGGCTATGATGATGTTGGTGTTTTTTGACCTGTCTTATCATATGGTGTGCACTGGCACCTTTTCCCCAGGCATGTTCCTCTGTGACCGGGCACCAAGACCGTGGGCCCAACACCTGAGCACTTTTTACGCTTCGTGTGACACAGCTGTGAGGAGGCTGATCCTCTCTCTTCAAAGTCATGATGAACGAAGAGGTGATAAAACCTAATCGTGCACCACGTGCCCCTCTCTAATCGGACAACCCTGACCATATTCGCTGATGTGGGCCCAAATCATGGATGCCTTCAACACTTCGCGTTTTGTGGCTGGGAGGAAGATGCTCCTTGTGCTTCAAAGTCGTGATGGGTGAAAATTCGATAGAGCCTAATCACACACCACACGTCCCTTTGGATGGACGGTGAAGACTGCTCCATGATCAATGGTTGGATTGGCCTTTAAAAAACTGACGACCACAATTATTTTTCCATTTGAACAACTCTGGCCTTGCACACTCACTTTCTTTAGCCATACTTCATACAACCATGGTGCTAGGATCGTGGGCCCAACATTAAAATCTCTTTCGCATTTCGTGACGCATGAATTTGTGGGTCGAAGACCCTTGGCTCCTCCTTTCCAAACTCCCGATACCTGAGATGGTGGTACAGGTCTGGCTCCTTTCCTTGTCAGCACCCTCCACACGTAACCGTCTACTAGGGCTCAGGTACTAGCGCCTCTCGCAACTCACGATCTCATGAGTCGGAGCGTCGAACTTTGGCATTCTCCCCTTGCGAAGTCCCGAGGCGCGATGGTCAGTGATGGTTGAATCCCCTTTGAACACTTCACGTAACTCACAATATTGCGATTTGGAGGGTAGAGCCTTCATGCTCCCCTTTTATGAAGTCCCGAGACACGAGATAGTGATATAGGTATATCTCTACTCCGTCGATGAATCCTTGTCGTTGAAATCAAAATTCCTGCTTGATTTTAAGCCCGAAAAGGGCTTCTTCTGTGTATTGCGCTTGGCGCTCGTGACTGTACCCTTTGAATAAAATGCCTTTGCTGGACTTTAGGCCTTCTTCTTCGCAGCTCAGGCTATGGTATTAAGGAGAGAAAGAAACCCACCCCTCTTTAACAGGAATTAATGTTAACATTAAGCTCCATGGGGGATAGAGTCATCCCTGCGATGCTCTAATAACTCATTTGCAGCTTCAGTGACTTGATTTTGGGCTATGGAGTCGTTTACTAAGCTGAAAAATAAAAATAAAAAAATAACCAAGAGGACAATATTTACAAACAAAGGAGCCGTCTAAGGCTCAAACAAAACATTTCTTCAGAAAATGCCCATTTACTAGGCTGTTGAAAACCTCTTCACCCTTCAAATCCTGCAACCTGTACGTGTTATTTGAGAAAACCTCAGAGATCTTGAAGGGCCCAATCCATAGGGCATCAAACTTGTTGTGTTTTCCCTTATCCTGTCTGGGCGCATCCCACTTAAGCACCAAATACCCGATCTCAAAATCCTTCTTCTTGACTTTTCTATCAAAGGCCTCTTTGACCTTCTGTTGATGACTATGGGTTGTGTCCATCACCTGTTCCCTGATCTGTTTTACTTCCACCATCTGATGAATCCTTCTAACCATATGATCCGGCTCTCCTTCATAATCTTGAAATAACTTCGCTACAGGTAAGGCGAGCTGAGTGGGAAAACCCACCTCTGTTCTATAAACCAGTTAAAAAGGAGAGGTGCCCAGGGACTTCTTCGTTGTCACTTGATCATCCCATAGGGAAAATTTGAGCTTTGAATCCCAAGCCCTCTTATTGTCTTCCAATAATATTTTAATGAGCTTGATTAGGATTTTATTGGAAGATTCTGCCAGTCCATTTCCTTGAGGATAATAGGGGGTGGAGTGAATTAGCGAGATCTGGAACTACTCACAAAACTTAATTAGAGGCTCATATTTGAACAAAGAAGCATTATCAGTGACAATCCTACTAGGACAGCCAAATCTAGCTATGATATCCTCTAGGAAGTTGATAATTACTTTGTGTGATGCACTTCTAGTGGGGGCAGCTTCTATCCACTTGGTGAAATAGTCTGTTGCAGTCAGGATCCATATGTGTTGGCCACTTGAGGGAGGATGGATTTCCCCAATGAAGTCCATCCCCCAATGCTTAAAAGGTGTTGAAGACACTACAGGCTTCATTGGCAGTGGTCTAAACTGCTGCTTTCCTGAGAACTTTTGGCATTTGATGCAGGCTCTGATTTCTCTGCAGACATCAGTGAATAAAGTGGGCCAGTAATACCCATTCCTGAGGATTTTGTGACCTGTGGTCTTCCATAAATGATGTTTCCACTATGTTGTCTCGAAGGGTTCTAACCTATTGTTGGTATGTTCAACTCCAGTCTCCCTGTGTTGGTTCCACCGAGTGGACCCTTGATTATTCAGAGCCCACCCTTGATTATTCAAAGCCCAATTTTGATAAATGAACTAGTTATAACCTATCAGGTATTTTGTGACTGTTATGAGTTGGTGAAATAAGGTTGACGTTGGTTTTTATTATTGGTATATAGTCACTTCATTATTTATTATGACAGTTGAATCGATGGCTCGACATAGTTAAATTGGTGGATTTCAGAAGTTGTAAATGGGCATACAATTGCTGCCTCATTTTGTGATAATAGTTGGATTGATAACTCAAGATTGTTTTATGTTTTGATTCAGAGTAATTAGACATGTACAGTCACATAAATGTTCTTTTCATTTTGAGTTTTCTGTGTGTTCCTACAACATGGTATAAATTGTTTTGGTGGTTGTTGTGTGTTTAATATGTCCCAATCGGGATCGTTACAAATTGGAAATTTGACATCAGAGACTTGGCTATCTGTTGTGTATGTTTTATGGATATCGTTCATCGTATCGTTTGATTGCACCATCAGAGATGGGCATAGGCTTTATAATAGTATGGTTCCATTGCAATTTATTTGTTAAATTTGTTAGAGGAATGGAATCAGGTAGATTTTTAAAAGAAGTTGTGCCTGTGTTTGATTTGAGGAAATAATTTATGGAAAATGGTTGATGGTTTTGATGCTGAACAAAGTTGAAAAAAATGATTCTGTGTTCATTGGAATTTGTTTTAAATATTAAATGGAAGAAGTGAAAGGAAACATAATTCTTTACATAGGATGTTCGAAGGCCATGTTGATTTTGAATATGATGACACTGTGTTAATTAAATTTTTTAAAGATTTAAATGTGGCAGTGAACAAGTTTAACACACAATAATGGTTAAATCAACCACATTAATAGTTATTTGTGTTGGGATAGTGGTTTTGAATACATAAATGTTTTATGGATTACTTAATTAATTTTTTGAACAACATCCACTCTTTTCCCCTACCATTATTTCACTTTTATCTAATTACAATCCCCTTGCCTTCCCATATTCATTATCCACTCCCTGCTCCTAAAATTTAATTACAGTTAAGGGAAACTATGTATTATGACAATTTAAGATCAGAAGGATGGATTATAGTGATATATTATTTGGTTTATATTATAGTTTATTGTTTGTTGTCTGTGAGCAGTAATCATGATCGTTTCCCCCTCATTTTAAACTTTTTCTCTCAATACAAACCCCTCGCATATCCTAGAACCTTTGTTCACCCCCTTCTCATTGACAAGTATCAAACAATTTGTATGGATTGGATTGCATGAGTCTGATATGTTGTTGAGCCAAATTTTATTTCAAATTTTAAAAGAGTTGTCATGTATGGTTGTTAAAGAAACTATTTGCTAATCAATTCTGCATAAAGGAATGAGATTTTTC
>ML806339.1:113193-126588 GCA_009831015.1 Picea engelmannii | reverse complement strand
CTTGCAAGATACCAGATATATAAAATATGCAGAACATAAATAAAATGCTAGAAATGGCAGAATAACAGTAAAATATCCAGCATAATCTTCACAATACACAGAAATGATATACGAAATAGCAATAGAAAAAACACTTTGATTCAAAAAGCAATGTTCACAGGCCTCTTCGAGGGGGAAACCTCCAGTCGAGCAATGCTCTATTACAATAATATCCAAGCTAGGGTTCTCATACCCTCGCCCCTTATTTATACTAAATATGTCTATTAAGAGAAGCATCTAGAGGAAGATCCTTCTAGAAGTGGAAGCTTCTATTAGGTCTTCTTACATCCACCTTATTCTTTTTTATTGAAAGGCCTTATTAATATTGACCTTTATTACATCCGAATACATTGATCTACCTATGTGTGGGTTAGGACCTTAATACCTTGATGTAGAGGTTATTGTCTGCACTTCCTTTTCTAAACCTTTCCTGCTGCAGATACTTATCCAGTCTGGAGTACCATGCTCTAGGAGCCTGTTTTAGACCATACAAGGCCTTCTTTAATTTACACACATAGTCTGTGTTCTCTAACAACTAAAATCCTTTTGGTTGTTCAATGTAGACTTCTTCTTCAAGTTCCCCATTCAGAAAATCTGATTTTACATCCATCTGATATACTTTAACATTTTTAGAGCATGCATAAGCTAAAAACAAATAGATTGCTTCCATTCTGGCAACTGGGGAAAATGTCTCTTCAAAGTCAATTCCTTCAATCTGTGCATATCCTTTACATACCAATCTAGCTTTGTTCCTTGTAACTTGTCCATATTCATTCAACTTATTCCTGAAAACCCATTTTGTGCCGATCACATTCTTATTCTTTGGTCTTGGAACCAATTCCCAAGTGTCATTTTTCTCTATTTGATCCAATTCTTCATCCATGGCCTTATTCCAAAATTCATCTTTGCTGGCTTCCTCAAAACAGTTTGGTTCAATTGTAGATAAGAGTGTTAGGTGTGTTTGTTTTGGTGAATGTATTTTTCTTCTAGTCTCAACTTCTGCATCTTTGTTTCCAATAATTTGATATGAAGGATGATTCTTCTGTACTCGTTTGCTAGGTGTCTTTGGAGATACTTGTTGAACTTGCTCTTCTACTTCTGTTGAATTCTCTTCGGCTTCATCTTCCTCTTCTTCTTATTTTTCATCTTCTTCTTCAAAAATTTGTTTCATTGATTTGTTTTCTTCTTCCTTTGATTATGGTCTACCGGTTTCATCAATTGTTACGTTAATGCTTTCCACAAGTTTGTTTAATCCTAGATTGTAACACTTGTATGTTTTCCTTATACTTGAGTAACCAAAAAGTATTCCTTTGTCCACATGAGAGTCAAACTTTCCCATTCTGCCATTTTCTCTTTTGATGTAGCATTTGCTTCCAAAAACTCTGAAGTGCTTCACATTTGCTAGTCTTCCTTTCCATAGCTCGTAGGGAGTTTTATCAGTGATATCTTTGAGCATTACTCTGTTTTGAATGTGAACTGTTGTATGCACTGCTTGTGTCCAAAAATATCTGTCAACTTTGAATCCATTATCATTGTTCGAGCCATTGCCATTTCTTGTACTGTCTTGTTCTTTCTTTCAACAACTCCATTCTGTTGAGGTGTCCTAGCGACGAAGAATTTCCTGTTTATTCCATGATTGCTACAGTAGTCCATAAATTCCTTTAAGGTGAATTCTCCTCCATTATCCAATCTTAAGCATTTTATTCTTGAATCCATCTCATTTTCAACCATTTCCTTGTAGATCTTGAAATTTTCAAAAGCTTCTGATTTGTTCTTGAGAAAGCAAACTACAGTCATTCTTGTATAATCATCAACTAATAACATAAAGTATCTCTCACCTTTTAATCCTTTTGTTGTATTTGGTCCAAGTAGATCAGTATGCACAATTTCTAGTGGTTTTGTTGTTGAATATTCCTTTGATTTGAACTTGGTCTTTGTTTTCTTTCCTTGTTGGCAATGCTTGCATAAAGTGTTGGTTGGTTTAGTTATAAGGGGAATTTCTCTGACTTCTTCTCTTTTGATGACTTTGACAAGGTTATCAAAATGCATGTGACCCATTCTTATGTTCCATAGCCAACTTTCATATTCCTTTCCTAGACAACACTTTTCATTTCCAATTTCTCTTAACACATATATGTTGCTTGAAGTTCTTGCAGCTGTAGCGACCAATTTCCCTGAACCTTATTTTCTTATCTCACACTTTTTTGAATTGAAAGTAACTTTATGACCTTGGTCACACATTTGATTCACACTTAAAATATTATTTTTCATAATGTAACACCCTATTTCCCCCAGTCTATAAAAATAACTATATTGGCTAAGTATTGTGGCAAACTCAGAAATGTGAATGTGTGATGTGAATGGACCTTGTGAAAAAGGTCAATGAATGTGAATGATATTATAATATATATATTGCAGAACTGCTGAGAGGAGGATGTGATGAAAAAGAGACCATGATGGCTGAAGAAAGGTGGTGGAAGGCACCTGGAATGGTGGCGTTAACTTCCACTGAAACCAATACCATATTTGAACTTCACTGGTCCAGAGAACCAAGAGCGGCTTGCTAGCCCTGAATTAAATGACTCGCCAGGTTGGTAGGTAAATGGATCCTCATGAGTAATGAGGGATGGGGGTGAACCACCCATCTGTAGAGTCCTCAGACCTTACCACCACAAGGAAAATCGTGCCACACGCAACCTCGCCGAAAGGAGAAAAGGAAGGAAGAGTGGGTGATCAAGGGGGCAGACATGAGGGAAAGAGAAAGAAATATGGAAAATACAGAGTGAGTGATAGTGGAGAAGAAGGAGAGTAACCTTCATTCTCAGTCACTGGCGAACAGAGACTCAATCTCACAACATCATGGTCTCAGATCAGGTGTGGCTAGTGGTAAATCTGTTGGGAATCATTGAGCCTACGATTGGGTGGAAACAAACACCCCTCTCAGCAGTTGCAATCACACCTGGTGTCATTTCTGATAAGTGTTTTATATCCTGTATATTGAAGTTTATATGCTGATATGTATGCTCATAGTCTGTGAAATTTATGAATGGTTTGAGCATAAGACTATCTTTGTGGTGTTTTGACCAAAAATGGTGGTTGAATGCTTATAATGGAAATACCACGTATGGATTATGTTTTATGAATTGCTATTTATATGCTTACCGATCTAAGTCAAACTTCAAGTCTGCTTTCGGGAAATCTATGCCCTTATTCGTCTCCAGGAATAAATATCTCCACGAAGATACCCTCTCTTGGAAAACTTACCAAGAACCTGAAAAAAAGGATTTGAAGGCACAAGTCTTAGTAATCCTGTACGAGGAAGAATGGACCTCTCAAAATCCTGAAATAGCCGCGTAGGGATAAGAATCGATTGACAGACGAGATCCTGTCGGAAGATCTATGGCCATTCATGACTATTATATTAGAATAAGAAACAAGGCTGTCAAATACCTTAACCCTTTTCCTTTATCTTCGTGAGTAGCAAAGAAATCGGGACTATAGATCCCCAAGGTCCATGGGAGTATCTGGACTGTTGGTTTTTCCACGTCGAGGAAATAGCGGGAGAGTGCATAGCATGGGACAGATCTAAACCATCAGATATTAGTTAGAAAACCCGAAAGTCATTGGAGATATCAAGAGATGCATGAGGGTTAAGCCTCGTGAACAGAGGTGAAAGTCCTAAAAGAAGAGTTGATATCGAGGCTTCAGACTTCAGGATTTTAGAAGTTTTGATGACGATAGATCTGGACACTCCATGCTGGAAGTCCCAAAATAGATCTGGACCATCCATCCATGGAGTACACGTGGCAGAGATCGAGAGTCCATCGGTATTTCAGATACGGGGGATTCAAATTGACAGAGGATCTGTGTCACTGGGGGTTGCAAGTCACGAAATCCTGATAAACGAAACCCTGAATCGGTTTAAGTGTGAATAAGTTTGAGAAAGATGGGATTTGATAGTGACTGTTGATCATCCTGAAAATATCATAACGGTTGATCATGGGTAAAGGTCGCAACCATCCATCTAAGGGACATGTGGTTGTCGGTCGACATTTTGGCGTTTTGGCTCCCGGGAAACCAAAGGGAAAGAACCCTTGTCTTCGCAAGTCGTGAAATCCTGGTACCCGAAACCCCGATACGCTATGTGGCAGAAAGGAGGATTCCTAAAAGGGATCTAGATCGTCCATCGAAGGAGACGCGTGGTGAGCATTCAGAGTTAAGGGAAAGCTCTGAAATCCCATGGACCGTTGGATCCAAATCCTCGAGGACCATTGATCTACTACATGAATCCCCATATCGGGATTCATGGATTGGAGTGACAAGAGTTTTGAATTTGTTGCATCGTGAACTCCCGGTTCACGAAACTCCAAAATATCCAAACCATTGGATCCAAGATATCAAGAGTTGTTGGATCTCATACAAGAACTTGAGTATCGGGTTTCAGGGTTTGAAGAGTCGAAATACTTGACTCTCTTTCATTTTGAACTCCCAATTACCGAAATCCCGATACAACTAGGACCATTGTATCAGGGGAGGCTTATAGCCATTGATCTCCCTTTGGAGGGGAACTTCGGAGATTAGAGAGTTTCAGGGATTTGAAAGGGAGAGGAAGAGACATCGCATCGTGATTCCCTAAATCACAAAAAGATGGTAAGTGCTTTGTCGATTTAGCACATGGTCATGGAACAGGGTCATGTGGACAAGACCCAAGTGGGGATATTGTCACTCACTAGGCCTTTCGGGGTTCGGTATTTCGGCATTTCGGGGTTTGCAGAGTCGAAAGACTCGACTCGCTTATATCGCTGAGTCGCGAAATGCGAAAAGGTGCCTAGTTGTTTGGCCGGTGGTCATAACCGACGATCACATGGAGGTGTGAAAAGGGAAGAGCTAGCCTGTGCTAAGCCCCGTAGGATTTCAGGGATTCTATCCCTCGAGAAAAGGCCAAAAAAAATTATTCTGCCATAGCGGGTATGTGTCAAATTGGTATCAAAGAATGGTTACAACACTTGTCCTACTTGGGCTCATGAACAAGTTGCGCAAAAGCTTCATTCAGAACACTCCTAAAAGGAGTAACCCCATGTATTAACCTTCCTAATCAAAGGATGAAGTTAAGAATGAAAAACCCCTATTGTTTGTGTGTACATGTGAGAATATGAATTATGTACTAGTTATAAATAAATATAAATATTGACTAACAACCAACATTTTTCCCTTTTGCACACAAGCGGAAGATCAACCACGAGAAATTATCAACGCATAGTATGGTGACTCACCATGAAGTGGGAGAGGGCTCCCACAATAGAGATGAAGAGTCTGGTGAAAGGAGGGCAGTAGGGACCCTTCCAGATCTAGCTGAGACTGTGAGGAGTCTCATGGTCGAATTACAAAGTTGCAAGGCTAACAATGAAAGGATGATGAAAGAACAAGAAAAGAAAACATAAATTAACCTAGTTTTAATACAAAGTTTATCTGATCTACAAAGACAAATGCAACATGAACCTGAAACCCAGAAACATGGTCATATCAGTGTCCACACTGAGAGGAACACCTCGAAAAAGGTCCACCTCAGAGGTAAAGGACAAGCGTCAAATGATTCCCCTAAGCAGGAAACTGGCGATTCATAGGGCTCTTCTAGCAGCAGAACCAGTTCCTATTCCTGAAAGAAACAAAAGAAGAAAAATCCTTAAAAAGGTCGAAAATTCTAAGAATTCAGAAAAGCCAAACCACCCTCCTTCAACGGTGAAATAAAGAAGGGAGAGGAAGCAGAATCCTAGCTGCTTGGACTAAATAAGTATTTCAGAGTCCATGACTTCTCATAAAATATGAAGGCCCAAGTGGCCACCTTCAACTTGAATGGAAAGGATTCCATTTGGTGGGAAGACCTTAAGAATGTGAAAGGGGTTCACGAAGAGGACCTGTCTTGGAAACGGTTTGAGAAATATTTCTAGAAGAATTATTTGTCAGAAAAATATTTTGACGAAAAGACTAAAGAGTTTTATGAACTCAAACTGGGACAACTCACTATAGAAGAATATGTCAACAAATTCCTCGATTTGTTGAGGTATGTACCCTATATAAAAGCAGAAAAGAAAAAGGTGCAACGCTTCATCAGTGGACTACCTAAGGACTATCGAGATAGAATTGAATTTGATGAGCCAAAGACTCTAGAAGGCTCTATTCGAAAGGTGACCTATTGTTATGAACAGTTTGGGCATTGAGCAGAACCTCGCGAAGGATGGAAACAAAATAATAGTTCAAGATTCTAGAAAAGGGGAATTAAATCTCTAGGATTTAAGAACTATAAGAAGAACCCAAGAATGAGCTTCCCAGCCCAGATTATGCACCAACAAAATTTTCCCTCCTTGAGTGGAGATAAAACTTCTGGACCCATATCAATGAAGACTGATAACCCAAAGAGAGAACCTTTGAAATGTTGGGGTTGCGGGGAAGAACATCTATTGAGAGACTGTCCACACTGACAACACAATAGTTGGAGGATTTATAACATCCAACAAGCTACTACCGTCAATAATGTGGTCAGGAGTGAGCCACAAATTTACGTAGCCTTGGATAATAACCAAGCTGACCACCAAGCTTCAATGGTGGAAATAGAAGGTATGATTTCCAACCATATAGTGTCTATTTTGATTGACCTTGGTTCAAATTTGAGTTATATAGCCCCTAAAGTTGTTAATAAGTGTAAACTACAGCCACAAAAACATACCAAGCCATGGTTGGTACAGTTATCCATTGGCACCAAAAGAAGGGTAGCAGAGGTTATACCAGCCTACCAATTGATGTTGGGTAAATCCCCCACCCAAGCAACCCTTAACATATTACCCCTGGGATCGTATGATCTGTTGATTGGTATGGATTGGCTAGCTTCCCATAAATCCATATTGGACTGTTACCATAAGACCTTAGAATGTGTAAGGAAGGGAAAAGGATAACCCTTCAAGGGATCCGAAAACCTGTCTCGGTGAGACAAATATCAGCTCTGCAAATGAGAAAGTATTGCTGAAAGGGATGTCCCCTATATGCAATACAGGTGTTGAAAACAATCAAAGGTGACAAACCAAGCCTTGACAATCACCCTATCCTGAGAAAATAAAGAGATGTGCTTCTGGAAGAGGTACTAGGTTTACCTCCGAGAAGGTACATTGACTTCTTGATAGAACTTGTACCAGGAGCGGTGCCGGTGTTTAGGACACCCTACCGGATGAGCACACTCGAGTTAGTCGAACTCAAGTTGCAATTAAAAGAAATGATGGATAAAGGCTATATTCGACCCAGCGTGTCTCCATGGGGAGCACTAGTCCTGTTCGTGAAAAAGGACGGTACCCTTAGACTGTGTATAGATTATAGGCAATTCAATAAGGTAACCATAAAAAACAAGTACCCCTTGCCCAGGATTGATGACTTGTTCGATCAATTGGGGGGTGCGTCTATTTTTTCAAAGATTGACTTGAGGTCGGGATACCATCAAGTTCGAATCAAGGGTGAAGACATCCATAAAACTTCCTTCCAAACGAGGTATGGTCACTATGAGTTCGTGGTAGTGCCATTTGGGTTGACCAATGCCCCTGCCACTTTTATGTGCTTGATGAACAATGTACTCAACAAATTCCTAGACAAGTTTGTGCTTGTTTTTATTGATGATATATTAATTTACTCCAAGAATAGAAAAGATCATGAAGAGCATCTTAGACTTGTGTTGCAAGTGCTAAGAGAACATCATATCTATGCCAAGTTCAGCAAATGTGACTTCTTCCAGAAGAAAATACATTACTTAGGACACGTCGTATCTGAAGGAGGGGTAGAAGTAGACCCTGACAATATCAGGTCTATCATGGAATGGCCTACCCCAAAGGATGTTTTGGATATTAGGTCCTTTATGGGATTAGCAGGTTACTATAGGAGATTTATAAAAGGATTCTCCAATATTGGTTGTCCAATCACTGCCCTCCAGAATAAGGGGACAAAATTCCTATGGACACAGAAATGTGAAGAAAGATTTCAAACCCTGAAACATCCACTAACCCATGCACCCATGCTGAAGATCATCGATCCAGAAGCTAACTTCCTCATGTGCACAGATGCCTGTAAGGAAGGGATCAAAGGAGTCCTTATGCAGGAAGGATGTGTGAACTGCTATGAATCTCGAAAATTGAACAAGCATGAAGTCAACTATGTGACCCATGATCTAGAGTTGGCTGCCATAGTGCATGCCTTGAAAATGTGGAGGCATTACCTCCTGGGAAGAAAATTTGTACTTATGACAGATTACTGTGGATTTTGATACCTGTTTTATCAACCAAAGATCAATGCTAGGCAAGCTAGGTGGATGGCCCTTAACGAGTTTGATTTCGAAATCAAACACATTAAAGGAAAGGAAAATAGGGTGGTTGATGCCCTTAGTAGAAGTATGAAAACAATTCACCTGGCAGCTATGAGCACCTGTGAGACAGATGTCAAGGAAAGAATCAGAAATGCATAAGAAATAGATCCCTTCATCTAGACTGTGACCATGTACCTACAAGAAAAACCCGCCAGAGTAAAATATGAAGGATACCAGATGACCGAAGGAGGTCTTCTCACTTACAGAAGAAGATTTTATATTCCAGATTGTGACAACTTGAAGAAGTTCATATTGGAGGAACTACATAAAAGACCCTGTTTTGGTCATCCAGAATACCAGAAGATGATCATGGCCACTAGGAGATAATTCTATTGGCCTGGAATGAATAAAGACATAGTTGAGTACTTGGCCAAATGCATAGAGTGCCAACAAGTTAAAGCATAACACCGACACCCAACTGAATTATTACAACCTCTACCAATCCCAGAATGGAAATGGGAAACCATCTCCATGGATTTCATCATTGGATTTCCAGCATCGACCAAATAGAACGATGCCATTATGGTAGTGGTGGTCAAATTGAGTAATTCTTCCCATTTCATCCCTATCAAATCTTCTTGTAAAGAAATCGATATCACCCAGATATTCATGTAGGAGATATTCAAACTGCATGGTATCCCGAAAGAGATTGTGTCTGACAGAGACACAAAATTTACTTCCAACTTTTGGAAATCACTGATGGTTAGATTAGAAGCCAAATCATTGTTTAGCACTGCCTATCACCCTCAAACCGATGGAAAAACATAAAGAGTGAACCAAATACTTGAAGACATGCTAAGAATGCATGTAATGCATCAACCCAAGAAGTGGGAAGACTACCTGCCACTGGTAGAATTCGCCTACAACAACGGCTACCAAGCATCCTTAAAGATGGGTCCTTTCGAAGTCCTCTATGGTAGACCATGTAACACTCCAGTCAGCTTGGAGTAATCCTATAAACATGATTTATTTTGGACCTGACATGTTGAAAGAAATGGAACAATAGGTGACTTAGATAAAACAAAACCTAAAGGCCGCTCAGAACCAACAAAAAATTTATGTCGATCAAAAGAGAACTCCAAGAGAGTTCAAAACGGGAGACCATGTATATCTCAAAGTTAGGCCTAGGAAGAGTTCTCTGAAAATGGGAGCTTGTGACAAGTTGGCACCTCGCTATTGTGGATCCTTTCAGGTTATAGATAGAGTGGGACCTGTAGCCTATAGGATAACACTTCCTCCCACAGTCAAATTACATAATGTTTTCCATGTCTCATTATTGAAGAAATATGTACATGATGCTAACCATATAATTGATTGGTTTGTGATCCAGGTGGAACCAGAGGGAGAATTTATACCAGAAACTCAATGCATACTGGACAGAAAGGAGACCCTGCTTCAAAACCAAACCATTGCACAGGTCAAGGTGCAGTGGAAACATTTTGGCCCAGATGAGGCTACATGGGAAATGGAGGATGCCATGAAACATGCATATCCGATTTTTTTTGCACCTGTACATGCATGTCAAGTTGATAGATAGAACATCGAGGACGATGTTCCTTTAAGGGGGAGGGAATTGTAACACATTGTTTCCCCCAGCCTATAAAAATAACTATACTGGGCAAGTATTGTGGAAAACTCAGAAATGTGAATGTGTGATGTGAATGGACCTTGTGAAAAAGGTCGATGAATGTGAATGATATTATAATATATATATTGCAGGACTGCTGAGAGGGGGATGTGTTGAAAAAGAGACCATGATGGCTGAAGAAAGGCGGTGGAAGGCACCTGGAATGGTGGCATTAACTTCCACCAAAACCAATATTGTATTTGGACTTCACTAGCCCAGAGAACCAAGAGCATCTCGCTGGCCCCGAATTAAATGACTCTCCAGGTTGGTAGGTAAATGGATCCTCATTAGTAATGAGGGATGGGGGTGAACCGCCCATCCATAGAGTCCTCAGACCTGACCACCACGAGGAAAATCGTGCCACACACAACCTCGCCAAAAGGATAAAAGGTAGGAAGAGTGGTTGATCAAGGGGGCAGATGCGAGGGAAAGACAAAGAACTCTGGAAAATACAGAGTGAGTGATAGAAGAGAAGAAGGAGAGTAACCTTCATTCTTGGTCACTGGGGAAAAGAGACTCAGTCTCGCAGCATCGTGGTCTCAGCTCAGGGGTGGATAGTGGTAAATCCGTTGGGAATCGTTGAGCCTACGGTTGGGTTGAAACGAGCACCCCTCTCAGCAGTTGCAATCACACCTGGTGTCATTTCTGATAAGTGTTTTATATCCTGTATCTTGAAGCTTATATGTTGATATGTATGCTCATAGTCTGTGCAATTTATGAATGGTTTGAGCATAAGACTGTCTTTGCGGTGTTTTGACCATAAATGGTGGTTGCATGCTTATAATGGAAATACCACGTATGTGTTATGTTTTATGAATTTCTATTTATATGCTTACCGATCTAAGTCAGACTTCAAGTTTCATTTCGGGAAATCTATGCCCTTATTCGTCTCCAGGAATACCCAGAACAAATCTCTCCACAGAGATACCCTCTATTGGAAAACTTACCAAGAACCTGAAAAAAAGGATTTGAAGGTACAAGTTTTAGTAATCCTGTACGAGGAAGAATGGGCATCTCAAAATCCCAAAATAGTCGCGTAGGGATAAGAATCGATTGACAGAAGAGATCCTGTCGGAAGATCTGTGGCCATTCATGACTATTAGATTAGAAGAAGATACAACGGCGTCAAATGTCTTAACCCTTTTCCTTTATCTTCATGAGTAGAGAAGAAATCGGGACCATAGATCCCCAAGGTCCATGGGAGTATCTGGACCATTTGTTTTTCCACGTCTGGGGAGCAGTGGGAGAGTGCACAACATGGGACAGATTTGAACCGTCAGATATTAGTTAGAAAACCCAACAGCCATTGGAGTTGTCAGGAGATGCATGAGGGTTAAGCCTCGTGAATAGAGGTGAAAGTCCCAAAAGAGGAGTTGATATCGGGGCTTTGAACTTCAGGATTTCGGAAGTCCTGATGACGAGAGATTGGGACACTCCATGGTGGAAGTCTTGAAATAGATCTGGACCATCCATCCATGGAGGACATGTGGCATATATTGAGAGTCCATCGGTATTTCAGATACTGAGGATTCAAATTGACAGAGGATCTGTGTCACTGGGGGTCGCAAGTTGCGAAATCCTGATAAACGAAACCCTGAATCGGTTTAAGTGTGAATAAGTTTGAGAAAGTCGGGATTTGATAGTGACCATTGATCATCCTGAAAATATCATAATGGTTGATCATGGGTCAATTTCGTAGCTGTCCATCAGAGGGACACGTGGCTACCGGTCAGCATTTCGGTGTTTCGGCACCTGGGAAACCAAAGGGCAAGAGCCCTTGTCTTTGCAAGTCACAAAATCCCGGTACCCAAAACCCCGATGCGCTCTGTGGCAGAAAGGAGGAGTCCTGAAAGGTATCTATATCCTCCATTGGAGGAGACGCGTGGTGAGAGGTTAGAGTTCAGGGAAATCTCTGAAATCCCATGGACCGTTGGATCCAAATCCTCGAGGACCGTTGATCTCCTACATGAATCCCCATATTGAGATTCGGGGATTGGAGTGACAAGAGTTTTGAAGTCGTTGCATCGTGAACTCCCGGTTCATGAAACTCCAAAAATATCCAAACTGTTGGATCCAAGACATCGAGAGCCATTGGATCTCATACAAGAACTCGAGTATCGGGTTTCGAGGTTTGAAGAGTCAAAAGACTTGACTCTCTTGAATTTAAAACTCCCGATTACCGAAATCCCGATACGGCTAGGACCATCGGATCAGGGGAGGCTTATAGCTGTTGATCTCCCTTTGGAGGGGAACTTCGGAGATTATGGAGTTTAGGGATTTGAAAGGGAGAGGAAGAGACATCGCATCACGATTCCTCCAATCGCGAAAATCTAGTAAGTTCTTTATCGATTTAGAACATGGTCACAGAACAAGGTCACATGGAAAAGACCCAAGAGGGGAGCTTGTCACTCACCAGCCCTTTCAGGGTTTGACATTTCAGCATTTCGGGGTTTGCAAAGTCGAAAGACTCGACTCGCTTATATCGTTGAGTCGCAAAATGCGAAAAGGAACTTAGTTGTTTGGCCAGTGGTCATAACCGATGATCACATGGAGGTGGGAAAAGGGAAGAGCTAGCCTACGCTAAGCCCCGTAGGATTTTGGGGATTTTGTCCCTCGAGAAAAGGCCAAAAAAAATTATTATTCCGTAGCGGATATGTGTCACATATCTTCTACTAGTAGAACATTTTATACCTTTTCATTCTTGTTCCCAATTCGGACTGTGCCTTTTCCAATGATTTTGGATGAATCATCATTTCCAAAGGAGATTGATCCATCTCTTTCCTTTTGTAATGTAAGAAACTTGTATCTATCACCTGTCATGTGTTTTGAACATCCATTGTCAACATACCAACCATGTTTCTTATATTTATCTTGTAGAGTGATTGTGCATTCTTCATTGCTATACTGATCTTTCTTTCTTATCCATGTAATTTTCTGAGGTTCTTGTTTGTGACTCTGTTGAGGTTCTTTAGGAGGGACTGTCATTCTGCAATTTTTGGCCATGTGTCCAAAATTGTTACATTTGTAACATTCCACTTCAGTTCTCAAGGATTCAAACCTGTTGTAACTTCTTCTTTGTGTTTCACTAGGTCTTCTTGAATAACCCCTTTGTGTATGGATCTCAAAGTAGTTACGGTTCTTGTTGTTAGATTTGCAATTTACAACTTTATGTCCAAAATTATTACAATCATAACATAAACCAAAAAATATAGTTTGATACCTGGTAGTTGAAGATCTTATGAAAGGAGGTGCTCTTATGAATCCTTCTTCTTCTTGAGGCCTGTCTATTTGTTGTTGATTCTGAAATCTGAATCTTCTCGATGGAGGAGTG
>ML806339.1:52043-110053 GCA_009831015.1 Picea engelmannii | reverse complement strand
AGGTCACTTGGCCCACTTTCCTTATTTTAGGGTTGGGTCCACTTCTAATTTCTCCATTAAATTTATTATTGAAATAATTTATTTTGTATTCACTTTGAATTGTAATGCACTCATCACTTCACTTTATTATTTACCTTTTAAAATCTCTTAAACCGCTTTAACTACTTTGACCTTTTGGGGCTTCTAGATGACATATGAGGGTCCTCCAACTTTGTAAGGCCATAAATCTCAAACCGTGAGGAGTTATTTGATGTTCTACATACCACCAGAAATGGCATGACATGTACTATCCATATAGAATAGTATTGTCTGAAAATATATCATAACTCATACCATTACCCATCAAACAAACTTGGGTCCATTACCCAGACCTGGGGTCTCCAACTTCTCATGGCCATAACTCTCTAACCGTGAGGAATTATGTGACATTCCACATACCAACATAAATGAAATGACAAGAACTATCCATCTAGGATAGTTTTCCTGACAAAATGACTTTCCTTCATCTTATTATTCCATAATTAAGCATGGGTTCTCTTACTCCACAAAGCGTCTTCCCGTGAGGGCTTTCACCATAAGGGGACGACTTTGGAGTTCATCCATATTTACTTCTTATCAACCATGACAAAACAATAATGAGTCATATTTACATCAAACAATATTGGGTCCATTACCCAAGCCTTTGTGCTACAGGGATTCTTCTCTTTTGGAAAATCTTCAACTTCCAAAAGGTTATCGTAAGCTTTCTCCCAACCCATCGTTAGTTGATGGACTGGTCAATATGGTTCAATGCTCGGTCAATCTAGTTCCATACCCGTTCAATCCGGTTGATCAGGTGGTCAATCTAGTTTCATCCTGGGTTGAACCACTCGCCAAAGTAGTTGATCTTGTTATGTCATCGATCGACCCAAATTTTCATATGGAAAGTGAAACCCAAGTGACTAATCTAGTCCTGTCATTGGTCAATCCCACTCCTCCTCTGATGAGTGTTAAAGTGGTTGCTCCGGTGACTTCATCGGTCAATCCCACTCCTCCTCTAACGAGTGATAAGGTGACATATATAGTCCTTTCATCGGTCAATCCCACTCTTCCTTTGAGGAGTGTCAAGGTGGTTGATCTGATCCCATCATCGATTGATCCTACTCTCCCTCTAGAGAGTAAAACCTATACTGCCCACATTTTTCTCATTGACACAGGATCTCCCGTGTTGGGGGACAGTCCTCCTTCTCCTGCGAGAACCCCTCCACATAATGAGACCATCCTTCTAGATTGGGGTGTGATAATTGGACCTCGTGTTCCCTCTCACATTCCTTTCACGATTATAGTAAAATTTTGTGATCAGGATGTTCCTCAGACGTTAACCGATGAAGGCTCATCCGTTAGTATTTTGTCCTCTATTGCTTGGAAATATTTGCGTTATCCTCATCTTGTGTCGGTTACCCAGAATCTGTATTCTTTTAATAGAAGAACCAATCACCCTTTAGGGATCCTTCCTCAGTTTACCATAACTTCGGGAGAGAAAACTATTTTTATTGACGTTATGGTAGTCCAGGACCCCTTGGATTTCTATCTACTCCTTGGGTGAGATTTTGTCTATGCCATGAAATCTATTGTCTCCACTCTTTTTTGTGTCATATATTTCCTGCACGATGGAAGAATGGTGACTATTGATCAACTTTCGTTTGTTGGCCCTGACTTAACCATCAACCCAATGACCTCCCTAAATGGGTCTTATATGCAATCAGTATCACCCTTGCCATAGGTCAATTATGTGGCGTTGTGTCCCATGAATTCAACTTCTAATGATTTGGATCTGGTAGTTGACATGGTGATCTCTTCGATAGGGATATTGGAGCTAGATCTCCTTACCCCTGACGAGACCCTTGACATGTGTTCCTTCCAGAGCATTCTTCTTCCATCCAGTGAAGATCTCTTGGAAGCCATGACCGATTTTTGTCCATTGACATGGTGTCCTTCCAGAGCGTTATTCTCTTGTAACACATGATCAATAAAGGTCATGAGCATAGTTTTTCTTTTCTGTAGCAAGCTCATTAAAAAATTAAACATAGGTTATGAGCATAGTTCCCCTCTCTGTAGCATGCTCATTAAAACATGAAATGAACATCTCGGGATTGAACCCGAAACCTTGAGCATAGTTATTTTCTTGTGTCAAGCTCGTTAAAAAATGAAACAGTCACCTCTCCTTTTAGATTGAGTCTTTCTATAGATCTCATAGATCTCAAGTCGAGTCTTTCGTTAGGCCTCGTATTTGAACCTTCATTTCATCCACCTATATCCTTTTTCTCCATCTAGTACAGAAATTGGTGACAAACTCAAAGTCGGTGAATGAATTAAATCTTGGAGGGGCATGTCTCCAACCTTTGATGATCACTCTAGAGTAATGCCACTAGCTTTTGACGTTGGGGGCATATCGAGCTTAGTCTTTGTTCTTTCTCGCACTTGCAAATACATGAGAATGTAACCGAGTAAACTTTTATCTATTTTTCAGACTCGAATTCGTTATATGAAAAAGGAACCCCTGGAGTCTTCTTTAAACTATTTTTAGACTCTCTAAAAAGTGAAAAGATTTTCAAGTGATCTTGCTTCCTTTCCCACTCGTTAAAAGGTTTGAAAGGGCGTCTTTCGAGTGATAATTTATCTATTTTTTGGCCTCGTAAGATTAATATTACAAAAAAGGACAACATTGGAGTCATCTTTATGTAATTTTTAGACTCTCTAAATATGAAAACCCTTGAGTTTACCTTCTCTGGACTCGTTAAGCATTCATAAATTGAAGGGATCATATGATACTGAACCCTTACTTCTTCCATTTCGTTAAAAAAAGGAAGAGGAACTTACTGAAGGTGATTTATATCAATCATGTGTTACCCTCCTCGAGCTCGTTAAAGCGAAAAGAGGTACTTGTTTATCTGGATGGGGGAAAAATTGAAAGAAACAAGTCAAGCTATTTTTGAGAAATTTACTGGTAACCTTGCAGTCTCCCTTGAACACGGTGTTTTATCTTTGCATGCATTTCAATCTACTGAATCTCTGCACTGAACCAATCCTTTGAGTTTCCTTACTCCTTTGGGTCACCCGACGTAAGTCACAACATCCATTGCATTATCAAGTGTTGGTCCATATCAAGTTTATGTCGTTATGACTTAGTGTTCAAAGGAAGTATCTGCCTCGAGAGTCATCCATCACAAATATATTTTTTCAATACCCGTGTCAGTCCATGTTCACTTGATCCACCAATTATATCTCTATGCATGTTTCATGTCTTTGATGGGGGATACATCAAGGCCCTCCTTCGATGAGTCTATTCCTGTCGACTTCAATACATTATCTAGGAGTTAGACTTAGAAACCGGTTAGTACTTTGGGACCTGCATGCCTCAATGGCAGGCCTCCTCATGTCATCTGACAGTAGGTTTACATCATTGAACTCTAATCGGATGATTCCATGAATGTTCAACTTCATCTCATTAATTCACATTCGTTGGAATGTACTAGAGTACCTTGGGAATCATTGACATCAATGATGATCTACCTCGCACTTGTTAACGGTTTACCTCATTGACCGGTAATCAAGTGGTTTCTGCCATGTTCGACATTAGGACATCTATTCACATTGTTATATTTGTACTACATCGAGATTGGTAAGAAGACCCTAGGTTGAGTCATTCACTCTGATATATACTTTTCCCAGGTTGTGATGGAGTTTCTCTTGAACTATGACACATATACTGTTACATAGATGCACTTTGTATTGGTCATGGCTATGTCTTTTCATCTCGTATATCCACTTTGTATTCTTTGTGGATACAATCAATTCAGGTCATAGAAGTATAGATCCATATTGTATCTTCAGTGGCTATACCATTTTGTCCATATAATTATGAATCTGCAGTGTATTTTATGGCCGCCATACCTAAAAGTCTTTATCAATCAAGCATAGGTATGCCTGCCTTGGGTTTGAAACATGTCATAATATTTGTTTGGTGTTTGTGTGCATAATTTTCTAGGTTCCTCTGCGTCCATACCCTTGCTTGAAAATTTTTACAAAGTACTTTAGTCATCATCGTCTTCTGACTTCGCACTTTGGGGGGCAATCTGTTACACCTCAAAATTATTCACTTTGATAGTGTCGCAAGTGTCGTCATTACAAGTGTTGTAAGTGTCACATCTTTTCCGCAAGTCTCGCATCTTGACTACAAGTGTCACAAGTGTTTCAAACATCATACTACCACATTTACTATGTCTTTCCTCTAACGACATCACAAATACACTTAAGACACCTCAAAGGCTAGTTTGGAAGAGGAGAAATCAGTTGACAGGGAGTACAAACCTTTTTCCATTGAAAGAACCACTAAAAAATGAATTTTGGAGAGGAGAACTCCCCTACCCACTTTCAGGAGTTCTATCGCTCCATGGGCCTCTTTGGGGGAGCGTTTGAGCACTCTGGGCACCCTTATGGGGGAGCGCTACCCTTTTTTGAGTAGATTATGGGTTTGTTGAGGAAAATTAGGAAAGAATCCCTCAATTCATGAAGGAGAGGAATACTCAACTTATCCCAAATATCTCTCAAGTGGTTAGACCCCTCCAAGGTTATATAAGGAGGATTTCTCATGGTGAAAGGGTACATGGTACATGACATGCAAAATGTTGGAGGTATGAAACCTATGATCTCATAGGAAACATACAAGAGATGAAAAAATGGAGATTGAGAATTGCATCAAACTTATGATCTCATGAGTGAGATGTCATCAAAGAAATCAGTGGAGATTATTTGAGAAAAGGGGTTGAACAAGGAGGACTGGAAGAAGATGTTGCACCTTCATCCAAAGGATTGTAAGTACTTTTACTTGTTCTCATTAATAATCAATGCTTGGCCTGTTTCTTTCAAACTTGTGCTTGTTCCACATGAGTTTGTTTGTAGTAGATGGATCTATGTTTGAGCTAATATTAGTAGAGTAGGAAGTCTTTTATACCTTTGTTTGTTTTACAAGACCTATCAGGGAGCTCAGGATCAAAGCTCAGCATGGACTTTGCAAGGAGAAATGTCACTAATAAGATACATATCTTTTCTCCTTCTCTTTCATTCATTACCCTAATTGGATCTAAAAGGAAGTTAGTGTCCATGTTAAGAACTTTTCTATATTGGCCTTAAGAGTCTAGAGACCAAGAGGGAATCCACTTGTCCGCAGGGGGATTTACCTAAAACAGAAATTGGCGACCATACTGGGGATGGAGCTCTGATTTTTGTTTCCATTCCCAGATCTTGTTGTGGCCCTTTTCCCACTCACTTGAACTTCTCCATTATGTGTCTCTAATCCTTAGGTTTTCTTTTTGGCTCTTGGTTCATCTTATACACTGAAAGTTTGCATTTTTCCTAAGTTTTTTTCAATTTCTGGGCAAAATTCTGAGTTTTTAGAGGCCAACGCTCCCCTTCCCTTATCACCAGAGTGTTGGAACTCCCTTGCAGTATTCTACAGAGTGGTGGAGTGCTCTATGTCCCCTTTTGGGGGAGGGCTACCCCATTTTCTGCAAACAATCTTCTTAAAAATTGGTTTTTTCTCAGTTTTTTGTTGATTCATCTGCTCAGGGTTCATGATATCTAAGTGTGGCCTTGTTTAGCCTCCAATTATTTGATTTCTAAGGATTAATCATCTCTTATTTGTATTTTTTACATTTTTCCTTACTTTGCAATAACTCTTTGTCCTTGACGATTCAGATTCAATTTGTCGTTTTCTTCTCATTTATCTGATTGAGTGAAAACTTTGTAAGGAGATTCAAAGGTATTTTGTAACTTTCCTTCTAATATTTGAGGTCTTTTCTCCAAGCATTTCCTGCTGTCTGGACTTGTTTTTCTTTTTCCTTGTTTGATCACAACAAGGGTGTCTTTTGGTTTATGTGAAGTTTTCTTTGAGATTGCTTAAATCTCACAACTCTTGAAGTCTGATTAGCATAGGAATATTTACATCTACTAGTTATCAGTCACATATAAAAAATTTAGCATTGCATTGGATTCTTTATTGAGGACTATTGCATAATTTATTTGCATCTTAGTGTTTGAAAGTGAAAAATATTTCTCCTTCCCCTACATAGATACTCATTGAAAGAAAAGACTACTTATCATTTCTTATGCATGTTTAGGGAATCGAGTCATGACATCATCACTCTTCACTCTCATACACCTCTGAGTAAACAACAACCCTAAAATCAAGCGCTAAAATAAAATTGATTAGACTTTTTTATATTTTCTAGTAGCAAACCTACATTAGATTAGGTGTAGGGCTTTGGAATAGGTGTGAAATATAACTTTCCAAAGCTACAAACAAACATAGGATCTTGTGTTAGGGAGCAGTGAAATCTAATTGCCGCATGTTTTTCCTGGGAAGCCCTTCTCACACAATTGTTAATCAGAAGGTCACATTAATACTGGTAGAGTTACTCACCCTGCTTTGTTGGTCTTGGTGTAGAGATTATGTGTATTATTTGGGTCACTTGAAGGTATACCGACAATGATGAGTGGAAGCCTTTCAAGTTGATTTCGGGCTAGGTACCTTGCCCTTGCGAGTGGATCGGACTGTCGACTATTTCCCCAGGCATCACTGTTGTGGTTGGTAACCTTAGTGGCCTATCTCTTTAGGTTATTTACACAAGGTAACTGTGGTGGGGAAAGTCTTCACGGTACCTAGAATCGACGTTGGCCAAACTCACTCGAGATCCTTGGAGGGTATACCCATGATTATGTGTGGGAGATTGCACCAGGGTGTAAGTCCGTTATACAGGTCTTCAGCGTAACTTTTCCACCCTCTCTATCTCAACCCCTTCTTACTTTGTTCCCGTGACGTTGGATTTCATCACCAACAAGAGTGCTCATTGTAAGAAGGTTTTGTTTTCTTGCTTTCTTAATAGATTTTTAGCGTGTCTTGTTTGTTTTACTTACTATACCTTAGGTCGAGTCAGTGTTGATGGAATCAACTCCTGGGAGTACCAATGGAGGAACCCCCTATCCCGGGGATATTTTCACCTTTCCTTATTTTGGAAACTTTTGTCCTCCGTACATTGCCACATTGAGTCTTCTAGGACTCACCATCGGATTATCGGTTTGGTTATTCCCCACCCTAGTGATCTCAAATATTCAAAATGTTTTAGCTGCACCTAGTGCTTCAGATGTAAGAACACCACCCACACATCAACCTCATGTCGACCTTTCTCCTTCTTCCCCCATTAAGTCTCCTTCCATTTATTCTTCTTCACCTAGTGAAAGCTCTCAAGCGAGTAGCCGTCTTGATAAGAAAAAGAAGAAACATAAAGAGAAGAAGAATAACTAAAAAGGGACCAAGACTTCAACTAAATCAAATGTTGGATCTACACAACCAGCTACTATTAGAAATACAGAGAATGTTGATGAGGTCAACAAGATTAAAATGAAGAATCTGAAACCCAAATTCCCTTGCAGTCATTGTAAAGGTGACCACTTTCTAAGGGATTTCCTTGGTATTCCCAAGGTCTTAGAAGTGTGGTCCTCCACATCATCGGCCCCCGTTGGTCATGTCGGTGATACCCCGTCAACTAGTGAATTTAAGGTTGGTAAAAAGAAGACAATTGTCAAATTCCCTTGTATGTTATGAGAAGGTGATCATTATTCTCACCTTTGTCCTCATATGGATGAGGCTTCTTCTATTTTGGAAAAAAATCAACTTCCATAAGGTTATCGTAAGCTTTCTCCCAACCCATCGTTAGTTGATGGACAGGTCAATCTAGTTCCATCCCCAGTCAATCTGGTTGATCAGGTGGTCAATCTAGTTTCATCCTCGGTTGAACCACTTACCAAAGTATTTGATCTTGTTCCATCATTGATCAACCCCACGTTTCATATGGAAAGTGAAACCCAAGTGACTAATCTAGTAACGTCATTGGTCAATTCCACTCCTCCTCTGATGAGTGTCAAATTGGTTGCTCCGGTGACTTCATCAGTCAATCCCACTCCTCCTCTAACAAGTGCCAAAGTGGTTGATATGATTACATCATCAGTCAATCCCACTCCTCCTCTAATGAGTGATAAAGTGACTGATCCAGTCCTTTCATCAGTTAATCCCACTCTTCCTTTGAAGAGTGTCAAGGTGGTTGATCCTATCCCATAATCGATCGATCCTACTCTCCCTCTAGAGAGTAAAATCGATACTGCCCACGTTTTTCTCGTTGACACAGGATATCCCATGCTGGGGGGAAATCCTCCTTCTCCTACGAGAACCCCTCCAAGTAATGAGGCCATCCTTTTTTATTGGGGTGTGTTAACTAGACCTCATGTTCCCTCTCACATGCCTTTCAAGACTACAGTAAACGTTTGTGGCTGGTACGTTCCTCAGGCGTTAATAGATGAAGGTTCATCCATTAGTATTTTGTCATCTATTGCTTGACAAGATTTGGGTTATCCTCAGCTTGTGTCGGTTACCCAGACTCTGTCCACTTTTAACAAAAGAACCATTCACCCTTTAGGGATCCTTCCTCATTTTCCCATAACTTTGGGAGGGAAAAATTTCTTTATTGACATTATGGTAGTCCAGGATCCCTTGGATTTCAATTTACTCCTTGGGCGAGATTATGTATATTCCATGGAAGCTATTGTGTCCACTCTTTTTTGTGTGATATATTTCTCGCACGATGGAAGAATGGTGACTATTGATCAACTTTTCGTTTGTTGGCCCTGACTTGACCATCAACCCAATGACCTCCCTAAACAGGTCTTATATGCAGTCGGTATCACCCTTGCAATAGGTAAATTATGTGGTGTTGTGTCCCATGACTTCAATTTCTGATGATTTGGATCTGATAGCTGACATGGTGATCTCTTCGGTAGGGCTATTGGAGATGGATCTCCTTACCCCTAAAGAGACCCTCGACATGTGTTCCTTCCAGAGCATTCTTCTTCCATCCAGTGAAGATCTCTTGGAAGCCATGAATGAGTTTTGTCCATTGACATGGTGTCCTTCCATAGCGTTATTCTCTTGTAACCCATGATCAATAAAGGTTGCGAGCATAGTTTTTATTCTCTGTAGCAAGATCGTTAAAAAATGAAATAGAGGTTATGAGCATAGTTTCCCTCTCTATATAAAGATCATTAAAAAATGAAACAAACATCTGGGGTTTGAACTCAGAACCCTGAGCATAGCTTTTTTCTTGTGTCAAGATCATTAAAAAATGAAGCAGTCACCTCTCCTGTCAGATTGAGTCTTTCGCCAGATCTCGTAGATCCCAAGTCAAGTATTTCATTAGGTCTCATATTTGAACCTTCATTTTATCCACCTCTATCCTTTTTCTCCATCTAGTATAGAAATTGGTGACAACCTCAAAGTCGTTGAATGAATTGAAGCTTGGAGGGGAATTTCTCCAACCTTTGATGATCAGTCTGGAGTAATGCCACTAGATTTTCACGCTGGGGGAATATCAAGCTTAGTGTTTGTTCTTTATTGTGCTCGCAAATACATGAGAACGTAATAGGGTAAACGTTTATCACTTTTTCAGACTCACATTGGTTATACGAAAAAGGAACCCCTTGGAGTCTTCTTTAAACTCTTTTCAGATTCTCTAAAAAGTGAAACGATTGTCGAGTGATCTTTCTTCCTTTCCCACTCATTAAAAGGTTTGAAAGGGTGTCTTTTGAGTGATAATTTATCTCTTTTTCAACCTCATAAGACTAATATTATGAAAAAGGACAACATTGGAGTCATCTTTATGTAATTTTTAGACTCTCTAAATATGAAAACCACCGATTTTACCTTCTCTGGACTCGTTAAAAATTCATACATTGAAGGGCTCATATGAGACCAAACCCTTACTTCTTCCAATTCATTAAATAAAGGAAGAGGGACTTACCGAAGGTGAGTTATATGAAGCATGTGTTACCCTCCTCGAGCTCGTTAAACCAAAAATAGGTACTCGTCTATCTGGATGGGGAAAAATTGAAAGAAACAAGCCAAGATATTTTTGAGAAATTTATTGGTAACCTTACAGTCTCCCTTGAACATGGCATTTTATCTTTGCATGCATTTCAATCCACTGAACCTCTACACTGAACCAATACTTTGAGTTTCCTTAATCCTTTGGGTCACCCGATGTAAGTCAACATCCATTCCATTATCAAGTGTTGGTCCATATCAAGTTTCTATCGTTATGCCTCAGTGTTCAAGGGAAGTATCTGCCTCAAGAGTCATCCATCAAAAATATCATGTTTCAATACCCGTGTCAGTCCATGTTCACTTGATCCACCAATTACATCTCTGTGTTAATTTCGTGTCATTGATGGGGGATACATCAAGGTCCTCCTTCGACTACAAGTTTCACATGTGTTGTGAACATCATACTGCCATATTTACTATGTTGTGCCTCTAACAACATCACAAAGACACTTAAGACACCTCAAAGGCTAGTTTGGAAGAGGATAAATCAGTTGACAGGGAGTGCAAACCTTTTTCCATTGAAGGAACCACTAAAAGATGAATTTTGGAGAGGAGCGCTCCCCTGTCCACTGTCAGGGAGTGCTAGCACTCCCTGGGCCTTTTTGGGGGAGCGTTTGAGTGCTCTGTGCACACTTATGGGGGAGCACTACCCTTTTCTGAGTAGATTTTGGGTTTGTTGAGGCAAATTGGGGAAGAATCCCTCAATTCCTTAAGGTGGTTGGATTCGAATAGATGGTCAAGGCATGATATTAGGGAAGATCCTCAACTGAAGGAGAGGAATCCTCAAATTGTCCCAAATATCTCTTAAGTGGTTAGACCTCTCCAAGGTTATATAAGGAAGATTTCTCATGGTGAACGGGTACATGGTACATGACATGCAAAAGGTTGGTGGTATGAAACCTATGATCTCATAGGAAACATATAGGAGATGAAACAATGGAGATTGAGAATTACATCAAACTTATGATCTCATGAGTGATATTTCATCAACGCAATTAGTGGAGATTATTTGAGCAAAGGGGTTGGACAAGGAGGATTGGAAGAAGTTGTTGCACCTTCATCCAAAGGATTGTAAGTACTTTTGCTTGTTCTCATTAATAATCAATGATTGGCCTATTTCTTTTAAACTTGTGCTTGTTCCACATGCATTTTTCTATGGTAGATGGATCTATGTTTGAGCTAATATCAGTAGAGTAGGAAGTCTTTTGTACCCTTGTTTGTTTTACAGGACCTATCAGGGAGCTCAGGATCGAAGCTCAGGCTGGACTTTGCAAGGACAAACATCGCTAATAAGGTACATATCATTTCTCCTTCTCTTTCATTCATTAGCCTAATTAGATATAAAAGGAAGTCAGTTTCCATGTTAATCACTTTTTTTTCATGGCCTTAAGAGTCTAGAGACCAAGAGGGAATCCACTTGTCCGCAGGGGTATTTACCTAAAACAGAAATTGGTGACCATTCTGAGATGGAGCTCTGATTTTTGTTTCCATTCCTAGATCTTGTTGTGGCCCTTTTCCCACTCACTTGAAATCCTCCATTATGTGTTTCTAATCCTTAGGTTTGATTGTTGGCTCTTGGTTCATCTTATACACTGAAATTTTGCATTTTTCCTGAGTTTTTTATTTTTATTTTTGGGCAAAATTATGAGTTTTTAGAGGCTATTACTCCCCTACCCTTATCACCATAGCATTGGCACTCCCTTTTAGTGTTCCATAGAGTGGAGGAGCACTCTCTTTCCCCATTTGGGGGAGCGCTACCCCATTTTCTACAAACAATCTTCTTAAAAATTGGTTTTTTCTCAGTGTTTTTGTTGATTCATCTGCTCAAGGTTCATGATATCTTAGTGCGGACTTGTTTAGCCTCCAATTCTTTGATTTCTAAGGATTAATCACCTCTTGTTTGCATTTTTGAAATTTTTCCTTACTTTGCAATAACTCTTTGACCTTGTTGATTCAAAGTCAATTTGTCGTTTTCTTCTCGTTTATCTGATTGAGTGAAAACTTTGTAAGGAGATTTAAAGGTATTTTGTAACTTTCCTTCTGATCTTTGAGGTCTTTTCTCCAATAATTTCCTCCTGTCTAGACTTTTTTTTATTTTTCCTTAATTGATCACAACAAGGGTGTCTTTTGGTTTATGTGAAGTTTCTTCCAGATTGCTTAAATCTTACAACTCTTGAAGTCTGATTAGCATAGGAAGCTTTACATATACTAGTTATCAGTCACATATAAACATTTTAGCATTGCAATGGATTCCTTATTGAGGAATATTGCATAAGGTCTTTGCATCTTAGTGTTTGAATGTGAAACATATTTCTCCTTCCCCTAGAAAGACATGCATTGAAAGAAAAGACTTCTTATCATTTCTTATGCATGTTTTGGGAATTGAGTCATGACATCATCAATATTCATTCTCATACATCTCTGAGTAAACAACAACTCTAAAATCAAGGGCTAAAATAAAATTGATTAGATGTTTTAATATTTTCTAGTAGCAAACCTACATTAGATTAGGTGTAGGGATTTGGAATAGGTGTGAAAGATAACTTTCCAAAGATGCAAACAAACATAGGATCTTGTGTTGGTAACCTTAGTGGCCTATCTCTTTAGGTTATTTAAACAAGGTGACTGTGGAGGGGAAAGTCTTCATGGTAATTGGAATCGACGTTGGCCAAACTCACTCAGGCTCCTTGGAGGGTATACCCATGATTATGTGTGGGAGATTGCACCAGGGTGTAAGTGTATTAAGAAGGTCGTCAGCATAGCTTTTCCACCTGCTCTATCACTGCCCCTTCCTACTTTGTTCCTGCGATGTTGGATTTCATCACCAACCAGTGTGCTCATTGTGAGAAGGTTTTGTTTTCTTGCTTACTAGATTTTAAGCGTGTCTTGTTTGTTTTACTTAGTAGACCTTAGGTTGAGTCAATGTTGATGGAATCAACTCCTGGGAGTACCAATGGAGGAACCCCCTATCCCAGGGACCCTTTCACCTTTCCTTATTTTGGAAACTTTGGTCCTCCGTACATTGCCACACTGAGTCTTCTAGGACTCACCATTGGAATACCGGTTTGGTTATTCCCCACTCTGGTGATCTCGAATCTTCCCAATGTTTCAGCTACACCTAGTGCTTCAGATGTAAGCACACCACCCACACATCAACCTCATGTCAACCTTTCTCCTTCTTCACTTGTTAATGACCTTTCTCCTTCTTCACCCATTAGTTCTCCTTCGATTTCCTCTTCTTCACCTAGTGAAATCTCTCAAGCGAGTAGCCGACTTGATAAGAAGAAGAAGAAACATAAAGAGAAGAAGAAGAACAAGAAAGGGACCAAGCCTCCAACTACATCAAATGTTGGATCTACGCAACCAACTACTATTAATAGTACAGGGAGTGTTGATGAGGTCAACAATATTAAAACGAAGAATCTGAAACCCAAATTCCCTTGCAGTCTTTGTAAGGGTGACCACTTTCTGAGGGATTTCCCTAGTATTCCCAAGGTCTTATAAGTGTGTTCCTCCACATCATCGGCCCCTATTGGTTATGTCGGTGATACCCCATCAACTAGTGAATTTAAGGTTGGTAAGAAGAAGACAACGTTCAAAATCCCTTGTATGTTATGCAAAGGTGATCATTATTCTCACCTTTGTCCTCGCATGGACGAGGCTTCTTCTCTTTTGGAAAAACTTTAACTTCCAAAAGGTTATCGTAAACTTTCTCCCAACCCATTGTTAGTTGATGGACTGGTCAATCTGGTTCCATCTCAGGTCAATCTGGTTGATCATGTGATCAATCTAGTTTCATCCTGGGTTGAACCACTCACCAAAGTAGTTGATCATGTTCCGTCATTGATCAGCCCCACTTTTCATATGGAAGGTGAAACCCAAGTGACTAATCCAGTCCCATCATTGGTCAATCCCACTCCTCCTCTGATGAGTGTCAAAGTGGTTGCTCCGGTGACTTCATCGGTCAATACCACTCCTCCTCTAACGAGTGCCAAAGTGGTTGATATGATTACATCATCGGTCAATCCCACTCCTCCTCTAACGAGTGCTAAAGTGACTGATCCAGTCCTTTCATCGGTCAATCCCACTCTTCCTTTGAAGAGTGTCAAGGTGGTCGATTTGATCCCATCATTGATCGATCCTACTCTCCCTCTAGAGAGTAAAACTGATACTTCCCACATTTTTCTCGTTGACACAGGATCTCCCATGCCGGGGGGAAATCATCCTTCTCCTGCGAGAAACCCTCCACATAATGAGGCCATCCTTTTTTATTGGGGTGTGCTCAATAGACCTCTTGTTCCCTCTCACATTCCTTTCAAGATTACAGTAAATTTTTGTGGTCGAGACGTTCCTCAGATGTTAATAGATTAAGGTTTTTCCATTAGTATTTTGTCCTCTATTGCTTGGAAAGCTTTGGGTTATCCTCAGCTTGTGTCGGTTACCTAGACTCTGTCTTTTTATAATAGAAGAACCAGTCACCCTTTAGGGATCCTTCCTTGGTTTCCCATAACTTTGGGAGTGAAAACTATCTTTATTGACGTTATGGTAGTCTAGGACCCCTTGGATTTGGATTTACTCCTTGGGCGAGATTATGTCTATGCCATGAAAGATATTGTGTCCACTCTTTTTCGTGTGATATCTTTCCCGCACGATGGAAGAATGGTGACTATTGATCACCTTTCGTTTGTTTACCCTAACTTGACCATCAACCCAATGACCTCCCTAAACAGGTCTTATATGCAGTCGATATCACTCTTGCCATAGGTCAATTATGTGGTGATGTTTCCCATGACTTCAACTTCTAATGATTTGGATCCGGTAGTTTAAATGGTGATCTCTTCAGTAGGGATATTGGAGATGGATCTCCTTACCCCTGACGAGACCCTTGACAAGTGTTCCTTCCAGAGCATTCTTGTTCCATTCAATGAAGATCTCTTGGAAGCCATGATCGAGTTTTGTCCAATGACATGGTATCCTTCCATAGCTTTATTCTCTTGTAACACATGATCAAGAAAGGTCGCAAGCATAATTTTTCTTCTCTATAGAAAACTTGTTAAAAAATGAATTAGAGGTTATGAGCATAGTTTCCCACTCTGTAGAAAGCTTGTTAAGAAATGAAACAGACATCTGGGGATTGAACTCAAAACCCTGAGCATAGTTATTTTCTTGTGTCAAGCTCGTTAAAAAATGAAGCAGTCACCTCTCCTGTCAGATTGAGTCTTTCGCCAGATCTCATTGATCTCGAGTCGAGTCTTTTGTTAGGCCTCTTATTTGAACCTTCATTTCATCCACCTCTATCATTTTTCTCCATATAGTACAGAACTTGGTGACAACCTCAAAGTCAGTGAATAAATTGAATCTTGGAGGGGAATGTCTCCAGCCTTTGATGATCACTCTAGAGTAATTCCACTAGCTTTTCATGCTGGGGGCATATCAATCTTAGTCTTTGTTCTTTCTCGTGCTCGCAAATACATGAGAATGTAACCAGGTAAACTTTTATCTATTTTTCGGACTCACATTGGTTATACGAAAAAGGAACCCCCTAGAGTCTTCTTTAAACTCTTTTCAGACTCTCTAAAAAGTGAAAAGATTGTCGAGTGATCTTTCTTCCTTTCCGAATCATTAAAAGGTTTGAAAGGGCATCTTTCGAGTGATAATTTATCTCTTTTTCGGCCTCGTAAGACTAATATTATGAAAAAGGACAACATTGGAGTCATCTTTATGTAATTTTTAGACTTTCTAAATATGAAAACCCTCGAGTTTACCTTCTCTAGACTCATTAAACATTCATACATTGAAGGGCTCATATGAGACCGAACCCTTACTTATTCCATTTCGTTAAAAAAGGAAGAGGGACTTACCGAAAGTGAGTTATATCAAGCATGTGTTACCCTCCTCGATCTCGTTAAACCAAAAAGAGGTACTTGTCTATCTGGATGGGGGAAAAATTGAATGAAACAAGCCAAGCTATTTTTGAGAAATTTACTTGTAACCTTACAGTCGCCCTTGAACATGACATTTTATCTTTGCATTCATTTTAATCCACTGAACCTCTGCACTGAACCAATCCTTTGATTTTATTTACTCCTTTGGGTCACCCTACGTAAGTCACAACATCCATTGCATTATCAAGTGTTGGTCCATATCAATTTTCTATCGTTATGCCTCAGTGTTCAAGGGAAGTATCTGACTCGAGAGTCATCCATCACAAATATCCTGTTTCAATACCTGTGTCAGTCCATGTTCAATTGATCCACCAATTACATCTCTATGTCCGCTTTGTGTTGTTGATGGGAGATACATCAAGGCCCTCCTTCGATGAGTCTATTACTGTCAACTTCAACAAATTATCCAGGAGTTAGACTTAGAAACCAGTTAGTACTTTGGGACCTGCATGCCTCAATGGCAGGCCTCGTCACATCCGACAATAGGTTTACATCATTGATCTCTGATCGGATGATTCCATGGATGTTCGACTTCATCTCATCCATTCACATTCGTTGGAATGTACTAGAGTACCTTGGGAATCATTGACATCAATGATGATCTCCCTCACACTTGTAAACGGTTTACCTCATTGACCGGTAATCAAGTGGTTTCTGCCATGTTTGACATTAGGACATCTATTCACATGGTTACATTCATACTACATCAGGATTGGTAAGAATACCCTGGGTTGAGACATTCACTCTGATATATACTTTGCCCAGTTTGCGATGGAGTTTCTCTTGAACTATGACACATATACTATTACAATGATCCACTTTGTATTTTTCGTGGCTATGTCTTGTCATCATGTAGATCCACTTTGTATTCTTCGTGGATAATATCAGTTCAGGTCATAGGAGTTTAGATCCACATTGTATCTTCAGTGGCTATACCATTTTGTCCATATAATTATGAATCTGCAGTGTATTTTATGGCCACCATACCTAAAAGTCTTTATCAATCAAGCATAGGTATGCATGCCTTAGGTTTGAAACATGTCATAATATTTGTTTGGTGGTTGTGTGCATATTTTTCCAGATTCCTCTGCATCCATACCCTTACTTGAAAAAATTTACAAAGTAATTCAGTCATCATCGTCTCCTGACTTCTCACTTTGGGGGGAAATCTGTTACACCTCAAAATTAGTCACTTTGATAGTGTGGCAAGTGTCGTCATTACAAGTGTAGTAAGTGTTGCATCTTGTCTGCAAGTGTCGCATCTTGACTACAAGTGTCACAAGTGTTGCAAACATCATACTACCATATTTCCTATGTCGTGCCTCTAATGACATCACAAAGACACTTAGGACACCTCAAAGGTTAGTTTGGAAGAGGAGAAAACAGTTGACAGGGAGTACAAACATTTTTCCATTGAAAGAACCACTAAAAAATGAATTTTGGACAGGAGCACTCCCCTACCCACTGCTAGGGAGTTCTATTTCTCCCTGGGCCTCTTTGGGGGAGAGCTTGAATGCTCTGTGCACCCTTATTGGGGAGAGCTACCCTTTTTTGAGCAGATTCTAGGTTTGTTGAGGCAAATTAGGGAAGAATCCCTCAATTCCTGAAGGTGGTTGGATTTGAATAGATGGTCAAGGCATGATATTAGGGAAGATCCTCAACTGAAGGAGAGGAATCCTCAACTTATCCCAAATATCTCTCAAGTGGTTAGACCTATCCAAGGTTATATAAGGAGGCTTTCTCATGGTGAAAGGGTACATGGTACATGACATGCAAAAGGTTGGAGGTATGAAACCTATGATGTCATAGGAAACACACAGGAGATGAAACAATGGAGATTGAGAATTACATCAAAATTATGATCTCATGAGTGATATTTCATAAAATAAATCAGTGGATATTATTTGAGCAAAGGGGTTGGACAAGGAGGACTGGAAGAAGTTGTTGCACCTTCATCCAAAGGATTGTAAGTAATTTTACTTGTTTTCATTAATAATCAATGCTTGGCCTGTTTCTTTCAAACTTGTGCTTGTTCCACATGATTTTGTCTGCAGTAGATGGATATATGTTTAACCTAATATCAGTAGAGTAGGAAGTCTTTTGTACCTTTTTTTTTTTTACAGGACCTATCAGGGAGCTCAAGATCGAAGCTCAGCCTGGACTTTGCAAGGACAAACGTCGCTAATAAGGTACATATATTTTCTCCTTCTCTTTCATTCATTAGCCTAATTAGATATAAAAGGAAGTCAGTGTCCATGTTAAGCACTTTTTTGTCTTGGCCTTAAGATTCTAGAGACCAAGAGGGAATCCACTTGTTCGCAGGGGGATTTACCTAAAACAGTGGTATCAGAGAACTTTCCTTTACAAAAAAGTGTGGGTTGTTTTTTTCAGGGTAGAGACGTATTATGACATATTAAATCTACAAATATCTTTCATTCTGTGTGTAAAGACAAGTTCGAGGAAGAATACACGCTGGAACTACAAATGGCATTTAAGTACACATTGTTGGCCACCCGTGTAACGCATGTTGGTACCCCTTCGAGTGGTAGCGCATCAGAAAGAACTTATATATGGATCAACCTAGATATCTTGAATCCCTTCATATATAAACCAATAGGCCATATCATTGTTATAGTACCACTGAGAAAAACACTCGAGAAGATACTCTCTCATACTTGGATAGTCGGGTAGTATGTCTAAGGGTAGGTATAGATTCCTTAGTTGGTGCCCTGAGATATTGGGCTGAGTACTATTGATCGACCTCACATGTATATCAAAGAGCTATAGCATAGGGTAAAACATTATCTGTAGAAACCATGAATACCCTAACCTTGGGAAGGAAACATAAATTGAACAGACAAGATCTATTGTCATGCAACTTTACCTCCTGCATTCTGGTTGTGAAATTACTACACATTTTTCCCTATTAAGAATTTGGGCCTTTCAACACTGAAGTATTCTTCAGATCAGAGTATAACTCTGCAGGAGTAAAAATAAATTATGGGGCTTCTCACACTATTATTTGAGAACTATCCCATTAGATTCCTCTCTTCATCCCGATCGTAGTGGTACCTATCATTTTTAACCCTATTTTTTTGTGGCTCGACCCCTTTCCTGCCCCCTATTTGAGACTTATCCCATTGGATTCCTCTCTTCATTCCAATCACAGTGGTATCCATCATTTTTAACCCTATTTTTATGTGGCCCAAACCCACCCCCCATCATCCCCCTATCCCACCAACCTCCTTATCCTAGGTTGTATTCTCTCCCTAAGTTTTCCCCATGTCCCATGCTTTGACTTGTGCTCATACCATGGAAGACTTGAATAGTCGGGTCACCTCACTAAAAACAGTCGTGACCACCATCCACCAATAATAACAGGAGTCCCTCAAGGAAAATTTCAACACCTCGATAAATATCATTAAGTGGAAGCACCATGAGTCCAAATCTGAGGATATTTACTCCTCCCATTCTAATCATACTCATTATTCCCACTCTCATTGGGGTCCTCCACATTCCTGCACTAAGGTGCCCAAATTTGAGATGCGTAAATTTGATCGATATGACCGGGTAGGATGGGTTTCACAAATGGAACACTACTTCTCCCTCCATGATATTAGGCATGATGAGACCAAACTCCATGTGGGAGTTCTGTACTTGGATCAAGAAATATGGAAATGGTGGAAATGGCATAATAAATGTTATCTAGGATTTTCACTTGGACCATGTTCACCAAAGTGATTTGTTCCTATTTTGATAGGGAATCCCATTTTTGGGGTTGAATCACCAAGCTAAAACAAATATGATCTATCACCGACTTCATAACAACATTTGAACAGTTGGCCATCCATACTAAGGTCTTATCAGATGAGTTCCATCTTGATTTGTTTACCAATGACTTAAAGGACACCATTAAGGCTCATTTTTGCATGCATAATTGGGTCACTTGGTTGCAGGCATCCCAAATATCTAGAGAAGAAGAGACCATTCTATAGGCCCAAGCCCTGTGCATTGTAGTTCCCAATCATCCTCACCCAAGGGATACCTCAAATCCTACACAAACATTGAAATTCCAAAAGGTATCTCCAGTAGAAATGGAGAAACATTGCAAGTAAGGAATTTGCTATTACTGTGATCAAAATTATTCACCTGGCCATAAATTTCATGAACAAAATTTCTTCCATATTGATGCATCAACTTCCACTTCCTTTTAATAAATCCCATCAGATGAGGCTCCTGACCAAGAGGATTCCAAACCATGTTTCCACCTCGAATATTTAGTTGTAACCCCTGTGGAACCAACAAAACCCGTCATATCTCTTCATTCCCTCTTGGGTATTTTTTCCCCACAGACATTGAATATCAAGGGATACATCAAATATAGGTTGTTTGTGGTGTTGATTGATAGTTTTAGAACCCATAATTTTATTAATTGCATGCTCACTAAGGAGTTCAATTTCTTTGTCCACCTAGTTTCTGATTTTCAAATCCTCATAGTTAATTGTGGTACGATGAAGTGTGGGGGCATTGTGAGAATGTCAAACTCCAAATGGGTGATTATCATCGAAAAACTCACATGTTCTCTATTTCCATGGGTGGATGTGATATTGTATTGGGTGTGGAATGACTTTGCACCTTGGGATAAATTAAAATGGACTATCAAGATTTATATATGAGCTTCACCCATGGGAGTCACCCCTATACACTTCGAGGCCTCCAAGATGGCTCCCCTGAAATCATCAAATCTCACAGGATGGAAAAAATTTTAAACAAAGGATACCATGGTGTGATTGCTCAATTTAATGCCATCCAGGTCACCGATCAAGCCTCTCTTGAAGTCCCTCCTAGCTTTCAACTAATATTGGATAAGTACCCCAGGGTCTTTGAGGTTACAATAGACTTACCTCCCTCCAGGGGTGAGCATGATTATAACATCCCTCTCCTTATGAGAAGTCAACCCCCCAATGTACACCCCTACAGGTATCCATTTTCTCAAAAACATGAAATAGAAAAGATAGTACAATAATTATTGGAGGCAAGGGTAATTTCCCTAAGTACCATCCCATATTTGTCCCCAGTGGTGATGGTCTTAAAGAAAGAAGGTTCTTGGCACATATGTCCATATTTTTGTGCCCTGAATAAACTAACCATCAAGGATAATTTTCCCATTCATGTCATTGATGATCTGTTGGATGAACTCTAGGGTGCATGTTTATTCACAAAATTAGACCTTTTCTCCGGCTATCACCAAATCCAGATGAAGGAGAAGATATTTCAAAGAATACCTTCAGAACTCATGAAGGACATTATGAATTCTTGGTCATTTATTTTGGCCTTTGAAATTCCCTATCCACGTTCCAAAGTGTCATGAATAAAATATTTAAGCCTTACCTTCGAAATTTTTTCCTGGTTTTCTTTGTTGAAATCCTCATTTACAGCCGCACTTGGGATTCCCACCTTCTCCATGTGGAAAAAGTCCTTCTCTTGCTACAGGAAAACCATTTTTTTTTCAAAAAGACCAAATATTTCTCTGGGGAAAGAAAAGTGGAATAATTGGGACACATTGTGGGTCGAGATGAGGTAAGAGTGGACCCCAAAAAGATACAATATATGTAGGATTAGCCATGACCCATGACCTTAAAGAACCTCCAGGGTTTCCTTGGTCTCACAGGATAGTACTGGAAGTTTGTACACCATTGTGGAAAAATTTATAATCCCTTGACCAACCTTCTTAAGAAGAATGCATTTCATTGTATAGATGTCATCGAGCAAGCCTTCACAGATTTAAAGCGGGACATGTGCACTACTTCATTCTTAGCAACTCACGACTTCAACAAAACTTTTATGGTAGAATCGGATGCTTCCAACATTGGTATTGGAGAAGTGATCAGACAAGATGGTCGACCTCTAGGCTTTACTAGCCAGGCATTAAGTGGAAAATTTTTGGTAAGATCTACATATGAAAAAGAAATGATGGCCATTCTCCATGTGGTGCACACATGTCAGCCATATATTTTGGGACATTGTTTTCATATCAAAACAGATCACCATAGTATGAATTATTTTTTAGAGAAGCATGTATCCTTCCTAGAACAGAACAAGTGGATGACCAAAATGTTGGGTTATGATTATGAAATCATATATAAAAATGGAAAATATAATATAGTATCATATGCCTTGTCACGAAAACATGAGGAGGAAATATCCCTCTTTTTCTTATCCCTACCAGTTCTATTGGATTGAGGAAGTATGATAAGAGTGTCTAACACACCCTACTATGTTCAAGATAATTCATCGACTTTAGGAGGACCCTAATCCTCCCCTCAACTACACTTGGCAAGACAATATTCTCAGGTATAAGGATCACATGGTTCTATCACCATCTTCAACCCTCAATCCAAGGATCTTAAATGAGTTACACTCAGCTTCTATTGTGGGTCACTCTGGATTCCAAAAGACATGTGCTTGTTCTCGTCGTTATTTTTTATGGGAATGCATGCAAAAGGACATCCTTCTCTTTGTTAGTGAATGTGAGGTGTGCCAACGAAATAAAGTTGAAACCATAAAGTCTCCAGGATCTCTGCAACCCCTACCCGTTCCATCTTCTATGTGGATGGACATATCCATGGAATTTACAGTGGGCCTCCCCAAAGACAAGAAAATGTTAGTCATCATGGTGATGGTTGATCACCTCTCCAAGTATGCTCTTTTTTTGCATTACCCCGTCATTTCACACCAACACTAGTAGAACAAGTTTTTCTTGATCATATTTTCAAGTTACATGGCATTCCCACCTCTATTTTGTCTGATCATGACCCGACTTTCATAAACACATTTTGGAAAGATTTGTTTAAATTGCAAGGTACCCAACTAAACATGATCACCACCTATCACCCCCAGTCTGACGAACAAATGAAAGTGGTCAAAAAATGTTTGTAAAAATACTTGTGATACTTTTCTTATGAAAAACAACACCAGTGAGTACAATGGATTCCCTTGGAAGAATGGTGGTACAATACTTCATATCATACAACCACTAAAATGACCCTATATGAAGCTATGTATGGCCAACGACCACGTACAGTCACTACATATCTTCCAGGAATATAAAAGGTCCAATCTATTGATAAAATGTTGCAAGGTAGAACATCCACCCTTGCATCTCTGAATGATAACCTACGCATGGCTCAAAATCACATGAAGGAGAATAAGTCAATGTAAGAAGACCTAATAGAAGCTTCCGCTTCTAGAAATATCTTCCTCTAGAAGTTTCCTTAGAAGACAGAATTAGTATAAATAAGAGTAGGAGGTATTGGATAGCTTGTATTGATAATTATTGTAATAGAGTGTTGATTTGTTGGAGGTTTCCCCCTTGAAGAGGCAAGTGAACATTGTTTCCTATCAATAAATGTATTATTTTGTTGTTGTGGTTTCATCTATTGTGTTGTTCCACTATTATTCTCTGCAATATTTATGTTTTGGCTATTATAATAGATCTGGTACTTTACACAATATCCACAATGATGTACTTATGACCTATGCTAAAGGGAGGGTTACATGTCATAATATCGATCCCCCACTTGCAAAATGGACTAGTGATGATGAATCAATGATGTGGAGTTGGTGGATATTTTATTTTGTGATTGAAGAATTGACACTTTTTCCATCTCTTGATTTCATGAATGTAAATGTGGAAGAGCGTAGGCTAGAAATAATCGTCCCATACAAATTTTTAGGAATTCTTAATAAATGGCCTCTGCAAGAACCACTAAGGTAATTGCACCAAGAAACAAGGTTCTCTGCATCCCAGTATGGGGGGGATGTTGAGGCGTTAGTGTTATGAAGTGTTAGTTTTATGTTAGATAACACTACATTTAAAAAAAATAAAGTCATCTCAATTTAAAAAAACAAAATAATAAAAATAAGTCTCCTTAATTGAACAAAAACAATTAGAAACAAAATTAAAGTTGACTCAATTAAAAAAACACAATTACAAGAAATGTGTAAAAATTGACATGGAATGAAATAATAGTAAAAAAATTACACCTGAAGAAATTAGATCCCTCTTGGCACTTGATATATCCAGTTTTAAGATGGATCTATGTTGGTCATTTAATACCCACTCATCTTCTGCATGGATGAGGTATCGATGCAAGACAATGTTTATCCCCATCGATATAGGACATCTCCAGTGAGGAGGTAATGGGTGGATTGGTAGTATATATGTCTATGGTTATCTCAAGAGAGATGTGGTCCAAATGTTTGAGTGCAAAGTAATTTTAGAGTATCATCATACCATGGGTCATTGATCGATATGAGGAACAAGTGTTCATCCATGAAATTTTCATTGACTAGTGGTTCCTTTGTGTTGGATGGAAGATTGATGATAAACTTTGTAAGGACATGTGACTTATTTATTTTTGGAGTGATGAAAATGAGATTGAAATATTGATTAATTACAATCCAGTGAGTGAACTTACCATTGATCATTCACCAAATGAGAAAGTATTGCATTGGGTTGGATTTTGAAATGACTTCGTTGGTTTGAACAAAAATATAATGGCACATCTTTTGAATTGTGTGAATGAATACCAACATGAGTTTATCATCATGATTGTCATTGATAGGAGGTATTGACATATTATTTCTTTTGTAATAAATGACATGGTCATGACTATCATCCCCTTACTAAACTAACACACCTACAATGGAAATGTTCAAGGTGTATTAGTAAAGGATATAATATTTATTGAAGTTAGTGGGGTTGATTATTGGTGCATTGGAGAGAGAATTATTGAGCAAATAGAAATCTTGTTGTGCCTATTTGTCACGTTGAAGTGGGATGTCTTAGTGTATAAACCTTAAGAAGTCATGAGATAAAGTGGTGTATTCAAGAACAAAGAATCACAGGAAGTTTGATTTTCCCTGTAGAATTTTCATTTAGTGCAAGGTTTTAGGGGGCTTATTTTCACTGATATACTATACTTCTATAGGTTTCATCATGATCCCCTATTGGAAAACGATGAAACATAGTAACTAGCTAGCGATAACACAGAAGACATATTTGAGGGGGTTTAAGATAATTTTGTATCGTTGACATCGTTGAAATATGGTATAGAGATATTTTAGGTGTTGGGACCAATTTTTGGATCACACCATGAGGTCATCAGGATAGTCCAATATCAAATGAGCAAGGTCATGGAATATGTATGTCATGGCATGCTAGAAGGCGTCTCTATCATTTTTAATTCCAAAACACATGATCCATAGTGAAAGTAGTTTTGTATCAATCCATGTGGTGGATATAGATTTAATTATACCCAAATAATTCATCAATAAAAGAAAGGACCTTGTTCCCAAAAAATGCATTGATAACCTGTTCAATGAATAGTTTCAAGAATTTTTCTTTGAGGTGGGCATGATTCATATCTAGAAAAATAGTACAAATGTGAATAGTACCCTACCTTTTGTTCACATGCATGGGATTGGAGACCTATGATGTGTATGTGATGGGATAGATGAAGCCAAATTTAAAAATATTTTCAATATTTTCCTTGATGGCCATGGATCTAGAAAGGTTTAGGAGCCACTATTTATTTTTGATTGGGTAGGCTTCAACCCATGTGTTGATTTCAATGTAAAATAATGGATGGATCAAGTATGGGATTTTTTGTGTATGACAAAGAAAATACATGATGAAACTCTTGAAAGATATATTTATATGAACCAACTTCCTCTAGGGAACATGATGTTGTAAAAAGAATGTCCTCCTTGATACATAGTTTGACTAAAATGTCCACTTTGATAGTGGGGAAAATATTGGCCATAGTACCCTCTTCTAAATCATTTGGGGCTAGGATCAGGTTTTTAAACCAATTGACATGTCCAAGGTGAATGAATTCCTTAGTTTCAACCACACATATGTTTGAAAATGGTCTAGGTTGAAAGGCATCCTAGGGGATGAAGAAGGATCGATGATGCATTGCATCCCATGGGTAGTTGGGTGTTTTCATCATCTCTAAAATTTCCTCATCACAGTGAAATATGTGGGAAGAGGAGGTGAGGTACTTGTGAGAGGCATGAGTTGGTTGGATTAGATTTTAGGTTCCATATATGTCACATGTATGAGACACATTGCTAAGTGTTGAGGATCTTATTGATGTTGAGAAAATGAAAACAAAGTGAGATTCTGTCCAAGGGGCACTTGCATCCCTACCTAGGGATGGAGGGTAGGTGCCAATACACAACACTAATGAATGGTTGTTGTAGGATATGGGTCTTATAGTCATGGAAATGTATTACATATGTACACATTCATGTTTTTCAAGGGCTCTAGGAGGATGTATATTTCCTTTCAAAGATTGTTTGGGAAATTATCCAAGGTAGGAGGTGGAATATACTATAGAGGATTCTCTATGGATTTAACTAGGGTAGTAGGTCAGATTCTCTCCTATTTTGGTAAGGCAAGAGAGACTAGAGTGGGGGTTGTGATTCTTGGTTCTCTCATTTGGGGAAGTGACTCATAAATCCACCTTAGCTTGACCATGCAATGGATATGGTATTCGATGATTGTGGGGACAAGGTAGGTGAAATTGTCAAACTACCCATAAATATTACATAGGTGACTATTCCATTATCCCACTAATGTGGACACATAGTAAATAATGGATGAACCAATTTCCCTAACTAGTGGTGGTTGCAATACTGGGTGAAGAGGGGTAATGGGTTGCACTGGTACAATCATTTGACAAAATAGGGCCAATGTGGCATGAAGCTGACCCAAATATGGAAATGTGTGAGTGTAGTGTCCATATGATAAGAATATTTAACAAGGGTGGATTGTACACAAGGTATTTTTATGCACTGGAGTATTTTTCTTCATGGTGGATGGGTAAGTACTCATAGTAGAAGCAGTAAGAAACAATGGATTTGCCTTGGGTGGATGGAGGAGGTTATTAAGTTCTATAAGCATAGGGTACAAGTTCAATGCATGAATTGAGGCATCAAAAAGAGAATTAGGTGGAGGCACACAAGAATTGGATTGTTAGTTTCCCCTTTATTTCTTAGTTTTTCCACCAAGGGATCCACAGGGTGCATAACTATGTGAGTTGACAGTTTAGGATATGGTGTAAGAGATAGAGGCAATAGGTACCACATGGGTATCACCAAAGTGAGGCCAAGGAAAGTTAGTATGTCCATTAAGGGGTGTCCCACAACTCTAGATAGTGAAAGGAAGAAGGGGATATCAGTGGTAGGATTGTATGCCTCCATGGTGGACGGTGGTATGTCAAACATGGATGATGATACAAACATAGATAGGATGGGATATGGTTCCATTATAACTGATGTGAGGTTACAAATTGTTGGAGATACTTCACACACACCTAAGATTTATTTTTCATAAGGTTTTCCCTATGTTTATTAGTCACTATTTAGCCTCCTAAAGTTTAGGGAGAATATTCTCTTCAGTTCACACTTCAATTTGATCAATTGAGTGGAGTTTAGATGCCACATTGGGATTATCACCATGTAGCATTGGGATCATCACTATATAATGTGCATTTTCCTTGGGATCATCACCAGACTAGCACATTCCTCATGATTCTATGATATCCTCCTCACTTCACTCAGTTTTAGTTAGTTAACTGAAGACTGAGAGACTAGTTAACTCAGACTAGGTGACAGTTCACTAACGTAACTTCCTGAGAGACTAGACTAGGTGGAAGTTTACTTCTGTAACTGCTAGTGTATGTCCAGATCACTCTAAACCACCACTATGGTGCATTGTATTCTCCTTCGGTGCACATTAGTTGAGTTATACAGATTATATCATGTGTAAATTATCATTCATTCATTTGGTTAATGAGAAGTCTTCCATTCTTTCTCTCTTGTTTCTCTTTTCTCATATTTTCTCTACAAAATGTGTATGTCATTTTCTAGCTAGATCTATTATGTGCAGTTTCAACACATTTACACAAACTTGAGTAGAATCTAGTGGTGGAACTTGGGGTGGGTCACTATGATAAGTGCCAAGTAACTTGGAATATTTGAAGATCCTAATGTCAATTTCCATGTATGATGAAAAATATTGATTTTCCCCAATGAGGGGAAGCATGTTATCTAAAGTAGGTGTTGGATAGGGTTCATAGTGCATAATTTCATCAATGATGATGACCTTTCCATTATGAGGGAACATCATCATTTAAAACACTAATAAAGCAATTTATTTCATATCACACATTTAAATGAATCATAGGAGGATGTTGTAGTCTAATAGTTCATCTATGAACTTAATGTCTATCAAGACAGTCTTTCCCACTAACTAGATGGGGATGTTTTGGTAAATCCCCTCATATTGATATGGGTGGTCATCATAAGCTTGAATAGTGATGGAAGATGAAGTATAAGGGAGCTCAATTTTTTCCACATTCTTTTAGACATGATACAAGTATATTCTCTCTCATCTATAATGCATCATTGAATGATGATATTTTTTATTGTCACAGGGATTTGTAATGCTACCAAAGAGGGGAGACTAGGCTCTAATTTGTCAAAATGAAAGGTGATAAATCTTGAATTAGAGAGGTTGAATGGCCCTAATGTTGACGACATGTTGATGTGTCTTAAGTCCCTTGATTCAACAGTAGGAACCAAACCTGCCACCAAGGCCCAATTAAACTATGCAATGTTTGAAGTGGAATGGTTCTCCAGGTCTTTTGATCCGACAAAATTATCAATGGGCTTTATTTTTTCTTGTGAAGGCTCTTCCTTCACTTTGGACTATCTCTTTTTTGTATTTTCTCTTGGGTGGTATTGATATGAGATGTAAGCCGATATAAATGAACTTGACAACAAAAATAGAATTAAGCTTAACTAAGGGGAAGAGGATGAACTTGGGATAACCCGCTGCTCAAGCATGCAGACAACAATTTTACACCACATGCCTAGTACTAATACATTAACCATGTGAGCATCCAACTACTATCTAAGAAACTAATTACAAGAAAGAAAACACATATGCAATAAGATAATGGAAAGAAAAATAATTCATATACCATAATCATTCATCACATAATAACACAATGATTCATCTTCGTCATTAAAGAAAATAACACCAAAACATTGCACCAGATAACTTGAAAACAAAAATAATTGCTCTTACTCGTTACAACATCATTCATGAAATAAGATAGGAAATAGTTCTTCTGCATGTCCAATCACACATGCAGTTGATGAAAATAACTTGTCTATGGTCTAGAAGGACTTCTCAATTCAAGGGGAGCTTCAAAATAATTCTTAACAACCAGAAAGAAAAAGTTATTGCAACAACCATTGACCACTAACTAATTGGTCGATGTTCTTATTTATAACATAAAATCCAACTGAAAATAATGGCTAAGTGTAGTTTGAACAAAATAGAATTCACCACATGGCATCCTCTTCTAACAGTTTCTTTAATAGTCAACTCGAGATATCACTTGAAAGGGTGACTTTCCTCATACTCTGACCAATTGATAAATAGATCCTCGCAATTTTGGGCCCATAGAAACCTGTGTTGCTCCATCAGAGCCACGTAGAATCCTTTGATCACCACTGCATGCGCTCGGTGCTTCACTAGACTAGTGTTTAACTGTTGTAGCATGGTTTGAGCCTTCATCAAAGGTTCCATAAATATTTTCACTTGTCTTAGCGATGTATCGGTCACCTTGGCTAGCTCTTCGGACCATAGTGAATCCTTCTTGGCATGTGATATGACTATGTCGCATAAGTCGATGAAGTTGTCGGGGTTGTTGAACTCGGGGAGTCCTATATCCTTCATCGCTTTATTGATTTTCGGACTTGGTTTCTCCCAGATTCCTCGGTGAAGTCATGTAGCTAATTTTTCTCAATAGCCAAGGATATTTTCCTGCACTTGGGATTAAAATAATTTTTTATAAATTGCTTACAGAACGATACTCGAAAAAATGTATAAAAAACATAAGCTAGAAGAAAAATAGACTGATGCATACCCGTAAATCTCGCTAAGCATGGTTTTTTTATAGTTATCTGTATTTGCAACCTTTCGAATTACCTATACCGTATTTTTTGGCGTCACCATTTTCTTCAATTGGGGTGAGTTAAATATGTGTGCCTCAGCATGGTAGATCGAGTACGGGAAACATCATAGTCAAAGTCACACCAGTGGTCGGTTTTCCCTTGGGGTAAGTAAAGGATGTCATAGCCGAACATGTGACAAAAGTATGAGTAAGTTCCCAGGAGATTGGATACTATTATAAGTGAAGTCGTTAAATGATTTCGATCAAGGCAGATTTCTCTCATAGGAGTCGCATCAGTAAGTGCATAGACCATCATCATCTCATTATGGAGGCTGGGGGAAATGAAAGGAATCAAGATCATCATACCACACATCCTCCATAATTCCTATTGGTTTCATATTGCATTCCTCAGGTCATAGCTATCACATAGAGGTGACACAATAATTATTTGAAATGTCCTGTCGCAAGGAATTCAGTGTCCCCTAGCACGTTCCGGCTCGCTACTCCGCTCCGTTATAAATTTTGGATGTTCTGTAAGAGTTATATTCATTTCTTTGAGTTTATGCACTAGTGGAGATTTGTCTTGTGAGATCAATTTGATCAATCTCTTTGTTTTGGTCTTTTGTCCAGTTACGGACGTATAAGAAAATATGTTGTCTCACCTTGGGATCTCCTCAAAATGAAGGGTGAGGTCTTCGGGGAAATTAGAGTCCCAGGCTTGAGCCAAAACATGTCTGGGACTTGTTCTTATTGACAGGGGGTATTCCTGAGGTTCCAAAGGAAAATTCTGACCTTTGAGCGGGAGCTATAGTTTCTCTCTGTGTGGATACCGAAGTGGAATAATCCATGCCAAGAGGATGCAGGTTGGAGAACATGCCCCCTTCTCAGCAGACACCATGGAGGAGAGGGAGGTCTCAAAAAAACAAGGATGCTGGGGAACACCAAAACCTGGTCGAGCCATGTGCACACTCAACTGCCGAAGAGTCCCTAATGCACGTTATTCATCTCGAACCGGTTGAAACCATAAGTAAGGGAAGCGGGAGCAGAACAAGAAGGATGGAAACCTGGGGTTCTAACGTTCAAGATCCAAACCAATAGCTGGAATAGGCACAACTTGCCATAGCTCAAATTTACCATGAGAATAGGGAGTTACGGTGAGAGTTGGCGGAAAAGAACCCTGAGGTGTCAACATTGAAAGGTCGTGAAGGTAATGTAACCTAGCTTAAAAGATGACTTCGGGAAGCACAAGATATGATCGTGTAGCTACATGAAGCTCAAAGGGTATCAGAAGAACAAAACATGAAAACACCCCAATGAGTGCGAAGCATCCCGAGAGAATATCTACGCACAGAAGAGACATGAATGGTAGACAGTGTTTTGTTTTATTGGACGTTACGCATAATTTTTTGGTAAATTTCCCCATTTTTTGTGAAGATCTTCACGTACTCAATGTGACTAGGATGGTTGGCCAAAAAGGTGTTGGTAGTGTTTATTGTATGTAACCCAAACCTGACAGGAATCTTAATATATAGAACTTCGAAAATTTTCCAAAAGGATTCAAGTCATAGCAATTGAATGCATCATTTCCCCCTTCGTGCGTAAAATTGTGTTCTTGTCTCAATATCTTGTAACTTAACCTTGATTTTATAATTAGCGTAGCTCTAAGTTTCTTTGTTCTTTGGTTGATATTTCCCTAACAGAAACTCCTGACGCCGATTGATTCTGACGTGGCATTACTGACTCAGGACTCATTAAATAAAACCTGGGAATTAGTTCATGGGTAATGGTCAGACTCGAGACTTTGTTTAAGTCGAACGCACTAAACTGAGCTCAACATTGCGACTATCAATGTCAGGTGAGTATCGGGGATCGACCTTTAGGAAAACTAGCACACAGTTTCTTAGTGGGTTATCGTCCTTCGAATCTCCCAATACCAAAAACATCTTGGAAGTCGATGATCGACGATTATTATTTCATTTTTCGTTCAATGCTTATTTTTTTAACCTTTCGTTGATTCTGAATTGATCGGTCATCGGTGATATTCTTGGTGGTGCTTGTCGCAAGAGAAATTTTGCATCTGCTGACGCTGACAAAGATCGGGACTCGACAACTTTGGTTCTCTCTAGCATTTTCTTTCACACTTAATCCTTCCTGATGTCGAATTCCTTAAGCGCGTTCGAGAAAAATTTGACTGTCATTTCTCTAATTTAGATATTAGTATTTTAAGTTAATGATTTTCACATGCCCAAGAAATATTTTAAAGACTTAATGAAAATTAAAAAATGATAAGAAAATGACACATTTTTCATATCAGACAATTCCAAAAGATCAAGTGGTACCCAAAAAGTGAAATTTTACGTATACGTTTTAGGGTGTGTTGAGTGCTCAACAAATGGTGATTCACTGGGCGAAAGAAAAATATTTATTCTTCCTTCATGCTTGGCTGGTATGAAATCTGGTGGAGAAACGTTCCTGGTTTTAAATCAAAGCCTCTTTTACCTTCATAATTTGAAATCCTTCGGTTGATGCTCCCGGGTCTTCTCATGGGGTTTTTACCTTTATTCCTCCTTCGTTTCTTGTAACCCTGACTTTTGCCCCCCTTTTACAAAATTCTAGCAAATCATTCACTAGAATGAAGCCCTTAGTTACCTTTACTCATTCGCTTTGGTGTTGCTCCACTACCAGCGAGCATCCATATCCCCAGCGAAGATATTTGCATACCCTCTCCTATTGATCACTCTTTTGATAATGTCCATTCTATTTCGTCATGATACTCTGAGCGAGTGAGAGAGGATGACATCTATTTATTTCGCAAAGTGAGATGGTTAGGTGGAACCTTTGCTAGATTTGTGTTCGGGTTCGTGTAGTCCTGTCTGGCTTTCCTTATTTCCCTTAAGGTCTCAGCAAACCACTAAGCAGACACTTCTATCATTTCTTTGAAGTTGTTCATTTGCGTGGGTCAAATGGAGGGATCCTCAAAGAAATGGAAAGTTCCTTGATGCTTCTTGTGTTGTATGTTAGCGATGAGTTCGAAACAGAGTTCTCTATGTTTCATTACTTAAGGTACACCATTGTCTTGATAAACACAACTTTCAAAAGTGCATAAATCCATAAAACAAAAGAAAAAGAAAAGAAAAAAAGGAAGTATTTTGAAATCATGAAAACACTAAAACAAGATATTTTTATTTTTATTTTTATTGGAAATATTATTTGAGGGTTTGGCCATTTACTGGGAGGGCATCAGGTTCCCCTCTCAAATTCTATAACCGATAATTTTCCACCCCAATCTTCTCAGCCACCTGGAAAGGTCCAAGCCACAGATTCTAAAACTTAGAATGCTTCCCTTTTGTCTCATTTGCTCTGTCCCATTTTAAAACTAAGTCTCCTACTTCAAAATTCTTTTCTTTATCTTTATTCTTATTAAACCATATTTTCACTATCTATTGGTGAGCTAGGAAATTTGACTTAGCCTTTCTTCTCTCTTCTTCTAGAATGAGCAGAGTATCAATTCTTTGTCGTATGATCGATGAGGGTTCCTCATTGGAATCTTGGGCTAGTTGAAGAGATGGAAGATAAATCCCATTTGGGAGAATGGCTTCATGTTCGTAAAACAAAAAGTACAAGGAATTTCTTATAGATTATTTGGGTGTGACCCTATCGTCCCATAGAAAATTATGGAGTAGATTATGCCAATTCCTCTGGTTATCTGTAACTGTCTTTTTTAATATTCTCACTAGGTTCTTATTGGTTGATTCTGCCACCCCGTTTCCCTGTGGATAATAATTTGCAGAGTACCTAATTATGATTCCTTTGTCTAGAGAAAAATTTGTCAATAGAGTGGAAGAAAAATAAGTTGCATTATCAAAAACTAGAACAGAAGGGACACCAAACCTTGTGATCAACTTTTGTTCTATAAATTGGATCACCACCTTCTCGTTTACGTGAGTTAGAGGGACAACCTATTCACACCTTTGTGAAATAATCGATGGTAGTAAGTATATACTTGTGTTGTTTCGAGGAACTGGGTGTAATTTCTCCTATGATATCCAACCCCCATTGCTCAAAAATCCTAAAGACAGTCACTAGTTGGAGGGGGATTTCTGCTCTCTTCTCTCTCCCAGTGCTTATCTGACAAGTTTTACAATTCCTAGCGTAGGTGTGAGAGTCTTTGAATAAGGTGGGTGAATAATAGTCGACTCTTAGTATCTTATGAGAAGTGGTGTTTCCTGCGAAATGTCCACTGGCAGGGCCATCATGGAGCTCCTTCAAAACTTTGTTTGCATATTCACATTCGATACATCTTAAGAATACCCCATCATAGTTAATGTGAAAGAGTACCAAATTTATGAGGCAATATTGTGCAGATTTTAACTTGAGAGCTCTCTTTTCTCTCGGGTTGATATTTTCTGGATACATTCTGTGGTGTAGGAGATAAGTTAAATTCTCATACCAAGACTCTGGCCCTGGGGAAATGTATGAAGCCTCACCACACCATAATTCCATTTCATTCTCCCATATGAAATCTTCATTTACTTGGTCCTGGGCTTCAGCTGCGAGTTTGACAACCCTTTCCCTTTAACTAGTTTGGCAGTTTTATATCTAGATCAAATTCTTGGACCACTGCCATCCAGTTCCATATTCTTTCCCCCATATCTAGCTGAGTAAACAAGGATCATACCATAGGGTGAGGCACAATAATTTTGGTGTGATTCTTGAGGATGTAAGACTTCAAGTGTTATACTGCCTTGTATACCACATAGGCCTCTTAATCAACAACAGGATAGTTAAGTTCAGCTCCCTGCAGATTAGTGCTCATGAACGACACTGGAGCCTCGTTGTTGTCATCATCCTTCTGAGTCAATACTCCATCTAATGACTGGTCGGAGGTGAAATTATAGAGGAAGAAATCCCTATTGAAATCGGGACTTCGTAGCACAGGGGCTCGGGATATAGAATTTTTAATATTGTTGAAAGCATCCTTTCGTTCATCATCCCACTTAAATTCAAAACCTTTGTGAATCATCTTTTGTAATGGTTTGATAGTTTTCACAAAATCGGGAGTAAATTTCCTCACGAAATTGATTTGCCTGAAAAATGACTGCATAGCTTTCTTGTTGTGAGGAAACAGGAGCTGAGCTATGGCCTTAATCCTTTCTGGGTCTATGAGAATGCCTACTCGAGATATAATGTGGCCTAGCATCTTACCTTCCTCGATGCCAAAAATAGTTTTCTTGGGAGTTAAGGATATGCCGTATCTCATCCACCTTTCAAAAATTTGAGTTAAGTGTTGGATGTTCTCTTCTCTTCTCTTTGAATACACAGTTACGTCGTCTAGATACACTATCACACACTTGTTGATTAGTCTCCAAAATTCTACATCCATGGCCCTTTGGAAGGTTTCTCCTGCATTTATTAACCCAAAAGGCATGCGTTTATAAGCGAAGGTTCCCCACTTGGTTTGGAAGGTAGTTTTTAAATGATCCTCCTCTGAAACTAGGACTTGGTTGTAACCTGAGAAACCGTCTAGTAGAGAGAAAATCTCTGAGCCGGACATGGTCTGAAGGAGTTGCTCCATTGGCAGGACTAGGTAATTATCATTTTCTAAAGCTCTATTGAGGTTTCTAAAATCTACATATAAGCGAATTTCTCTAGACTTTTTCCTCAAAGGAACCTGATTTGGTACCCATGCAGAATGCCTGACCTAGAAAATGATCTTGGAATCTAAAAGTTTCTTTAATTCCTAATACATGAGAGGCTCCATGGATGGGTGATACTTTCAGAGCTTTGGTTGGAAAGGTCTCACCTCAAGTTTTAATGGTATAGTGTTTTGAATGATCCAGGCGTCGTAGGTTTTCAAGTCTCGGTAGGACCATGCAAAGACATATTGATATTGTATGAACAGTTTGAGATAATCCTTTCTTTCCTCTTTAGATATGGTGTTTCTGAGATTCACGTTCTTTGGATTTTCTAGGGTTCTGATATTTATAGTTTAATGTAGGGGACATGAGCTACTGGTCTTCACTTTCTTAGGCCCCCTAAAGCGTTCTTTTAGGTCAAACAAATTTTCTATATTAGCTATCCCCTTCACGATGGTGTGATATTTTGATCTGTCAATAGGCTAGCCCATTTGAGGATCATTTTCTATCGTTTTCTTCTGGAATACCTCATCGTCAATGGCTAAATATTTGAAATTGTCTTGGTTAGTCAGGAAGTTTATGATCTATTCATCTCCTTCAAATACTTTCCAATTAGAGATATTGTTGGGCACCGATGGTTTGTAGAGTAGTTACATAGTGAATCAGGAGGCTTCATAGTCTTCCAAAGGTGACAGCCTTGAAGCAGTTGTGGCCAGGGAATTAGCAAGGATGATCTTTTCTATGGGGATCACAGTAATATTGAAAGATTCAAAATGCTCCATTAACCTATGCACTTCCTTCTGATAATTCTTCAAGTGTGGGGAATTGCAATGTATAGTATTCCTTACTTGTCTAACGACAATCTCTAAGTCCCTGAAAAATTTCAATTCTTTGACGTTCAAGTCTATGGATTTCTTTAACCCTTGTACTACAGCTTCATGCTCGACGGTGTTATTAGCGCATTAGAATTATAGTCTATAGGAAAGGAAATGACGTTTACCTTTTAGATCAATGAGGATGCACCCTGCCCCTAATCCCTCTTGCGATTTAGATCCATCAAAGTATATGGTCCAAATTTATGAACGAAAATCTCCCTTTTCTTCTTCCTTATTACTTTCTAGCTCTCCTATCTCTTGTTCTATAATTTCTAATGTAGGCTCTTAGAAGAAGAGGGTTTCTTTTGTCGGTATCAGAGATTTCTCTTGAAAAACCATTTCAGAGTTTTAAGTGAGAGGGACATTGGATAAGAGAGGGGAAAACTTTCCAAAGTGGGAATCGCAAAAATAATTGCCCAGCACAGGAAAATATGTGGATGAGGGTTCATTTAGGGTTTCTAGATCAGTGATCGTATGTTTCAGATATCTATCCCTATCGATTCTGATCATATTCTTGTATCCCTTCAGTGGTAGCCAAAGGTGTGCCCAGTCTGTGCTAAAGTACCCATTTAACTTCTCAGACCAATCTCGACTTAGTAATAACCCATAGGCCTCTGGGATATCTACTATGATGATGTGAATCACTTGTACAAACTTAGGATGTGTCATTATTCTAATCATTACATCTCTCAGTTCCCCCATGACTTTGAGCTGGGTCCTGTCTAATTGTATCACATGTTTATCGCTCTGTAGAGGAACGACATTTAATTTTTTGCAAATAGACAAGGGCATAACATTGGAAGATTCTCCTGAATCCACCAAACATTTATGGAGGTTCTTGTTGAAAACTTCAAATGTTAAGAAGAAATGTGGGACAAAAGGCTTCCCCTTCTTATCTTCCAAACAAGTTTTCACAGTTGGTTTATTTACTAGGTGTGTGGAAGCTAGATCTCTTTCCTTACCATTGCCAATCGTAGAGTCTTCTACTGAGTTCAAGTATTATATCAGGAAGTCCTTCTGCTGAGGGATCCTGTATATGTCCATGACTAATATGTTATCCCTTAACTTTCTCAAATATTCAACTACGTTGTAATCCAGTTTGGACAATTATTGAGTATGGATGCTTATAGGTTTTTTACTCGGAGAAAAAGGTTCTTTCAGGTGATCGGGAATTGTCATATTTCTTGAAGTTTGGGTAGCAACGATATCTTTTGATACAGGTGGACCATTACTGTGTGTCTGCACCACCGAGACCTCGACGAGTGGTTCTTGAGACTCAATCAGGTCATCAGAAGGCATGATTAGGTCAGGATCCCATATCAACATGGTTGTATCTTAGGGTGGATCAATCTCTTCCTGGTCAACAATATTCATAATTGAACTGTTCAATTGTTCATCCAACGAGACTTCATCTAGAAACCAATTGGCCATCAAATTCATGGAATGCACCTATTGAGGGAAGTCTCTTTCAGGGTGATTTTACTTATGATACATACATAAAGAATCAAATGCTACATTCCCTAGATCGATATTTAAGTTAGCTGGGGGAGGTTCAATCGCCTTGAATGGTGGGTTCCTTTTAAAGAAAGGCTTATAGGGCCTTTGGCCTTGGTTTCCTTCCCCTGTGTTTCTCTTCATGCCTGTGATCTCATTTGATAATTTCTTAACCATGCGTTGTATATATTCTATGTCTCCATTACCCTTGTCGAGAGTATGTTCTACTTGTTTCCACGACGGTCTAGTCAAAAGGATTCCTCTCCCGAGAGGGGGCTGAGTTTATTTCTTAACTAAAGAAACCTGGCCTTCTTTACATGCTTTCATCTAGAATTCTATCATTTTGGCTTCTTCAAAATTATCAGCTAGGGTTCGTTTAGTGGCCCTTTTCATGAACATGGAAATAGAAGCTGGGAGAGCGTTAGCATAAAATTTGATTTGCAATTCCTTAGTTGGCTTAGCTTCAGGTTTGAACTTGTTCAAGATGGTTGTGAATCTTTCACTGAAGTATTTGCCACTTTCTTTCTAACTCATGATGGTGGTGAACAACTTGGCCATCAGATCTCCCGTAGTAGTTTCTTCAGCAAATTTGTCTAGAAAATATTTCTAGAAATTTGTCCAATTGGTTATAGATCCTATCGGAAGATTGAATTACCACATGGAAGATGAATTTTCAAATGTATAGGGGAAAATTTTGCATACTACGTATTCATGTTGGACATTCATAAGACTGATCGCTAGTATAAATTTCTTGATATGATCTTTAGGCAATCCAGATGTTTCAGGATCGAACTTAGGAAGCAACTTCTCTGGATGTCTAGGAAGGTTATGAACTAGTCTCGGGAGGGCCAAAGCATCTCTAGCCAACCAGGGTTGATTGTTCAGAGGTGGGTTCCCCCTTTCATCATTATGGTCATTGTTTCCTTCCATATCTTCAGTGTCTGATTTAAACTCCTCCTCTTACAAAAAATCATCTGCTTCAGAGATGTCGCCGAATGGCATCTTGGGTATCAAATCAAGAGGATATTGGATTTCGGTAATTGTGAAATCTATTAAGTCTTCTATCGAGTGCACAGAAACCTCACCGAGAGTAATGACCACTGGTCTTCTTTTTTGTTTTCTTCGAGGGAGTATGGGAGCTAAGGACAACGCACTGATATGTCGGGTGAAGGCTCTTGTGATTCTTATGAATTGATTTACCTCCTCGTGAGGAAGAGTGTAAGGTATTTCAAGGTGAAAAGGTTCTTCCTCGGGCTGGGGTGAGTTACTCATTTCAAGAGTACTCATTGTGTGTGGGCTATCTTGGTAATGAATAGCGATGCATGTGGGATGTTTCGAATCTATAGGTTGTTTGAAATACTCTGTAGAATATATATCTAGCCATTCATTCTCATGTCCTCCTTCTAGCGCCAATTATGTTGATGGGTCTTAAATACCTTGATTCAATAGTAGGAACCAAACCTGCCATCGAGGCCCAATTAGACTCTACAACATTTTAGGTGGAATGGTTCTCCAGATCTTGTGATCCAAAAAAATTATCGATGGGCTTTACATTTTCTTTTCAAGGCTCTTCCTTCAGTTTGGACTATCTATTTTCTATATTTTCTCTTGGGTGGGACCGATATGAGATGTTAGCGGTTATAAACCAACTTGGCAACAAAAATATAATTAATCTTAACTAAGGGGAAGAGGTTGAACTTGGGATAACCCATTTCTCAAGAATGTAGAAAACAATTTTACACCATAGGCCTAGTACTAATACACTAACCATGTGATCATCCAATTACTGTCTGAGATACTATTTACCAGAAACAAAACACATATGCAATAAGATAATGGAAAGAAAAATAATTCATCTACCATAATCATTCATTGCATAATAACACAATGATTCATCTTCATCATTAAAGAAAAGAATAAAAAAACATTGCACCAAATAAATTGACAACAAAATTAATTTCTCTTACTCATTACAACATCATTCATGAAACAGGATAGGAAATAGTTCTTCTCCACGTCCAATCACACATGCATTTGATGAAAATATATTTTTTGTAGTCTAGAAGGACTTGTCAATTCAAAGGGAGCTTCAAAATAATTATTAACAACTGGAAAGAAAAATGTCTTGCAACAACCATTGACAACTAACTAATTCATCGATGTTCTTATTTATAACATAAAATCCAACTGAAAAAAATGGCTAAGTGTAGTTTGAACAAAACAAAATTTTCCATGTGGCATCCTCTTCCAATAGTTTCTTTAATATTCAACTCGAGATATCACTTGAAAGGGTGACTTTCCTCATACTCTAACCAACTGATAAACATATCCTCAGAAGTTTGGGCCCATGGAAACCTATGCTGCTCCATCGGAGCCACGCAAAATCCTCTGATCTCCACTGCATGTGTTTGGTACTTCACTAGACTGGTGTTTAACTATTGTAGCATGGTTTAAGCCTTCATCGTAGGTTCCATAAATCTTTGCACTTGTCCTGGAAATGTATCGATCACCTTGGCTAGATCTTCGGCCCATAGCGAATCTTGCTTGGCATGCGATTCGACTATGTCGCATAAGTCAATGAAGTTATCAGGGTTGGCAAACTTGGGGAGTCCTATATACTTCATTTCTTTATTGATTTTTGGACTTGTTTTCTCCTAGATTCCTCGGTGAAGTCATGGAGCCAATGTTTCTCAGTAACCAAAGATATTTTCCTACACTCGGGATTAAAATCGTTTTTTAGAAATTACTTATAGAACAATACTCGGCAAAATGTATAAAAAATGTAAGATGGAAGAAAAATAGACTGATACATACCTGTAAAGCTTGCTAAGCATGGTTGTTTGATACTTACATGATCTCTGCAAACTTTCGGATTACTTGTACTGTCTTTGTTGGCACCGCCATTTTCTTTAATTGGGGTGAGTTAAATCTTCACGCCTCAACATGGTAGATCGAGTACGAAAAACATGAGAGTCAAAGTCATGCTAATGTCCAGTTGGCCCTTGGGGTTGGGAAAGGATATCAGAGTCGAACATGTGCCAAAAGTAAGAGTAAGTTCCCAGGAGATCGGATAATGTTATAAGTGAAGTCGTTAAATTCTTCCAATCAAGGAAGATTGCTCTCACGGGAGTCGCATCAGCAAGTGCATCGACCATCATCATCTCATTATGGAGGTTGGGGGAAATGAAAGGAATCAATATGATCGTATGACACATCCTTCATAATTCCTATCAGTTGCATCTCGCATGCCTCGGGTCATACCCATGGCGCAAAGGTGGCATGATAATTCTTTGAAATGTCCTCTTGCAAGGCATTCAGTGTCCCCTGGCACATTTCGGCTCGCTGCCCTGCTCTTTTATAAATTTAGGATGTTCTGTAGAAGTTCTATTCATTTCACTGAGCTTATGCACTAGTGGAGATTTGTCTTGTGAGATCAATTTGATGAATCTATGTGTTTTGGTCTTCTGTCTAGTTATGGATGTCTAAGAAAATACGTTGTCGTGCCATGGGATCTCCTCAAAATGTGGGTCGGGGTCTTTGGGGAAATTGGAGTGCCAGGCCTGAGCCCCAACATTCTTAGGACTTTTTCTTATCGGCATCAGGTATTCCTAAGGTTCCAAAGGAAAATTTTGACCTTCGCGTGGGAGCTATAGTGTCACTCTGTGCGGATACCGAAGTGGAAGAAACCATGTTAAGAGGACATAGGTTGGAGAACACGCTCCTTTCTCAGTAGACACCACAGAGGAGAGGGAGGCCTCGGAAAAAAAAGGAAGATGGTGAACACCAAAACGCGGTCGAACCTTGTGCATGCTCAATTGTCGAAGAGTCCTTAATGCATGCTATTCGGCTCGAACCAGTCGAAACCACAAGTCGGGGAAGAGAGAGCATAACATGAAGGATGGAAACTTGGGGTTCTAATGTTTCATTTTCTAACCAACAGTTGGAATAGGAACAACTTTCCATAGCTTAAATTTACCAGGAGAATAGGGATTTACGGCAAAATTTGGCGGCAAAGAACCCTGAGGTGTCGACATCACAAGGTCGTGAAGGTAATGCAACCTGACTTAAAATACAACTTCAAGAAGCACAAGATATGATCATGCAGTTACGTGAAGCTCAAAGGGTATCAAAAGAACATAACATGAAAACACCCCAAGGAGTGGGGAGCAGCCCAAAAGAAAATTCGCACACAAAAGAGACATGAATGGTGGACACTGTTTTGTTTTCTCGGACGTGACACATAATTTTTTGGTAAATTTCTCCGTTTTTTGTGAATATATTCATGTCCTCAATGTGACCCATTCGGTTGGCCAAAAATATGTTGGTAGTGTTTATTGTATGTAACCTAAACCCGACGGGAATCTTAATATATAGAACTTCGAAAATTTACCGAAAGGATTCAAGTCGTATAAATTGAATGCATCGTTTCCCCCTTCGTGCGTAAAATTGTGTTCTCATCTCATCTTCTTGTAACTTAGCCTTGATTTTATAATTAGCATAGCTCTAAGTTTCTTTTTGTTTTGGTTGATATTTCCCTAACAAAAACTCCCGACACTGATTGATGTTGATGTGGCATTACTGACTCGGGACTCATTGAATAAAACCTGGGAATCAATTTGTGGGTAATGGTCGGACTTGGGACTTTGTTTAATTCGAACACACTAAACTGAGCTCAGCATTGAGACTGTCGATGTCAATTGAGTATTGGGGATCGAACTTCAAGAAAACTAGCACGTAGTTTCTTCATGGGTTATCATCCTTTGAATCTCCCAATACCAAAAACATCTCGGAATTTGGCGATCGACGATTATTATTTCATTTTTCGTTCAATGCTTATTTTTTTAACCTTTTGCTGATGCCAAATTGATCGGTCATCAAATATATTATTGGTGGTTCTTGTCGCAAGATAAATTTCGTGTCTGCCGACGTCGACAAAGATCAAGACTTGACAACTTTGGTTCTCTCTAGGGTTTTCTTTCACGCTTAATCCTTCCCGATGTCGAATTCCTTAAGTGCGTCTGGGAAAAAATTGACTGTCATTTCTCTAATTTAGATATTATTCTTTTAAGTTAATAATTTTTACATGTCCAAGAAATATTTTAAATACTTAATGAGAATCAAAATATGATAAGCAAAGGACACTTTTTTCATATTAGACAATGCCAAAAGATCAAGTGGTACCCAAAAAGTGAAATTTTTCATAGACGTTTTAGGCTGTGTTGAGTGCTCAACACAATGGAGACTTCCTTTCTGAAGAATAGTTCTATAGGATCTCAACTACTGACATGGCTATAGGAGGTTCAACTATGGTGTTGACTATGTTGTAGCTATGAACCTCCCTTGCATGAGCTTTATGAGTAGTATTTCTTAGAGGTTATTTTTCTATTTTTGGATTAGGGTCACCACTAGGATGTGGAATCATTAGAGGTGCACTCCCTTGTAGTTGGGATGAATCCATGGTGGTTAGAGTTGAGTTAGAGAACATAATGTACTGAAAATTATGAGTTTGGAGGTGAATATATGGTGAGTACATATAGATATGATAGAAAGAAGTATCTCCATTTTGAGTTTTACCTAGAGGTTGGTATGACCCTAAAACACAGGAAGATTTACCAGTTTCATGTTGGGTGTCCACAACTCCTAGTTGAGGGAATGGGTTGTGCAAGAAAGATAGTTGCAAGAATTGATGAAAGTTTTGTTGGAAAGGTGTTATGCCTTGAGAGGTAGCATGACCCAAATTGGACATTTATTCCTTAATACATTTAAATTGCTTAATATGGGGTTATTGGTGAGTGCAGTGACCATACTCACTACATAATGCACAAGGGAAGTTAGCCTGAAGATCATTTTTCTTCCCCCCCTTTTTTTTATGAAGTCAATATTCCAAAAACTGTCATTGAAAATAACAATTTTGTTGTTGTACAAGGTTTTACTCCTACCTTTGAGTCTATAGAACAAAACTTTGTGACATATCATCACCCTCATAAGAGTAATTTACCTTGGAATTAGAATTATTGGACACAGGGTAGTTATTCCTTCATATATTTGCAGAGAAGACATGAAAGGCATAATTTTCTACATGTGCCCACTACTAGGATAGATTGTGGTTGGATTGATGAATGGTCATGGAATAAGTTTCATATATTGTTGGCACAGGGGCAGACCCAGGGTTCAACGCTACAAGAGTGCACCAAAAAATCCCTAACTACCGGCCCTTTCGATAACACCTGCAAAGCAAATGAAGTCTCACTCGAGGTAGAGGCAGGGGTGCTTGCAGGACTCAAGTGTCTGGAACCTTAGCTGGGACACAGATCTGTGATTATGCTACTTAATAAATCATTTAGTACCTTTAGTTCTTTAATGTGCAATCATTATCTACTTCACTGGTAAAATAGAGCTTTGCATCCTTCATAGAGATATTAACCTACTTAAGAACTTAGCATCAACAGATTATCCAGATCTAACAGATCAAGCACTTAGCACATACATATAGGTCATATCTAACATTCTCACATATAATAACAACTAGGCATGAATAGATCTATATATCAAAGCACTTAGGATATAACATATGAACACATAAATATAAGGCACAAAGAAAGATGACACAATGTTTACGTGGTTCAACCCCACCCTAGGGCTACGTCCACCAACCCTTCTTCTTTATTATCTCGATCGAGCAGTTACAACACAGAGCCTTAACAATCCTTACCCTGCACATGACAAAATATCTATGCATCTTTCTATATCCTTCTTTCTTGCGTTGCAACACTAAGCCTTTCATGATATGTCACAACCACTTGCACTCAACTCTGCAAGCCTCTTACAATCATGCACAAAGATTCCAAAACCCTATTTGCATTTAGCATACATCCATATCACTTAGGTCTAGCACTTATCCATTCATATCTATTACTTCTACTATTTCTTCCTAGCCTAGGAATCTATTTATATACAAAATAGGTCTAAACATGGGTAAACCCATGGGCCAACATCCCTTTCCCATTACATATTCCCAAAAACCCAAAAAGGGGGCCGAGATCCTGTGATCTCCGCTTCGTCTTGCACTCTTCCTTCGATAGGATGTCAAAGTACCAAAATAGGTCAACATGACCAAGAAACTCCCAAAACTTGGTTAAGGGCCAACATGCCCCCAACACTCACCTGTGACTCATCCCGAGTCACTCTGGTTTAAGAAATTTTACCTCGAACACCACGAGCTTGGATCGAGCTACTTCAACTTGCTTCTTTGTTGTAGCCTCTTGCTCGATGAACTCCTAGATCAGTGGGTTGCTCATTGGTCCTTACAAGTGTTGCTCTCTTGTGAGGACGATCTGTTTAAGCTCTGCTCCTTGGCTCTCAATCTCTATAAATAATAGGCATGCCTGATCTTGCACAGGTTGAATTCGTTGAGTGGCATCCATCACTTTAATTTGAAGCATATGAACCTGCTACTAGGTTGTGCATTGTTCATGCGTTCTCTTCATTCGGTCTATAGTTGTCAGGGCTTTTAGCTGTACATGTAGCATATCCACATGTATTTTTTCTTCTTGGAGCTGCGACTCCATCATCTGCAATTTTGGATTCTCTGTAAGGTTCTCATATGTTTGGGAACTTTGGTTGCTTCATTGCTTGCACTCCAAGGAAAGATATTTTAATTTTCCAACTACATTGTGAGTAGTTGCTTCTCGCTAGTCTCTTATCTCCTGAGGTGTTTCGAGTACAGTGCAAAGATCTAGATCAGTGATGCACTATTGTAGCTTCTAGATTACCTCTTCCAGTTGTGCCACCTACTATGGAACTTGTTCCTCGGTCTGGACTTCAATGATTGTCATAGAGAGAAGTGATTTATTGACCCTTTCCTTAACTTCAAGTTTCTCAATGAGAAATTGTTCCTTTTCCTTATGCAAATGGGATTTTTCTTCATTAAACTTCTCTTACATAACACTCTTTTCTCATTCTGTATTGCTACACTATTCTAGTAGATCTCATTGTGCTTGGGCCATATCCTCGGTGGCTCGTGCTATCTCCTCCTGTGCTCATCAAAGGCGAGCTTTGACCATATCAACAATCTGGTGGAGTTGAGCTTGCTCATCTCCCATTTTTGGTGTTCCTATTGCCAGGGGCACAGTGGATACTACGCATCTGGACTGTAGTGCCTACTACACTTCTTTAAGTTCAGCCTTGATGTGAATGAATACCTCCTCCTGCTTGGCTTCTTGTTTCTCTGCTATCTCTAGCGAAGCATCATTCAATGCAGCAACAATGAAGTCGAAGTCATGTGAGGTTAAGGTGATCTCAAACTTGGTTATGGTTGCTTTCATTTTCTTCCTTGATGTAGGTTTTGGAGGGGAAACCTTCCTTTTCTTTGATGGATCCTCCTCGTCTCTTGGTAGTATAACCTCTCCTTTTATTTGTTCAACTTCAGTGCCATCTATTTCTCCTCCATCACCTCCTCGCTCAGGTGAGATAGAAGGTGTCTCTACTGAAGTACTGTGGACATCCTGGGCCTCTTCATTCTTCTTGGTCATGCTTGGTCCAGGTGTATCGCGCACTGCTTCTAGGTTTTCTACATCAAAGAGATATATGGGTTCAGTTGGGATGAGGAGGTCCACTAAACATTCCTTGGTAATTTCCTCCAAGTCATCCTCTGTTAAATTGTAGCGTGATTTTAGTTGTTGGTGATTCTCATCAGTGCACACTATGATGTAGTTGAAGTGGTGGTCCGCGCTGAATTTCATCAAGGGTCTAAATCTATGAAGTGTGTTTGGGGTTATGCGAGGCATGGCCTGTATGGATACCTTCAGCTGGTTATAGTAAGTATGGAAAATGGCATTGGATTTCCATTGCTTGTTCATGTCACTGGAGTACCACAACATACTGAAATTCATGGCTAGTGGTTCAAATGGTGCAATGTCTAGGAAAGTTTCACCTTCTGACATCTCCCATGCGATGAAGGTGATTAAGATAAGAAACCAGCTAAAATGGAATTCATACCCTTGGTCCTGCACTTCCCTGTAGTCCATTTCTAGATGATTCACCAAGTATTTGGCCCAATTCATTTACAGTCCCTCCGCGCACTTCCCTGCGAGGCCAACTACAAATCCAGTCACTTGGGTCGGTATGTTTTTGTGAACTAGCTTGCCTACGATCATCTGACATCTGAGACACACTACAACATTCTTGATGGAGGATACCTTGTAGCCTCGCGTGCCCTTCTCTACATTTCCATAATTGTCCTTTATTCTCTGGGCGAGAGAACGATGTGCAGTCTTTTCGGGGTAAAACTCCTACGGGTCAGGGCCTTGCATGCTTAGCCCTATGATCTGATTGATCAAAGTCAGATCCACTGTGATGCAATGGTTCAACCATAAGTATCCTCCATGATAGAAAGACAACAACAACTTGAGACACACGTTCACTTCTTGATTCCTCTTATTTCTTTTCTTCTCGTTTGGAGCGGAAGTCGAATGGATATATCGACCCCAACGACTATATTTCTTCGTCATGGTGAAGTACTCTATGTCGCAGTTCTGATATTTCGACAAAGCTTGAATTCTATAATTTTTCTTGCTGTGAGGTATCCTTTAGAACCTTCTGTAACCTTTCCGTATTAGCCATTTTATTTCTTAACTTTCTATCCTTCTTTCCAGTGAGCTTCATCTCGGTAATGCTTTTATCATTATGATTCTTTTCTTCTTTGGTCTTAGTTACTTCGCACTGTTGAAATTTTTTCCTAGGGTTCCTGTGTAATACTTCTTCCTTGTCTGTGATAGTTAAGTCAATATTCTAAGGATCCTCTAGTGTTTCCTTAGCCTCGACATCCGTGTTGCTAATATTAAATATCTATGATCTACTCTTCTGTTCCTCAATCAGGTGCACGATCCTTTTGGTCATAAAGTCTTTTAACTCTTGCTTCTTCTGTTCCAAAACTTCTTCTTCCTCCTTTCATCTGGCTTGATATCTATCAATCCAAGGTTTTCCTATTAGCATTGTAAACGGGGCTCTGTCTTCAACAAATTTAATAATCTCAAAGTCCTCTTCTATCGAATTTCCATTGACAGTCATAGGTATCTGGGTGAGCCTTCCACATAGGTTTACTATCTTTCCTCTGAATAAACTTATTCCTCCTAGGGAAGGGATCATAGCAGGCCTTTCTATAGCTTCGTAAGTTCTTTCTGGAATAATATTCATCTATGTTTCCTCATCCAGGACATAGTCAATGTCAAAGTCCCCTATTCTTTCTTCAATGCATTCCTTCTCTTTGAATATCTCTGATAAGCTGACATGTCAGTGGTCATTCATGGTTTCTTTTATTTGTATCCATACTTTCTCTTATTCTTGTTGGGGTTCTTCCTTTTTTGGATTTTCCTTAGGGTTTTCTTGATTCAGATTCATTCCTTCAATTTTAGCGATCATTCTAGGGCAATCCAACACTTCATGGTCCATAGCCTTACAACAAAAACAACTAGGTCTTCTGCCAGGGAATTCCTTAGCAAGATGTCCTGGTCTTCTGCAACTATAATAGAGGGTTAATCCTCTCTTTCTTCTAAATGATCCCCAACTTCTTCTGTACTGCGCACTAGGATCATGGTAGCTAACCTGTAGCAAATTATTTCTAGGGTCCTGCATCCATTTGTTAGTGCACACATTATTTCTATGCATAGGTATACCATATCTTTCACTATTCTTATCATATCTATTCATATCAAACCTTCTTTCATTTATTAACACCCTACCTTTCAAACTAGGACAAAACCTATCAGATATACTTAGATCCATACTCTAGAAACAAAAATTTCCACTTATCTTACTTTTACAGAGCACAAAGCTTTTAGATCTAAGACTTTTCAACTATTCTTACCTTTACCAGAGCACAACGCTTACATATCTTACCTATTTCAATCATAACTTCTCGCTTTTACCTTTATTGGAGCACAAAGCTTTCAAATCCTGCTTCTTTTCTACAGATCTGACCAACTTTCTTCATATCGGGCTTCTTTCTTTCAGATCTATCCTTTTTTTCTTTAGCACAAAGTTTTATAGATCAAGTAGAATATTGCACACTAGGGCACAAAGTTTTCATAATTTTAGAAAAATCTTTGCACAGAGCATCCTCTTTCTCAGTTCTCAACAATCACAGTTTCAGGTCCCTGCAATGAAACCATTTGTTGGCATAGGGGAAGAACCAGGGTTCAACGCTACAAGAGCGCACAAAAAATTCCTAACTACCGACCCTTTTGGAAACACCTGTGAAGTAGATGAAGTCTCACCCTAGGTAGAGGCAGAGGTGGTTGCAGGACTCAAGTGTCTCCAACCTTAGCTGGGACACAAATTTGTGATTATACTACTTAATAAAGCATTCAACACCTTTAGTTCTTTAACATGCAATCATTATCTACTTCGTTGGTAAAATAGAGCTTCACATCATTCACAAAGATATTAACCTACTTAAGCACTTAGCATCAACATATTATCCAGATCTAATAGATCAAGCACTTAGCAAATACGTATAGGTCATATCTAACATTCTCATATATAATAAGAACTAGGAATGAATAAATATATCTATCAAAGCACTTAGCATATAACATATGAACACATAAATATAAGGAACAAAGAAAGATGGCACAATGTTTACATGGTTCACCCCCACCCTAGGGTTACATCCACCAACCCTTCTTCTTTATTATCTCGGTCAAGAAGTTACAACACAGAGCCTCAACAATCCTTACCTTGCACAGGATAGAAGATCTGTGTAGCTCGCTAGATCCTTCTTCCTTGTGTTGCAACACTAAGCCTTTCACGATCTGTCACAACCACTTTCACTCAACTCTGCAAGCCTCTTACAATCATGCACAAAGAATCCAAAACCCTAGTTTCACTTAGCATACATCCATATCACTTAGGTCTAGCACTTAGCCACTCATCTCTATTACTTCTATTATTTGTTCCTAGCCTAGGAATCTATTTATATACAAAATAGGACTAAACATGGGTAGACCCATGGGCCGACATCCATTTCCCATTACATATTCCCCAAAACCCAAAAAGGGGCCCAAAAGGGGGCCGAGATCCCATGATCTCTACTTCGTCTTGCGCTCCTCCTTCGATAGGCTGTCGAAGTACCAAAATAGGTCAACATGACCAAGAAACTCCCAAAACTTGGTCAAGGGCCAACATATATTCTTGAGGAATCCATACATATGTGCATCATCAACTATATAGTCATATAGTGTTCCTGTTTCTTGTCATTGATTCATTCATATTTTCATCGACTGGACTATGCTCTCTTATTATCTATTTGACTAGAACTGTTTTTTGGACAATAGTTGTTGGAGATTTGGTTAATGGATTGATGACTGCATTTTGTTTCAGTACTTGAGATTGATAAATTTGGTGGTGACAATGTTTCAAACTTCTTCCATGAGTGTTATTGTACCATGGGTGATCAACCTTTGTAGTCAAAATATATTTACAACTGAGTTTACATATCTGAGCACTTGTTGAACTTAATGATTCTTATGAGATCATGTTCCAATTATTGATTGAATAACTTCCACTGATCATCGACACTTTCATAATGTTGGATCACATTTCACTTCATCTTTTTCCATCATTCATGAACTCTTGTAGATTTTGTTCTTTGACACATTGTGGACTTGCCCTGATGATTCATGTCATTTCTCTTGGAGTTTATTTTTTGTAGTTAGCTCTATGTTTTCTTCACCTGTTCATCAGGGATGTGCGTGAAGAGTTTGGATACATATTTGTTCTATAGATTCATACTCTATATTTATTTGGTTGGTACTTTATCATTTGCATATCGATGTTGTCATTGTTGGTCATTTTTCATTGGTTCTTGATAGGGGCAAGTGTCTTCTCCTTGCACCTTATTAAGGATATGGTTGTCACTTATGGATGGTTTTCTACATTGTTCCACTTTATAGCTTATCATTGACATCAAAAAAGTTTGAAGCTATATTTTCCACTTATCCAAGATATTTTAAGTTTCCATTAAAGGGGAATGTAATGTAATGAACCATATTCATATTCAAATTGTAGCCATCATGTAATGTTTTTCTAGAAACCACATTTATTATTGTATATCATATCATAATGAGGTATTTTTACACACAATGAGGCATCATTAGACTTGTGAGATCTCATATTGGCATGTAACACAACTCCAAGTCTAATTCTATCTCTATACTCATCATTAAAGGGGAATGTTAGAATGTGTTAATGATTTCCTAGTGGTCTTATATTACATGGCTATGGAATTTTGTAATGTTGTTCTTTAATAACTCTCCATATTGTATAAAGAGGTCATCCCACATTCATCATGGAATTTATTTTCCTTTCAATATCTCATATATAATAGAGGTGAATGAGGTCCTTTGAGTGTGCAATGGAGTGTGATGTGATATGATGCACCCCCCCCCCCTTCTCTCCTCGGGGCTGCAAGACCTCTCGGTCAAGGATATTCAATTCCCAAGATAAATTATCTCTTCGAGGCCTTGATGGACCCAAATTATTTTTAACACATACCTTTATCAATTTAGGCATAGATTGTATGGAACCCACAAGCCCTCTCCTTAGCACTTTTTAAAATATTAACGTTGATGGGTGTTAGCTCCTTCTAGTAGCCCCTCTCCACATGTGACCTCGGGCTGTGACTTGGGGATAAACCTCCTAATAAATTCACAACTTCAAACTCTGGCTGCCTTGGATGCAACAAATCTCTTTTTATGAAAACTTCAAATTGACAAAGCTACCCGAAACCATATCTACGGTTCGCGCTCCCTCCAAAAGACAACGGTGGCAATCTCATTTGGAACTTCAACTTAGGGTTTTCCAACCATTTCAATACACCATTTATCCTGAATTTATTCCTCTCCGAAGCTATAGGATGAGCGCCACATTCTCACCTCGATCTATGGTAGAGATCGCTCCTTGATCCACTTTGATTGAATTGTATTCAACGTTTTTTACACATTCTTTCTTCTAGAGAATCAAACCTCCACAATAATTCTCCATGATCCATGTGTCATGTCCAAGTGGGCAGTTGATATGGGTTTCGATACCTCAGCCTTTAGGCATTTTTGGATTTTCTATCCATGTTTCTTTCCGAAGGGATCTTCCTCTGAAGTGCATGATCTAATGACATGTTTTCATCCTATATCAATGGTCACAACTGACTTCTCTTACTCGGCTTTGGTATTTTTGAGACCTCCACCCTTGTCTGCCTTCGAAGGAATATTCCTCTAAAACTCGTGGATCTATGCCACGTTCCCTCTCTGGATCCAATGGTCCAGATCTACTTCGCTCTCCACGACTTCACGAAGATTGTGCCTTGCTTCACGCAATTTCTTCTGAAGCTCTTCTCTTTCGAACTCTCTTATCTGCTACCACATATTCTCCTCGCATCCAATGGCTAGGATCTCTTCGTGATTTCGAACTTTGACGATCCCACTCCTCAATAATTCAAAACACTTCGAACCATGAAGTGCCAAAATGCTTCATAGCTTCATGCAGCTCTTCCATATCTAACAATATGGACTGATTCAACTTCCTTGGAATGGATCTTTCTCTTTCATTTGTAAAATCTTCAAGGTCTCCTTCTTATTGAATACTTCTCTCCCTCTATCTCTCCTAATCTTATTCTTCCTTCAAACTTTCACTCCTTAGAGCGGTTCTTCGACACTTAGTCAAATTTTGATCCTACGCACGCCTTGCAATAGGTATTCCTCCTCGACTTAGCTTCTTCATGGGAAACTCAGCATGCCTTGAAACAATTCATTACGCAACCTGATTTCTCCTCTTGAAAAAAAAAAACTTAAGTATGTTTCCACCTGCGCACACTTTGCGAGGTCTTCTTCACTTCTTCTCAAACAAATCTTAAAGCTACTCCTCTTGAGCTTATGAGTCAAAAGACTCTGTAAATGCACTCCTTGCAGACACTTTGCACTCCTTACAAATGAAAGCTTCACATTATCTCTTCTGAGCTTCTGAGTCGTAACAGACTTTGTCAACACACATCTTGTGGACAATATGCACTCCTTACATAAGCTTGTGAAGATAAACAATTGAAACTTATGTAATATCTCAAAGATTCATACATTCAACCATGTGAATTCATTCATAAACACAAGAATGAGTAAATAACAAAGAGTTTCACTTGAATAGAAATCCTACCATTCATTCACTCACATAGAAACAACCATAGCAACACCAATCATTTGGAATGATGCTTCTCTGTTATATTCATTCAACTAAAAATATACATGTGCTCGTACACTTTGATAAGATTCAACAACTTCTACAACATATATAACTACAACAACTACAATAATAATCTCTATAGCATATATAACTACAAAAACTACAATAATAACTTCAACAACCTCTTCTGGGAAACAATACAAATATTTATACAAGAGGGGATCTTTGAGCCTTTCCCTCCAACTACTCTAGAGATATCCTATTGAATTAAAATCTTTCAACTACTAAGGCTTTATTACAATAAATACTCGAGACAGACAGATAAGAGAAAAATATATAGATATGTATTGCAATCTACAACATTAAAGGAAAATACATTCCCCATCGATCTCATGCAATGGTTCAATCCTCCAGACATTCAAGATGTTATTTAATTACAATCCTTTCAAAATATTTACATGATACACCACTTTAAAATTCAAAATTCACTTCAAAATGCGCTCTATGGCGTTGAGTTGTCCTCCATGTGCGCTTTGATGACAATGTTCTTGCATCATACTCCTCTGGAAAAAAAATTCATGGATTCCTGTCCATGAGCTCCTGCATTCACCTTCCATTCTTCTGAATATCTTCTTCATTTACCCAACAGGCATCTTCTATTATATGTCCTTTCCACTTCACCAAATACTCAAAATATGTTTTTCTCCTAGTCTTCTTACCAATCCACAACAAGTATCTGTTCTTTCCATTGAATCTCTTATTGATCCTCTGATCCTTTTGTGTCATCTTCCCTATAAGGATATAGGTATGAAAATGTTGAATATGGGTGATATAACCACATCCCATGGCATCTCTATCTCATAAGCATTGGCATCAAAGTTTCTTAGGATCTTGCATGGTCCTATCTTCTTCAGCTTCATCTTGTTATATTTTACCCTTGGGAACCTTTCCTTCCTGAGATGTGCTGAACTTGATCTCCCACTTCAAATTGAAGTTCTCTCCTATGTTGATCAACTATGTGCTTGTATTCTTTATTTTTTCTCTGTAACTGTTCTTTGCTCTGATTATGAAGCTTCTGCATTTCTGCAGCGAAGTCTTCTTCTCCAATGCTTCTGAATTCATTATGCTCCAAATCTCTCAACTCTGATACTCCTCTTGGATTCATTCCATACACTATCTAGAATGGAATCTTTCCTGTACTTTTGTTTACTAAGTCATTGTATGTAAACTCTTCTTGTTCTAGAATTTGATCCCACTGGTTATGATGTTTAGTGACCAAACTTCTCAGGAAATCTCCTAAACTCGGATTTACCACCTCAGTCTTTACATCCATTTGAGGGTGATATGCATAACTAAAAGACAGTTTTGTTCCCAGTTTCTTCCACAACGTCCTCCAGAAATGACCAAACATTTTTGTGTCTTTGTCTGAGACAATACTCTTAGGAAACCCATGAAGTCTCATAACTTCTTTGAAAAACAATTTTGCAATGTGTGTTGCATCATTAGTTTTTTGGCATGGGATAAAGTGTGCCATATTTGAGAATATGTCAACTAAAAAAAATATAGAATCACTTCCTATTTGTGTTCTTGGCAATCCCAACACAAAATCCATGCTTATTTCATCCCAAGGCCTCTCTGGAAGAGGAAATGGTTGATACAATCTAGTGTTATGCTTCTTTCCTTTTGCATACTGGAAAATCTTACATCTGTTCAAAAACTTATTCATGTCTGCTCTCATACCTGGCCAATAGTATGAAATTTTCAACTATGCAAATGTCTTATCATGGCCAAAATGTTTGGCTAGTCCTCCACTATGTTTTACTTTCAACAGATTATCCCTCATTGAGCATTTAAGTATGCACAATTGGAAAATTTTAAACAACAATCCATATTGAATTAGATACTATGTCCATTGGCTTCTATCTTTGAGCACAGGATTTTCACATGCTTCATATGCTTCTTTAAAATCTGGATCATCACAATACATGTCCTTGAGGTGTTCAAACCCTAAGGTTTTCACTTGAAATTCTTGTAGAATAAGACATCTCCTGCTCAATGCATCAACAAATTTGTTAGCATTACCAAACATATGTTTAATGACAAAAGTGAAATTTTTCATAAACTCTATCCACTTAGCATGTCTCTGATTCAACTTCTCTTGTCTGGTTATGAATTGTAAATCCTGATTATCGCTATTCAAAACAAATTATTTTGGAACAAGATAGTGTCTCCATTTATTCAAGGCTTGAATTATTGGATACAATTATTTGTCATATGTGGAGTACTTCCTCTTAGTATCATTCATCTTCTCACTGAAATATGCAATAGGCCTATTGTATTGGCTCAAGACTTATCCAATTGCAACTCCACTAGCATCACATCTCACTTGAAATGTCTTCCCAAAATCTGGCAAGACCAGAATCATTTGTTCTATTATCTTCTCCTTAAATATACTGAAGCCTCTCTCAGCTTCTTCTATCCACTTGAAATACTTGTGCCTCTTTTCCATTGTATATAATATTGGCACACAAATTCCACTAAAATTTCTAATGAACTTCCTATAGAAACTTGCTAATCCATGGAAGCTTCTCACCTCGAATATGCTTCTTGGAGATGGTCATTCTTTGATTGTTCTCACCTTCTCTATATCCATCTTCAATTCATTTGAAGAGATTACAGAACCCAAATAAATGAGTTATGTTTTCATAAAAGAGGAGTTCTTCAGATTTATCAGCAGCTTCTCTTTCTACAATCTTTTCATTACTAATGTTAAGTGCCTCAAATGCTCTTCTTCAGTTTTACTGAAGACTAGTATATCATCCAGATATAAACTCACAAACTTACCAATGAAATATTTCAATACCTCAATAATCAATCTCAAAAAAGTACTTGGGGCATTTTTTAAGCCAAATGACATAACAAGCCATTCATACAACCCTTTGTTTGTCTTGAAGGTTGCTTTCCACTCATCACCTTCTCTCATTCTTATATAGTGATATCCACTCTTCAAGTCTATCTTTGAAAAATAATTTTCTCTGCTCAAGCAATCTATTAAGTCATCCATCCTTGGAAAAGGAAATCTATATCTGATGGTGATATTGTTTATGGCTCTTGAGTTTGTACACATTCTCCATCCTCCATATTTTTTTGGACTTAACACAGTTGGTACTGCGCATGGACTCAAGATTTTTCTGACCAAACCCTTGTCTATTAAATCTTGAACTTGTCTCTTTACCTCCTCACTCTCTTGAGGTGTCAATCTATATGTTGCTTTGTTCAACATAGTTTCTCCTAGTATCAGATCAATGTGATGGTTGATACTTCTAATGGGTGGAAATGAGCTAGGTAACTCATCCACTACTATGTCAGCAAAATTCTCTAACAACTCCTGAATTTCTTCAGGAAGATCATCCATAGAAGTACTTGTAAGGACAACGTTGGTTTTTCTTACCACGACAAATTGAATCCTTTGTTCCTTCTTTAATTCACTCAAGATTTCCTTCCCACTCATGAGAAGTATACTCGTGTTGGCTTCTTCCTTCATTTTCTTCTCCTATATTAGTAGAAACATGTGTGTCCTACCATTTTTCTCCAAGGTATATGTATTTTTACTCCCATCATGAATGACATTACTCTCATACTTCCATGGTCTCCCCAAAAAAAACATGACATACATCCATGGGAATCACATCACATAAAACCTCATCTCTATATTCTCCTATCTTAAATTCAACAAGGCATTGTTTAGTTATCATTACCTGGTGACCTTTATGCAACCACAAAAATTTATAGGGACTTGGATGTGCAGTTGTCTCCAACTACAATTTCTCCACCATCTCTGTGGATACTAAGTTATCAATGGTCCCACTATCAATTATCACCTTGCATACTCTATCCTTAGTCTTGCAAGCATTTCTGAACAAAATGTACCTCTGTACTGGCTTTTCAACCTCTGGCTTTGGTTTTAAGAGAACCTTCTTCATCATCAGATATTTTCCATCTTCTGCACCTTCTGCCTCAACATTTTGCTTCTGCGCTTCCAAAATGTGAGCTTCATATCCTTCTTTCTTTCTCTCAGGGCATTCCCAATACATGGGTCCTATATTTCCACAAGCATAACACCTCACTTCTCCTCCTCTTCCTCTTCCTCTTCCTTGAGAAAAATAATTTCTTCCACCATACTGTCTCCCTCGGGAACTTCCTCCTCTTTTGGAGAGACTATGTGTTTTTTCATCCTCACCCTTGTGTTTCTATGCCTTGTCATGGGAAATTCCTTTACGTATGTTTAGGTTTCTACCTCTGCTTCACTGGCTCCATTTTTTGGCCAACTTCTCCTCCACTTTTAGTGCAACTTGATAAACATCCTCCATTGTCCTCACTGTCATCATGTTGATTTCATCGTGGATTTCATATCTCAAGCCATTGATATACCTAGAAACTTTTCATCATCCTTTACTCTCTATCCAACCCTGGTATTCATATTGTAGAACTCCTTTGTGTATTCCTTCACTGTCATTCTCTTCTGTCTTAGGTTCTGCAATCTCCTAAACAAATTTATCTGATAATCCTTGGGTATGAATTTATCTTTTAACTTGGCTACCCTTCTATCCCAATTTTTGATCTTTTGTTTTCCATTGCTTCTTCTGTCAACCTATAGTTCATCCCAACATAGTGCTGCATGTCCTTTTAATATGGTGACAACATGTTTCACCTTCTTCGCCTCATCAACGTCTTCATAGTCAAAGTACTTTTCCATTGATCTTATCCAATCCAACAATTCTTCAATGTCTAAATTGCCTTCATACATCGGGATGTCTATCTTTTCTCTA